>JAGXOD010001383.1:5440000-5883100 GCA_020368025.1 Brachyhypopomus occidentalis
GAGAGGGAGGGAGAGTGAGGGAGGGAGAAGAAGAGAGAGAGGAAGAGAGAGAGCAAGGGAGAGAGAGGGAGCACATCACTCTACAAGAGCACCCAAATGTCATGTGGTCTGCAGTCCGCCCAGATTTCCTCACTGTCTATGTAGGCCAGCAGAAATGGAGACAGGAAGCGCAACACATGTACACACACACACACACACACACACACACACACACACACACACGCACACACACACACATGCACACACAGACAAACGCACACACACTTGGTTTTACACTAAATGCTCAAACTCCTTCCTCCCTGCATTTTATTTGAATTCTTCTCATCCTGAGGCTTCATATATTCTGTTTTTGCCCAACGTGAGCAACTACATATAAAGAGCTCAGCCTGTCCGGAAAGCCTGCAGCTTTGTACTTCTCCCACACCTACGGTACTGCACTGACACTTCAAAGTTCTTCTAGAAACTTCTTTGGAATGTTGAGGCACTTTAAATACACCAACAAAAAGGGGAGACAGCACACACTGACCCAGACTATCCACCTACCCGCAACACCTACACCGAAGTAAATAAAGACACCAGTACACAAACAAAATGATGCAAGTACAGTATACACTTACACAGCACATGTTCCCACGTGTGTAGGTGCATGTACATTGTAGCATCTTTAGTTTTTTGCAGAGATGTTTGAATACATACTTGTTTGTCTATGCATATGTACAGTATATGCCTGGCAGATTCTGAAGTAAATGTATGGGCAGAAGAAGCATGCACACCTGTGTGTGTGTGTGCGTGTGTGTGTGTGTGTGTGAGTGAGACTGTGTCCAGGGCGGCTCCCACCTTCCTCACTCCCTGCCACTGGTCCCGTCTCCTCCGGTGTTTATGTCCCACTGGAGGAGCTGTCCTTCATTTGCAGACAGAGAAGATTAGAGAGGAGACGTTCCCAAAGCCTCCTGTGGAGATCAAACGCCTCCACAGCCAGGTCTCTGCTGCACCGCTGCACTCTAGGTGAGGGATGTGTGTACAGTCTGCTCCCCCTCCCCCGACAGACACACGCTGACACGCATACACACACACACACACACACACACACACACGTTTCTTCCACGAGACTTGTTGTCCATTATTAAAAGAAAAAATGTCATCTCGTTATCTGTTCTTTTGCCCTCGTTTATTGTCATGTAGTTCTGCACAAGATGTCATGCTTTATGAGCCACACAAGTACCTGTTTGATTAGCTGTGGTTTAGTTGTGAGATCACTCTGGTTTGACAGCTAATGATTAAGGCCTTTTTTTTCTCTGGATGGCCTCCAAGGCTGTGTTAATGAGATTTTGATTGCCATCGCCGAAACACTTTGAGAAGCTGCCAAGATGTTGATGCAGGCTGTCGCCTTTCGCCTTTCGCCTTTCGCCGTGGTCCCGTCTCGCCGGGAACACGCGCGTCTTGCCTCGAAAGTCAAGCGAGCCGTGGCGGGAGCGTGAAGTGTCCTCTTATTCCACTGCCTCGCTGTGCGACTGACCAATGAGTCCCAGCCTCCGTTGTCTACACCCACAATTAGTGTGTGCTGGGAGACAGGCGTCATTGTGTGTTAGCAGAGCAGGAGTGACCTCATGGATTGGACCGGTGCCACACCACAGGCGAGCTTCACATTCAAGTTGCTTCTATTACTCTTTATACAACTGCTCTACATGTCACATAAACTATGCCTGCCATTGACAAGCCAAAGCTACAGACAAAGATCACAAGGATATCAAATTATCAAACTGTTGAGAGCTTAGTGGACCGTTCCCAAAACAGGGCTCTGTTTCGACACGTCTCGAAGACATTTTATAATTACCTGAATGACAAAAGGGCACGTCTTAAGGATACAGTAAAGAATATCAATAGCGTTCAGATCTACCGATAGCTCAGAATCAACATTCGGTGTCAAACTGCTTCCTGAACGCATTCGGCATTCTGTATTCCAGCTCTGGTGGCTGTCTAGGCATTCCTGATCGGTTATAATGCCACACTGGAGTCGGAGTGCTCTGTCATTACTGCTGAGTGAAAGCCATATGATTATAGGGTAAATAAACACATTAGACACATCAGTGGTGGGACAACCTGTGATTATTCAACAGAGCCATCAGGTGAGATGTCAGCAGCGTTCCGCATCTGTGTTTGCTACTTGCACCATTCACCAGGTCAGCACCATGTTATTCCACCAGCTAACTGCCTGGCTCAGAGCTGCTCTAAGAACTATGCCAGTATTATCCAATACTGTGCCAATCAATGCAGATTTTCCCTCTATGTCAGATTTCTGTCAGAAATATACATATAAGCTCAAAGCGAACCACCGTAATAGCTACACAACTTAAAACAATATTTGTTTTTAGACAAATATTTTTCGGTTGTTTATGTTATGTTTTAGTAATATTATATGTATTTTCACCCCATCACCATTCGATATCCTTCCCACCCCACACCACCCCACCCACCCGCTCCAAACCCCCAAACCTCCTCCTGGCTCAGTTTCTAACCACACTGTGTGTGTGTGTGTTCATGTGTGCGTGTGTTTGTGCATGTGTGTGTGTGAGTTTTCCATGGTGCTGTTGCCAGCTGCTGAGAGGGCTATTCCCCAAAGCTACACTGGATTCAGCAGCGAGGTGGCCGCAGGGGTGGGGGCTGGGGTGGAGATTGGGGTGAAGGCTGGTGATTGAGGCTGGTGTGGAGGCTGGGGTGGCAGCTGGGGTGGAGGCTGGTGTGGAGGTAGAGGCTGGTGTGGAGGCTGGGTGGGGACGCTGGGGTGGAGGCTGGGATGACAGCTGGGGTGGAGGTTTGGGGTGGAGGTTGGGGTGGAGGTTGGGGTGGAGGCTAGGGTGGGACGCTGGGGTGGCAGCTGGGGTGGAGGTTGGGGTGGAGGCTGGGGGGGGACGCGGCTCCACACAGCAGCCAATGGCTTCGCCACGCTGGGTTCAGGCGGCAATGGACCTGACCACATGGGCAGCCATCCAGAACTCCCCACCACATATGGGAGCCGCCAGACAATGAGCTGTGTGTGTATGTGTGTGTGTGTGTGTGTGTGTGTGTGTGTTGCTTTCCCAGCTGATCAGCATTTCAGTTAAATCAACTGTCCCACTTATTCTGTGTAGACACTGTGTTCTTCTCACACTTTATCATGAAGACGTTTCTATGGCAGAGTCTGTCTTGGCAATGTATTTTGTTTGTAGCACATATACCAGGGATTTTCATCCCACTGAGATAGGTGCCCTATAGCCTACAGATGCATTTCAGGCAGGATCGTATTTTTTGCCCCGCGTTAGACTTTTGTGGTTTCTCAGTTTTTGGTATTTAATCTCATTCCTCCTCCACCTCCCATCATGATGGAGGAGGTACTGAGCTGGAGGCGGGCCCAGATGTGCACAAATTGGACCAATCCACACAGGAAGAGAGGGGAGCATTTTTAAATAGGTTCCAGATGCCTAGCTGACAGTGAGGTCATTACAATGGGAATCATTTACATGGCTGACAGCGAGGTAGCGAGAATATCATGGCCATGCTTTTAATTTTCGTATTAAATTTAACAAGGCTTACTAGAGATGTTTTAGCACTTGAGATAAGTATTTTTCTGATATTTCTAATCAGAAATATGGGCAATTCTCCCTGTTTTATGTGTATATTACTTAGCACTGTAATACTGTTTTTACACTGGGCATGACTCTTCATCCACATGGAACTGACATTAGGCCTTTGTGTACTCGTAACGATGCCATCAATAGCAAATGCCTCGGCCTAGTCCTAGCCAGAGGTACGCTCCGGTCTGGGACGCCAAGCGCAAAACCACTGGGAAATATAAATAAATGGCCAGAAATGGGGTGGGTTTGTGTGCCGTGTTTGTGTCTGTCCGGAGCACCAGGCTCATTGGCTGGTGCTGGAGGATCTACATTTGGGTTTGGCTGAACATCCCAGTAAGAACCACAGGAAAAGGAAGTGTGGAGCCCTCTGAAGGCACCGGAACAATGGAAGGGTGCAGGCAAATAGAGCCATGAGTCAGCGCTTGCTTAACACTTCCTAACATTTCTACAAAGAAATGCATAATAAAAAATGCATATACATAAAGAAGAAGTTTAAAATTTGACTCTGCAATTTCCTTCTAGTGGCATGTAAGCAAAAAAACATCACAGTCTTAGCCAGCACAGTCTTAGCCAGCACAATTTTAGCAAGCACAGTTTTAGCAAGCACAGTCTTAGCAAACGCAGTCTTAGCCAGCACAGTCTTAGCAAGCACAGTCTTAGCAAACGCAGTCTTAGCCAGCACAGTCTTAGCAAGCACAGTCTTAGCAAACGCAGTCTTAGCAAGCACAGTCTTAGCAAACGCAGTCTTAGCCAGCACAGTCTTAGCAAGTGCTACCAGGGAGCATTGCCTTCTTTTATTTATTAATTTTCTGTCCCTAACCTGGTGGTATCCATATTCAAGTGTGAGCAGAGGAAGCTGTAGCAGCACAGCATGGAGTGTATAGGGCTGGGACACAGTGTGGGGGGTGTGGGGCTGGGACACAGTGTGGGGGATGTGGGGCTGGGACACAGTGTGGGGTGTGTGGGGCTGGGACACAGTGTGGAGTGTATAGGGCTGGGACACAGTGTGGGGGGTGTGGGGCTGGGACACCGTGTGGAGTGTGTGTGGCTGGGACACAGTGTGGAGTGTGTGGGACTGGGACACAGTGTGGGGGTGTGGGGCTGGGACACAGTGATGAGTGTGGGGCTGGGTCACAGTGTGGGGTGTGTGGGACTAGGACACTGTGTGGGAAGTGTGGGGCTGGGACACAGTGTGGAGTGTGTGTGGCTGGGACACAGTGTGGAGTGTGTGGGACTGGGACACAGTGTGGGGTGTGTGGGGCTGGGACACAGTGTGGAGTGTGTGGGACTGGGACACAGTGTGGGGGTGTGGGGCTGGGACACAGTGATGAGTGTGGGGCTGGGTCACAGTGTGGGGTGTGTGGGACTAGGACACTGTGTGGGAAGTGTGGGGCTGGGACACAGTGTGGGGTGGGTGGGGCTGGGACACAGTGTTGAGTGTGTGGGGCTGGGACACAGTGTGGGGTGTGTGGGACTGGGACACTGTGTGGGGAGTGTGGGGCTGGGACAAAGTGTGGGGCTGGGACACAGTGTGGGGTGTGTGGGACTGGGACACTGTGTGGGGAGTGTGGGGCTGGGACAAAGTGTGGGGAGTGTGGGACTGGGACACTGTGTGGGGTGTGTGGGGCTGGAACACAGTGTGGGGAGTGTGGGGCTAGGACACCGTGTGGGGTGTGTGGGACTGGGACACTGTGTGGCGAGTGTGGGGCTGGGACACAGTGTGGGGAGTGTGGGGCTGGGACAGGGGTTGGTGGAGGACACCCCAGCAGGCCATCTGGTCACAGCCGCCAAGCCCTTGAAGTGTTTGTGCGAGAAGCCGCTGCGGTTTGCCATGGCGACTGGAAGCTCCCAGGCCAGCACTTCCATCCCCTGGTCTGACCTCAGAAAAGGAAATCTGGGCTGGAGAAATAGAAGGGCTGCTCCTGATCTATTTACAGAACTCTCCAGAGCCACCCACGCGCGTGTGTGTGTGTGTGTGTGTGTGCGTGTGTGTGTGCGTGTGTGTGTGTGTGTGTGTGTTGCATATGTACCAGAGCAGTTCAGTTGGAATGAAACCTCTGTAGATTTGGAAGTACACTAGCTTGTCTCCCCATGTATGCAAGCATTCGCTGTGATGATGACATTCACTATCATGATGATATTGCTATGTGCTTTGATGTCCTGCTTTGATTATTATCTGTAGATATATTTTTCTTTGTGTTGGGCTGTGAACTCCTTCATATTAAGTAATTATGTAAACAGCTAATAATCTTTTACAGTCGACCTGTCATCACCTGTCATCACCACCTTTAGTCACTCTGAGAGTTCAACATTGTCATGTGTTACACGTGGAACACACACACACACACACACACACACGCACAAACACGCACACACACACACACACACACACACACACACACTGAGACACTGTCCTCTTCAGTCTCCTGCAGGTACAGAAGCACACATGTCCTAACAACAGCAGTCTCAATACTGCAATCTCAACAAACAACTATAAAGCATAAATCAGATTCTCGTTTCTTTTTGATGTCACATTTTTAGTCTTCGTACCTTTGCTGAGATTTAGCGGTTAATATTTTCCTTTCCCTGCTTGTATAAACAGTCGCCACTTGCTACTGTTGAGAGATATATGTACAGGGAGCTCAGCGAAGGAATCGTGGGGCCGCAGTCTGAACCGTGTATTTGGAGCCCAGCAAGGGGGACTGTACCGTCGGAAACTTTGGTTCAAGTGAGATCATGGGCATCTCAGTTTCAGCAGACATCAGTCGTTTTCTGTGGTTTTGCAGCTATAGTTCAAAGCTGTCTGTGAAGCTTTGGGGAGGGGGGGGGGGGGGGGGGGAGGGGGGTGACCTCTTTGAACCGACTTTATCAGCTGAATTTGCACCTCCTACTTTTTAGATTGTTTAATACTGGAACTTGGTTATGATGTTTAACACAACTGAACTACTTTAAAACTTCATTAACACTTCAAAACACATTCATAGCCTATTTATGTGGTATATACCCATTTGTGAAGGCTTATTTGTACACAGCTGAAGCACAGCCACTTTTCCAGTGTCTCTATTGACACATTCAGCACTGTATAGTTTTTTTTTTTTCTTTGCCCTTATTATTATTATTATTGTATATTTTATATATTTTATACATTTGTATATTTAGTATATACCATGTATATTTTAGTCTATGTCCATTCTATTTTTTTTATCTTATTCTATTTATGTCTTGGGGTTTAACCGGGACCTTGGGTACATAATTTCGTTCCCACCTCATGTACGCATGTGTGTGTGAATGACAATAAAGTCTCCTTGAATCCTTGAATCCTTGAATCCTTATTCTGATCACTGTGGGTACTGTTATGTCAGGTTAGTCCTGAGTGCTAAATAGGTTTCTCAGATGGGTTTTTAAGAACTTTAGATCCTTAAGAGTGTGGCAACACTCTTCTCGCCCATAGGCAGCGATGGCTGGATCTTCCTGCTACTTACACATCTAGCTTGGATATATCAAGGTGAATTTCTACACCAAGATTTTGGCCAGTTTACCTATCTATATGCTTTGGCAAAGTTTTTTGCGGGAGTTGGTCGTTACGTCAGTTTAGTCGACTGCAGCACTGTGTGTCTGTAAAAGGTGCAATGCGAATCCTCAGCTCATATGTTGTGTCCATATCTCTGTTACCAGGGCTCACATCCTTGTCTCATTCACTCTGAAATCTGCCTACATGAATCAGGTTGCCAGTCAGCAAAAAAATCTCCCCTGCTGCTCCAGTCAGGAGTAAGTCTTTGGGAGGGATCGTATTATTTTAGGCTTACAATATATAAAAAACACAAGGAAGTAAAATATTAGAATATACTACATCTACGGTGTTGCATATTTCCTAACATCTGGAAATGTTTGGCAGTAGTTCACAGGATCTTAAAAAGACCTCTAAACTGTGTTGACTGATTAGTTAAGGACGAATATTTTGAAATGCTTTATTAGAACATTTCTAGAGCATTGGTGACTCACAGTAGTCATGTAAATGTTCATTGTATCCTTCACACAAACTTTAATTATTGTTATAATACTAAGATTTCCCCTCTTAAGCTATGTGACACACTGGGTCCAAGGCATGTCGTATTAGATGTTAAAGGGCCTTCTGCATGTGTTTCACAACATACAGTGATGTAGTGAAACACCTCTCCCTGCCTAAGCATGTGTATACTACCATAACCGTCACCTCTCTCAGTGGAGTGTTCTCATAGGGTCATCCATGGTAAGGATGTCAGCAAACATTGCCCCAAGTGCAAATGTAACCAGGGAAACCACCCAGAAGGACCTCCAGCAACTCTTGTATGTATTTTGGTTGGGATTATTAGGTTAAGGTTATTTTAGGAAGCTTTGCCTAAGTGGAAATTACAGCAGTAGTAAAATGAGGGGGAAAAAAGTAAAGAGGTCTGTACAGTATATAATTTAGCTATTTCTCTTTCAGAGGGTGAGGTGTTCCTCGTGATGTCTCTGTCAGATGTTCAAAGGCACGGCTCTACCCCATGACCCCAGATTAGCAGCCTCAGCCTCTATTATGTTGAGGAGACAGCAATAAGAGTGCATGCAGTGCTGGGAATCCCTCAGTAACCCTCTCCACACACTCACAGATGAATTATCTTCATGCTGGCTTCTGCTACAAGCCTGTCAGCACTAATTCCTTGATGGTTTCCAACTTGGGGAGCATGACAGTTGGCCGTTGGCCATTGACATCGTTTCTTTTACACTGCCATTTCAGATATTCAGTTAACCTGCTAACCTGCTTAATCAGATTTTCTGTTATTGAACACCAAGAGAAGATGCCTTCAGGTCTCAATGAGAGACCTTTCTGTGTTTATTATTTCAAGCTTTGAAGTATCAGTATCATCAGATACTGTAATGTGTATTTAACTTCAATTATACCTCTTAGCGAATGGGATATATACCTGGTATCTCTTTCACTCAAAAGCAATGAACCACCTGTTAATTAAGAAGAAAGTTGCTGCGTTTTAACCCTGAAATTTAGCCCTTTGATCTCAATGATGGCTGCAGTCAAGTTCCCTGGTCTCGAGGTCAATTTGGAGTGAATGAATCAAAATTTTGAATCATTGGAATCGACTTGTACTGGTCAAGTTGTACTAGTGTTCATGCTTAGGTTTCATTCTGATGTTATCTCATGAGTCATATCTTAAGATTTTATTTTATTCATACTGTATCACGTTTCATTCTTTCAGGAATGTGGCTTATCCATTTTAGATGGATCATTTTCAATACATATACCACATGGCATCTTCCTTTCCTTTCCTGTCTAACAACATTGTGCACTGTAAAGTTCACCGGTAGGTTGTGTATAAAACTTCACTGAGTGACAGTAGTGTTCAGCAGGGCATTGTGCTGTATGTCTTTTCCTAAGAAGCCTTCTGCTATAGTCTTAACAGTGGGAGGGGGAGGGGCCAGTGCGGTGTAATTATGGGTCCCGGGTTGGAGCTAAACTGGCCTGGGCGGGTTCTGGAGCCAGCAGGTCTGGCACAGGGAGGTCTGGCCACAGACCCCAGTGGTGACGGCACAGAGTCTGGGACGAGTCGCAACACCAGCCCCGGGTTTGGAGCATTCCAAGCATATCCCGCCTCCTCTTCCTCCTCTTCTTCCTCCACTTCCTTTTGCAGTCTTTCATCCCAGTCCTTTCCCAATCTCCACCCGCCAAGACAGGGATCTTAGCAGGGATCTCCGAAGTGTGTGTGTGTGTGTTTGTGTTTTGCGTGGTTACGCGTGTGCGTTTATGTGAATGTGAGCACGTGGATTTTCGCTGCTGCGTTGGCTTTGTGGACTGTGCTTTTGTTGTTTGTGTAAATGTGAAGAACTGTGTTCCTGTGCAACCTGGGCTTGGTCTGACACGTTTGCTATTACTGCTTGGTTTGTCAGGACACTGGCAGCACATGAAGGCAAAAGCAGACCTACATTAACCAATAAACTGCCATACTGGTAAAAGGCAGATCTATACATGTACACCTACATGTGAGTACACTACATGTGTGTACACCTATATACATGTATACCTATATGGACCCCACATGTGTTTTTCTGTCACTCTTAGTAATGGGTATATTGGTGAGTTAGAATGTTTAAGATTGTAAACAGTACAGTACAGTAATTATGGGTAAGGAAACTAGATGTTGGTCAGCCACAAGTTTCAGTGATATGTGTGTGTGTTGTGTGTGTGTGTGGTCAGATACAAGACAGACACGTTAAACACATAAGGCAGGTGTGTGGGCTGTAGCCAACCACAGGTCTGGTGACATCCTACACACTAAAAACGTGGATCAAAGGAAAAGCCCTATCAACACGTGTGTGTGCACAGCCCTCATCAATACCTCAGGACCAAAAGCTCCAACAACACACGAAGGACGAAACACAAAGCCAGAAACATTCCATTATGTTGTGCAGTTGACATGTGTCCAAGGGCCTAAGGCTCTACTGAAGGCTGTTTGGATCATGTATTTGTTTACCAGAAAGGGTGCAGTCATTGATCCATCTAATGTCATACCGTTGTGTTGCAGGGTGGATGAGTCTCTCACATGTCCTTCCACAGGAGACTTTGATGTGGATATGTGACTCCCACACTTGACCTTCAGCTAGTCTGTGTTTTATTATACCACCGTATAGTGTAAACACTTGTTTCTGCATAGTGAACCTCCATGTATTGAATCCTTGCTTAGAGACGCTGATAGCCATACCTCACCTTACGCTAGCACACTGTTCTGCAGAGTGTTTGTTGGTGTTATAAAAGACTTTTACAGCTTTGAAAGTTAAAGGACTTGTCAACCACAGCATTTCTTTAAAATATCTATAAATTGCTGGAGCATGATTCTGTAAAAAGAAAGACCACCCATAGAGCCATGAAGCTGCATTAATCACGCTTGCCCCTTTAGTGTTGGGTGTAGCCACACACCTAAGCAACTACACACATCTCTTTTAGAAAGGCAGCTCACAGGATGCTGTAGGTGCTCAGCGCTGCAAATAACTTGAAACAGACCCAAGCACGGGCAGGCCCAGCAGCAAAAAAAGGTCCAGAGTTTCTTTTTTTTCATAGAGACCTTTATTTTGACAGGCACAGAAGAAGTGGGTATTTATATCCCAGGCTGTGTGCTGCGGCTGCTCCACAATTACAGCGTGTGCATCCCCAGACCCGAAGAGGGAGGGACAAAGAGACACAGGGAGGCGTAGCTGGGGGGAGGAGGGACAATGCAGGGACGCTGGGACAGCAGCCGGGTGGAGGTGGCCGGTCTAAGTTCGTGTGGGATACAAACGGAAGGAAGAAGCCTGGAATACATCAGTGTCCTGTGTGTCACACCGTGCTGCACTTCCTGTCACCTGTAAACATTCAGGGATTCACATTTTGGCATTTGAACCTTTTCAAACCAGAGTCTTGGGTTATTATCAATCATGTGTCGTTTATTTCATTCATGATCTGTTGTTAAAGATGCTAGCTCTATCAAAACACAGAGAAACAGTGGAGATGTGATAAATGTATTTATCGTCACACTCGGAGCTTCCAGATTTTATGAATTGTGTATTTACCCATAAATTCTTTACAATGTTGGTTTCATATTGATGGAGGGGACAACTTCCAGGAGGAGAGTGAATTTAGGAGGTGGACTGGAGCGAAGCTTTGCTTAATGTACTGGAGTCTATGGCTGTGTGGGGCTCCTGAGTCAGGGTGGTGTCCAAGCCTCCACCCCTGGTTCGCTGCCTGCTCCTCCCCTCCCCTCCACCACCTCTCCACCTTGGCTGCATCACCAGTCCGCCAGGCTAGCCTGCCTCTGCCAAGACGGTGACGTGCTGAGCAGCAGGAAATACAAGCCGGCCTTGTTTACAAGCACCTGGACCAGACCGACTAGTGCCTGATAGGCGGAGGTCCTGTAAGGCCTTCCACTAGCAGAACTCAGTCATCAGTGCTCACTATGAAATCACTGGAATACTGAATAAACAAACTAAAAATGGATCCGATATTGTATAAAGTTTGTTTGTACTGGAAGTCTGGTTGAAATTTACAACGTGTGTGTATTTCTATTGCTTTGTTGGTAATGCCACCATCATATAAAGAAAACATGTTCATGCTGATGGATGTTTCACCACCGTCTTTGTGATGTGAGAAAACATAGGAACATGCTGCTCTGTCATCGGTAGACACTCGCGGGGATGCGCCGACTTACACTGTTTGAGCTCATGCTGTTTTGAACCCCCCCCCCCCCACGTTTAAGGTACTTGGTGAGCAGTAGTGCTGTCCCTCACAAACAACTCTGATATAAATGTTGGGTCCATAAACTTTCCCATCTTTGGAGGATTTACAGCTTTCTGGAATTAAATAGATGCAAGATGGTGTCCTGTGAGAATGGCACGTTCCCGAACTCCGTGTGGTATGTCATGGAATGTGGACCACAAAGGCCTTGGACTCAAGAAAAGGGGAGTGTAATTCAAGACATGGGACCTAGGAAAGCAGAATGGTCCATCTCTGTTTTAAGATACTCCCATTTGTAAATGGATCGCTGTCACTTGAATTTTCAATCAAAGTCAGAATTATTCAGCGGCTCAGGTTACAGCGCAGTGTCGGTTGTTGTGTCTTGTCATGCAAGGGCCGCGAGTCACCAGGCGAGTCGGCCCGTTCTGGCACCTTGATTTTTTTTTGACTACTCGCCGTGACGACAGAGGACGCCTAACCTTTGGCATGAGCCTCGTCACCTCCGCTTTCTCCATCTTCCTGCTCGCTCTGCACGTAGGGAAGATCAAACGGTCCGCGCGCCCGTCACCTGCCCGGGGAATCTAGGCTCTCGTCTGTCCATCAGCGTCTACGCCTCTGCAGCTATGGCGGGTGGCCCGGGCTAGATCAGGCCTCAGGGAGCTGACTGAAGGACATGTGGCAGTGCTGACGCCGGTTGAGGTGTGTGTGTGTGTGTGTGTGTGCGTTCCTGTGCGGGGGCGGGGAGGCGGTGTGTGCGTGTGTGAGAGCCCACGCTACGAGGGAGTGCAGTCAAACAAGCCTTGGCTTCTCTCGGGCGTTTTTTCTGATGTCTGCGGTTTAGACAGGGCGTTACACGACGTTCACGAGAACTCGGAGGAGAGGAGGAGGGGAAGAAAACAAGAAAGAAAAGAAGAGGGATTTGGCATGTGTCAACAGGCATACCTGTTACCGTAGAGACAAGGCCCTGGAGGCATTCTGGGAGTTTCTCATGAGTGTGATGGGCAGAGACCAGACGACGGGTCTGCAGAAGCACCGCCCCAGTCATGCCACATGGGCTTATGGTGGCGTCAGACAGCAACACCTTCGCATTGTTCTGTGCTCTTTTTTTGGCCTTGTGTGGTAGGGGAGCTGCTGGTCGTGGGTTTCTGCAGATGTCTTGTTTTTCTCATGAGTTTGTGGGTGGTGGTAAAACAACCCATACGAATAAACTGCACTCCATACAACAGAAGGGCTACATATAAATTAGCTGCCAAATGTTTATGCTGGTAACGCCCTAACAACAACTCCAAATGACCTGAGTGAACTTGTTTTTTATATCCCATATTGGTGATTCATTTTTACAGTAATATTGAAATAATAATATACTTTTTATTTACTTTTTTTCTGTGAATTCCTTGAATTAAGACATGGCATTTAACAGTACAATATATTTTACAGCATTTTCTACAAATTATACAATGGTGCTTATTCTGCTCTCCTCTCTCTGAGGAAGTTGTACTTGCATTGCACTGTCCTGTTAGTGTTCTCTGGGACACATGAACATGATTCAAGCAGTAAAGTGTATCAGGCAAGAGCTGCAGCTTCATGATTTCATTTACAGCCATAAATATGATCAGATAAAAAACGATCAGATGAAAATGATTAGATAAAAATGATTTGAGAAGTACATGAGAAGTACAATTACTTTCCAGCTTTAAGTTTTGACTCCTTCTCAAAATGTGTTTGGCTTTTATCGGCACGCGGAGTCTTTTCTTTGAAAGGTAAAACTGGGAGGGGATTTTTTTTATGTCGACGGTGCATGACACAATGAGAATGATTTTGCTGGCGGCTGTCGTGGCAAAGAACTTGAAAATGTTGCACAAGACAGACGGAGGGAGTGAGGAGGCGGAACATTCCAGCGTCTCTCTTCAGGTGCAGCTCCAGGACCGGGCCGTCCCCCTTCCACACTGACAGCTGTGGCTGACAAAAAAATATGCATAAGTAAATAAATAAATATTCGAAAAGAAATAAAAAAGGAAGTGGCGGTAGTTGCAGTGGGTGTGCAAGGGGGTTGGGTGGAACAAAACTTCGCTCTAGGTTACAGGCCACGTTTAGCAGTTGTGTCGTTTGCTTTACAAAAGCTGTAATTATGCTGTAATTGCCTTGCTGTAAGGTGTCAATAATTTACATTAACTTCTGTTGTGCCTCATGTTCGTGAATGTAATGGATGCATCTATTAAGGTAAAGCCTAATTGAGGAGAGTTGATATGACTATTAAGATAAGCTGGGTGTGAGGCCCTAGGTGTCTGTGCTAGCGTAGCAGGGAGAGTTGAGCTAGCTGAGAAATCTGCTGTCATGGT
The DNA here is from genome assembly GCA_020368025.1 of Brachyhypopomus occidentalis. NCBI lineage: Eukaryota > Metazoa > Chordata > Actinopteri > Gymnotiformes > Hypopomidae > Brachyhypopomus > Brachyhypopomus occidentalis. Next base: position 5,454,187 of record JAGXOD010001383.1, read on the forward strand.
AATGGCTGATACGGTGGATAAGGGTTCGGCCATTCTGAACAGTGGCGTGCCAGTCCAGCAGTACCGTGCAGAGAGCACTGAACCTGCCATTTACCCGCCCTGCACGCCCTACAGGACAACAGATCACACAGTATTTGGATTTGAGTGAAACATTGTCCATTCATTCCAGAACCGGTGAATGTCCAGTCACGTCCAGGTTAGCTATAGAGAACACCAATATGTGTTGATCCAGATTACTGAGGCAGTCAGCTATATTTAGTTTAAGACCTAGTTTTATTAGGGCAATAGGTCTGTCTTAAAGAACCAGCATTTGGAAACCCTTGGGGCATCTGGTTATATCTGACATCTGCTGTAATGAAAGTGCCAGTGTAGGTAGTCAACAAAGCCTGTCAGTGGCATCACTGTCAACGTGGTGTCTTAAGTTTCCTGTGTGCCAAACCAAGGCATAGATGGGCATTCCGCCACCAACTTCTTCTCACGCAAGAGGCCTGCTGTTCCACATGGCTCACCAGGTGAGGAGCACCAGCAGGCTGGTGTGGAATTAACCGTCTCATTACTCTACGCAATCAATGGGCCACACTTCCATGCTTAAACACACTTACACAGTTCCATACTTCCACACTTTCATACTTCCATACTTCCATACTTCCACACTTCCACACTTCCATACTTACACACTTACACACGTTCATACTTCCACACTTCCAGACTTCCACACTTCCATACTTCCACACTTCCACACTCCCATACTTCTACAGTTCCACACTTCCACACTTCCACACTTCCATACTTACACACTTACACACTTCCACCTGCTCCATTCACCACCCAGGTACATTCTCTCCATTCATTCCTACTCGATAATACAGCCTCGTCGTAAAAGTCGACATGAGGATCTTGACTTTGGCGTCCCAAAGAGAGAATCGCTGCTGTATCCTCGCATCTCCTCTCCACGAACAGCAGAAACAATCGACTGATCTTTCTTCTCACTTTTGTCAGTGGATTCTCCTGGTCCATTTGCTGTCACCAGGAATGGTCCAGTCCTCCTAATCATCTGTGCCCAGAACAAGCCCTGACTCCAGGCCTGCAGCATCGGAACAAGGTGATCTCTGGTGATCAGGCCCGGGCTCATACAGTCTTCTCCTGCCCTGTGACCACGTGACACGGCGGGGCAACCATGTGACACGGCGGGGCAGGACTAGGCCTATGCTGTGATGCAAGGAAGCATGCGATGTGCAAGTATTAGTCACGCACAAGTGATGGGATCCATTATTGATGGGCAGTTTGCAGCCATGCCAAGACCGCAAAAGATTTATGCCCTCCCATCGCTGAGCAGCAGCAACTTGGCTTAATTAAGGAAATGGATGCCAAGCAAACACATAGGGATGCGTGACTATGACCGAGTCCTGCACACTCGTGTACGCCCTCTTCTCCCACTGACCTCCTCACACTCGGCTCTTATCTTTCCTCGCCTCGGATTTCCAGACCCATGTTAAAACTTCTCTTTTACCTGACGAGGAGGAAGGCTTGTGTACCTTCTAGAAAAAAGTAATCAGCGAGTGAATGTGAGACGTCCAAGAGGCTACCGCAGATTTGATGTCACTTTCACAATAACCTGTGCTGACCTGCTGGAACCCTGGGTACCTCCTGAAGGCATGTGTGATGGAGACTGGTACCTCCTAAATGAGAGGCATGTGTGATGGAGACCGGTACCTCCTGAAGGAGAAGCCCGTGTGATGGAGACTGGTACCTCCTGAAGCCTGTGTGTTGGAAGCCTGTGTGTTGGAGACTTCATGTGTTGAGGCTGCTGTGGTAGAGAGCTGGGCCTTTGGTCCAGTGGTCAGAGCTCACATGTACCACCAGGAAGACCTGAGTTTGAGTGTGGGTGTGGTTTCTGCACAAAGCCTTCATCACAGGGCATCTCTGCACAACCCACTGGATCACAGCAGCTACACAGCAGAGCATGGCTAATAGGGAAAGAGCACTATAAGGGTCCAGTGTTACTGTGAATTATTGAGCGAGATCAGGTTTCCCGCAGTAACGTGCTCTTGCACAACGGAAAGAAAGCCAACACCAATTATCCCTGCACTTTGTGCGTCTGTTCGCACATGTGAGATGTTTTTGTGTGAATCTGTATTTCTCCGCACACCTCCTAGGTAGGTGCTGTGATCAGGTGCGTAGTTTCATTGTTTCCATATTTACTTTGTGACTGTGTGTAAATGTATATATATTGTAAATATGCCGCATGCATATATATGCTTACATGCATGTAAACAAGACTGCTGAGTGAGGCTCAGGGTTGAAGGGGGTTCCAACGATAGCCACGAATCTGCCTGAATAATTCAACCTTGTGCAGGTGTCAGAACTCCCACCACAGCGCTGATGCACACACACTCTCCTTACAGCTCCCGTATCCCCAACCTACAATTACACTTCCAGAGACGGACACATGAGAGTCTTAATGAGATCGCCACTGTTAGTATAATCGAGCTGTTATACAATTACACTGTTAGTATAATCCAAAGCTCTTTTTAAACTGACATGCTTAGCTGATATGTCCTAAATTAGTCTAAGTGTGTCCTAAATGTATCTGCATTCTGAGTTTCTGTATTTCTCTTTAGCCTATTAATAAAGGTATGAATAACTTTGAAGTATGTAGATATTTCACTCTCTGGTCACTGATGGTGGTTGATGCTTCATGTTAAAATATTATTTACTAATCTATGATTTATTTAATGAAATCTAAATAAGATATTATTTCTGAATGATTCGTAATTTTAAGTTGAATTTTAACTAGACCTATTTAATAATTGATTGGTGGACTTATACCTGAAAAATTTACTTAACCTTTGGCTATTTTTCAGCAAGGACACTTAAACATCTCATACCGGGTGTTTCAGGGTAAATATACTATTTAATTTAGCAGAAAATGTATCTATTTACTGAAGTAGAAAGCTGATCTAATAACTCATGTGCAATAAAAATCCTGCTGGGCCAACTCTTCAGCACTGTTTTGGTTAAAGAGGGGGTGTGGCCATGTCAGAGCTGTGTAGACATAGCCACGCCCCCGCTAAACTAAAACTGCACAAAGGAAGTCTGGGAAATGCCAGTCATATATTATGGAGCCTGAAATAAAATATAAAATAGTTCAGTCTTCCTAAATTATATATATATATATATATATATATATATATATATATAATATAAAACTATAAATAATCACATTTTCGTGATAATTTATGTGTGTAATGTCTGCTGTCAGTGCCCATACAATATCAGAGATGGATGACACTACAAGCATTTGACTGGTAGAATTCTGCTGCACTGTTTATCAGAACATATCCACGTAGCCCACAGCTTAGCTTGTGTGCCACCTGCTTGGATATTGGAATATTTCTTTGAGTCTCAACCACAAACAGCTCACAGCCCAGGTAGTGTTCTCAATGGTAAAACAATCATACATCTCAGTGGTGGCTCTCTCTATTAATAAGATAATATTAATACTTAATCCACTTGGGGGTGATATTTTCTACTCTGCATTTTTGACACTGGTTGATAAACCATAATGTTTGCTAACTGATTAGTAATCCTTAGACATGAGACAAATTTGACTTAATCGTTTTTCGTTCTAAGCTAGCAGCATTCTTCAACCTAAAATATCCCCAGCATGTTCATCATGGCATTTGAAACATTACGATTTAAATATTACAAGTTTCCTATTGTAACACAGTCAGATGCTCCAGTTTTTATTAGCTGGTGATGTTAAATGAGGGGGTCTTTGTGTACCCATAGTGCAGTGCAGTGGAAAATCCCATCCCCTTCTGTGTGTTTCCCTTGCAGTGAGCTCATCCCACCAACTTAACCACTGCGTACTCACTCCAAACAGAGGCAAGCCAAGGGAAGGCTGAGCTTGCAGTGAACCAAACCACTTGGGGGCAGTGTTGAGTCAGGCTCTGTTTGAGCCATCCACCGCTCAAACGTAGCCAATCAGGAGCCGGAGCAGACCTGTGATCTTGATAAGACCTGGAAGATGTGGAGTATTTAACTATGAAATATTTACTGTTTATTGTTTTGTTGTGATTGTTGAAAAGAAATCACTACAACATTTGTTCGAAGGACACTTCCCACGGTTGTGCAGTTTCTACAATGTTTTTATTTTGACCTGATTTCATTTTCTTTGTCCTCTTAAAAAGGCGGTAAAATGGTGCCCAGTGCGGTTGCTGATCTGCCACCTCATGCCTCCCTGCTTTGGCAAGACTCTACCACCGCCCCACAGTCAGCATTCAGCCCGGCTGCCTGGGATGACGGATGAACCTTCTCAGCACAATCACCTTGAAAGAGATCAACGATCACTTAACAGTCCAGCCAAGTGAGACTCAGTGGTCCTGTTAGGGCAGGAGGTCATGAAAGGGCTTGACGTTCCTTCTACCCTCTACTAACCAGACGTCAATTGTCACATTTTACATTTTTGTATTAGTGATCAGACAAATCACCATATCAGCATCTACTGACTGTTTGATATCAGTGTCTTTTTCTCAATAACTTATACTTTTAAATGGCGTCAGTGGGTCATTTTGCGGCACGTCTCAGACTGGGACCAGTTCCCACCACTCTAGGAGCCCGTTTGCTCCAGAGAATACACCTCCACCTCCTCCTCCTCCTCCTCAAGGGCCTTTTGTTCCACCTGGGAGCTGTGAGTGTTGAAGGTCTCCCACACCTCAGGCCAGTTCCCACCAAAACAAAAGCTCGTCTCATTTCTACGTCAGCCAAGGGCCGCTGTAGTGTCACGTGTGCATGGCCAAGTGACACAACGGTCAGTCACACGCCACCTGGAATGCCGCCACACCTGCGCCCTCAACGTGGGTTGCCTTACCAGCCCAACAGACAAAGGTATACGATTGTATATGCTTACTATATATAGTTTTGTATGTGTTCAAATAAAGTTGCCTGAAATTTGAATAGAAAACCAGTGAGCTTATGTCAGCTCCACGGCGGTGTAGTTTCACGCTGGCTGCTTTTGCTCTTGAGTGAGGGAGACACCCTTCCCTCATGGCACGGTGTGGGTTTCTCAGGTCTGTCTGTGGAGGGTTTTCAGGTTTGTCTGGCACGCAGTCAAGGCCGGCAGATGGGAGTTTTCACCCAGAGTATTGTTCAGGGCATGAGGCAGTTGTCCTGGGGAGGGCAGAAGCAGAGGGCTCGGCTCTGGGAGATTGGCCCCTGGTGAGAGGCAGAGCCGTTGAGCACAATGGGCTGGGCCACTGCCTGTTCAGACACGAGTGGAACAGGTGAGGGGAGGTGAGGGGAGGTGAGGGGAGTCTCAGTGGCACAGCAGGGGTCAATCCCTGCACTCCACCCCCCGACCCCTTCTCCACCTCCCCACCCAAAGCAAAGCTCCGCCTGGATCAGGAAACGGCAGCCTCCCCACACGTCACACACACACACACACACACATACACACGGCAGACTTTCCACACTTCCCACCCTTCCTGCTTATCCTTCCTGCTCCTTAAACACACACACACACACGAACACGCACACACTCACACACACATGCATGCACACGTGCGCACACACATACACTCAGTCACGCACAGACACACACACACTCAAACCCGCCCATAACATTCACAAGGCACTCCTCTCAGCAGCAGCTGTATACCTGCTCTAAGTCCTCAGAGAATCTTGAAAGAGTGGAAGAGGGGTGAGAATGTGAAGGGAAAATGGGAGGCGGGAGGGCATGAGAGACAGATGGAGAGAGAGAGAGAGAGAGTTCAATTAGTATTAATTTAGATGCACTAAACTTCTATGCTGCCACAAATAATTTGGAGTACTTGTAGTAAAGTGGGGATGTGGCTACAGTACGTTCTTGATTGTTAAAGTCTGTTCTTAACTCTCAGTATTTGTAATGTTTTAGCCACTTCAACATCCAAGGGTGCCATTCCAATATTCTAACATTCTTGTGCTTATCTAGAGAATTTCAAAGCCGGGTCTGTATTTTAACTTGATCACTCCACATTACTCCCTGGAGTCCACGTCTGTTCCAACTCACACCAAACTCACATGTAAACAGCTGCTGAGTAACAGTGTTTCGCCACCAGTTTAGATTAGGTGTCTAGCAACAGTCTGGTTTCACTTTTAAACCGTGCTGCGTCCGAGCGGTGGAGCAGGCCTCCCTCATACCACACTCACACTCGCTGTTTGTGTGCAGGGAACCTTCAGTTCCGCCTTTACTCTACACTTCTGTTTGTGGTTGCGTTGGCATCACGCGTCAAAGCCGAAGTGTTTGTTGTTTTATAGGAGTGTTTTTTTTTTCAGGGATTAAAAGTGGGGAGCTGCTCACTGCTGCAGCCTGAGGCAGCACAGGAACCTTTACACTGACGTTTCATAGTCACGCAACCCAGCACAACAGGCATGCATACACACACACACACACACACACACACACACACACACACACACACACACACACACACACACACACACACACACACACACACACACACACACACACACACACACACACACACACACACACACACACACACACGCATACACACACACACACACACACACATACACAGTACACACACACATACACAGCACACACACACCTACTACACACACCCGTGCACACATGCGCAGACACACACACACACACACACACACGGCGCAAAAGAAACCTCTGCGCATATTTTCTCTGTACTGTAGTAATATTAGCCGGATGCTGTGATAAGCACTTTGTGGTTGATGTTTTTAATGCTGTCATTCATAATGGACAAACATTTGCTGCATGATTAGCTACAGACAAATCAAGCAGCACAGACAGCTCCAAATGTATTGATTTATTTTAAGGAAATGTTCATTTTTCGATCTGTAATGCTTCTCCACAGACCCGGATCAGTGGGGATCAGCCTAACACAATTAGAGGTGAACCATAGAAAAGGTTCCAGCAGAACAAATGAATATGAGGTGGAAGTGAGGTGGTAGCTTGTGGTACAGTAGGTCCTGAGGAGGGAAAAGAAATTCGATTTCTATGAGGCGTTCGCTCCTTATTTCCTCCTGCGCCTCTGAGTCTGTTGCTCAGCGTCACGGGAGGCTCTGTGTCTGGGCTCAGGGAATGTTGCTTTCTGGCAGAGGAGGAAGGAGCTAGGAGTGAGTGCCAGCTCCAGGCTGAAGGGAAAAAAAAGTTAAAAAAGGAACAGGCTGGAGGGCATTGCTGAGTGAGTGATGTGGGAGACGTTAACCTGTTCATCGCGGGTGCCCTGACATGCTCACCATGGCAACGGTGCCCCTGCTCACCTGCAGGTAACCCGGGCCTGCTCTCACCTGGCCGGCTGCGGCAACCGCCAGATTCCTCACGGTTACCCTGGATACTCCTGCCCTGAAAGCGAAAACAAAAGCAGCGTCAGGAAAGATGTCGGCAAAGGCCTGTCCTCCCCAAACACGCTGCCACCCCACTCCCTTTTATACACTTAAACTGGATTATGTGAATGTACAGGGCACTAAGGGATTTATTTCACATTCATATTTTGCCTGGAACTCAGCCTGTTCCTATAAGCAACTGGTAGATGAAACATTCTGGGTTTTAGGCCTAGGTTCAAAACCACCAACCCCCAAATTCCAACCCCCACCCCCTCCCCCTCCCAAACCTCCCCCTCCTCCCCCACCACCAAACCTCCCCCTCCTCCCCCACCACCAAACCTCACCCTCCACACCCACCACCAAACCTCTCCCCCCACCCCCCACCCTCTCCAACAAAAAAACGCAGGCACCAGAATCCACTGCCAAAATAGATTAGAGCATTCGTAATAGTTCGTGACCCTTCGTAGCAGGCTGGATACAAGATCACACTGTAAATCCTGCATATACCTTGTGTCACTGAGAAACAAAAGCTTTTCTGTAGCTCTCATCGGCTACACCCACTGGCATTAGTAAAATACAAGCAAGCCGACACACCATGCCAACTGCCCCGGGGGAACCATGGCACCATCATCCTCTCACTTATAGGCAGACACTGTTATTCTTGGCCCTGAATCAAAACCCATCTGCGTATCATATGATGGTGCACATTATAACTTGGGCTTCGGTGTTGTGTTTTGAAGCCATCTCAGAGCGCATTGATGTTTACCATTCAAAGGGCGCATGAGAGAGCAACTTCTGCAGTATTTTATGTTGAAACCGCGAACGGCATCTAGGGTGCATACCGGTTTCGCTTCTTCTGCCTCTCTTCACCTCTGCCGGGTGTGAAATGAGGACGGCCCTTTAATTCCCGCCCTGGGAGGATCTCTCGTATACCTCAGGTTTGTCTAGGGAGGAGTGTATTCCCTCCATTGCCTAGGGGGGTTGAGGTGACCACGTGGAGCGATGGTCCTTCCCACTAACGTCTGCGCGGGTCACAGTGACTCTCAGACTTGTGTTTTCTTTAACCTCTTGAGTCACGAGTAGCAGCGCTAGCCTATGTGTTTTATGACCGAAATGAATGGGGCCATTAAAGAGACTGAAAGGGCAGCTAGTTAATAGAGCAAGACAGACCCAGCAGGAGAGGGCAGGGAACCTGGGGCCCGTCGCAGCATGCAGGCGCTGATCCGGGAGTCGCGTCTTTAGCTGCTCGTCATGGGATGAGCGGGCGAACATGCCTGTCAGGAGTTGGAGTGGCGGCAGACATTTTGCTTCACCGCATGTACTTAGAAAGTGGAGCGCCATGTTGAGCTCCTCCACGTGGACCGTGGCCCCAGAACGCAGCACACAGGGACCAGGGGGGCCCAGAAGGGCCCGGCTCTCCGGCCCAGCCCATCAGACGGCCCCAGCCCATGGGACCTGTGCGCCTTATCACGCTCCCATCTAATGACTCTTGTGAAAGGCAGGAGAAACCGCATCAAATGGCAGCTCCCCGGCTTCCCGTGTGCTGCAGTGCGGCGGTTCACGTACAGCGTGCAGGAAGTGATTAGCTGGGCGAGATCAAAGGCGCTGGACGCGATAAACATTCTTTCCCGGGACGAGCCGCTCGGGGCTACAGCCTGCTTCCTCCTCTGCAGACTCCCACCACAGAGCACACGTTGGCCCCACATGATGGAAAGGATGGGACACTGGCCATGTAGGATATATTCAGACACATGTGTGTGTGTATGCAAGTGTGTGTGTGTGTGTGTGTATGTCTGTGTGTGTCTGTCTGTGTGTGTGTGTGCGTGTGCGCGCGTGTGTGTGCGAATGTGTGTGTGTGCGCATGTGTGTGTCTATGTCTGTGTGTGTGCACATCTGTGGCTGCAAATGCTGAGCATTTGTATTTTTGAGGGAGCGTTTTTGTTGGCTGGGACTGTGTAAGTAAAAAGTAAGCTAAAAAGTGATAAGAAGAAGAGAATAAAAGATTTCTGGCAATTGCTTCAGGTTTATCTGAGGTACACGGTCCATTTGCACAGGCTGTTGGCCTTAGTACACACAATCCTGGGAGTCTAGTTAGCTACTGTGGATAGAAATAATGACTTGCCCGTGTTTTGATTTCTTCAATGAAATGTGTACGTTTGGGATATCTTCTTAATGATTTTCTCATGAACCAGTTCTTTAATAGCTGTTATACCTATTGTGTAGAAATACTGATTCATTCCAGCGCTGCCTGTGTGTGTAATGGATCAGTAGTACAGTACCTGTGCTAGTCCCATAACATGTAACATGCTTGTAACATCCTTATTTCACACATGGTTCTCTAGCTGCTGTACAGCTGGCCTGTTAACGGACTGCCATTGGGAGTTTATTATCGGACCAGCTGCAGGTGTGTGTGTGTGTGTGTGTGTATTGGCAGAGGAAATGCAAGGAGGGAAACCTCTCCATCTGGGCGACGTCAGGCAGATTGGTGGTAAACGTTAGCACAAGTTAGCACAGGTTCCTATCACATTCACTTGTAGGCCGGTTTTTGGTGCATATGGAATCCACTGTGCCCATGCTTGGGTGTTTGTGTATTTATATTTACATTTTTTTTTCAAAAAAAGACACATTGCACATTAAATATGAAAAAGAAATTATTTATTATCAGTAAAGTGCTTAAATGACAGAGTTTAAGATTACATTTCGAACTTGGTGATCAGATTAAAACTTGTGGAAAGTTACTGCCAAAAAAAAAAAACACACTACACACACTAAAAGAATCAATCATTCCTTAAACGTCAATGCATGGAAGATCACACAGGCTCTTAGTGATCTGAAAGAGACAATTATCTTCAATTGAGCTCTGTCAGGAAGAACAAACCTTCCCTTAATATGTGGCACGGGAATGCCTTGTTGGTTCAGAAAGAGTCCTGTCCATAGACAACGGCCTGCTTGAGTGATGAGGTATCTTCATTGCCTGGGGCCTTAAACCCGCCTCTATATCCCTCCAGTAATGAAACCATGCCTGAGTGATCAGAGGTAAGGGATCATTTTGCTGGGGCCAAACCTAGTCGCCCCTCACCTGAATCCCTTTGATGAGGACCCTCCACTGGAGGACAGTGTCTGTCTGTGTCACCCAGAGCTGAGCATAAGAGCATCACTTGACCTCTGCTGATTCTCCACAGCCACTTTTGTGTGGCAGTGTGAATCACTGGAGACCTCTTTGTAGATGTAAGTGCTGTTTTGAACATCGGCTTCTTAACACAGAGGTGCCTGATTTGTTTTGATAAGCAAAAAGGTGCAGTGAGCGCTAAGATGAACATTAAAAATGTAAAGGCTCAGTGAAAATTTAGGTGAACATTAAAAATGTAAAACGTTAACGTATTCCATCACCACTAGAGGTCATTTGTCGTAAGAGGTCATGTTGGAATTCTTCTCCCTTTATGCTTCAGTTGACTCGCTTCATGACATTTTGCATATATTTGTTTCAGTGTGAACATATTTGTACGCAAGACTAAAAGTGCTCTATTCACCCAGAAGCCCTGGTGTCAATACATCTGGAGAAGCAAACAACACAGATTCCACAAGGGCCCCTGTGAAGCAAAGCCCTTCCATTCAGACCGCTTACAAATTAGGCCTCATTTGGAATGATTATCAGAGAACGTCTACATATGGCCTCCAGCAAACTCCTCACTGCTTTTCCCTACATGCCATTAAAAAACATTTAATCTGATAGAATCATTTGTCTTTGTGTCTGGGCTCAGAAAAGTCAAGGGCAGGACTAAGCACTCCGATTGGCCAGGGAACACGCTGACATCAGCAAGGGTGAAAGGTCGGGCTGGGACAGCCTCGCAGGTTGTGCAGGTCCAGCTTTTGTGGCGGGAAGATGCCAGGTGTGAAAGGCTCTCCTTGTTGTTCTTGGGTTCATGTCGAACATCTGCGCTGGACCACTGGTCAGCACTCTGGAACACGCTCAATCTGACGCTGGCTGCAAATCCTACTGAAGCAACGCACAATGTTTTTTTTTCTTTTGTTCTCAGATTAATTGTTAAAAGAAATGTAAATATAACATTTCTGGCTCTTTTCATACCCTAAATCCGGGAGGTTTGAAGGCCATTGAAAAGGCAGAAGCAAAAACACCCTACTAATGATTCCACTGCACCGACATCTTTTACCAAAAGAAAAAAAATGTGATGTCGTGAAGCCAGTTTACTTAGTGTGGGACATGGGAGACATGCTTTGTTGGTCTTCTCAAAATTCTCCACACACGTACACCTCCACGAGCTCTGGCCAGGGCCAAAGTTCATAGTCATGAAATGGCAGTCCCCCACAACTTGAAATTGGACTGTTTATTTTTAGTCTAAACAGGGCAATCCGGGCTATTAAAAGAAAGGCGAGCGTAGGAGTGCGTGTAAATTGCAGCTGGCCAGGAGGACCTTTCTCCTCTAGATCACTGCCATATGCGCACTGTGAAACAGGCCTGCTCTGTTACCTTCTCTATGGCCCTTCACTTCCTCTTCATGTCCACCACAAAATTATCAATATAAAAATATGACATGGGTCACTGAAAAAGTCCTTTGAGTTCATCCAAGGGAGCACATGGGCTCCAACACACACCTCCACACACAACACACACCTCCACACACAAAACACACCTCCAGACACAACACACACCACACACAACACACACCTCCAGACACAACACACACCACACACAACACACACCTCCACACACAACACGCACCTCCACGTACCCGAGGCACCTCCACATACAACACACACCTCCAAGTAGCAGACGCACCTCTGTATCTGGTCGAGGTGGTCGAAGCCGAGGTGCATCTTGAGCACCTCCATGCTCAAGACGAGCCTCGGCTTCAGAATTTGTTTGGCTGGCCTGCAGGGCGAATGGATGGGTTTTATATTTGATGACTGTTCAATTCACCAAAATCGAGGATACAGAAATCCTGCCATTTTCATGTCATCTCTTGATGCAAGTTACTGTAAAAAGTAAAAGGGGAAAATATATTACAGTAATAAACAAACAGTAGACCTATAACTGGAAAGGATCAGAAACTCTATGTCAAGTGTTTGAGACACAGTAAGTAATTGGTTTGCTTTAGGCTTGTTTGTGGACAGGGGCACTGTGAAATAAAGCAGTGTGAAAGCAATGCTGGATCAGTTTACAGTTTGATTGCCGTAGGAAATGCATGTGGGATTAACCATTGGGCTGCACTGAACACCAGCTCTGCCCTGTTTAGTCTGAAGGATCATTTTAAGGTGTTACAGTCATTTGATCTGATATTTAGAGATTGTCCCCTCACCATCACATTCATACACCTGCACATACATGCACACACACACAACTGATCACATGCGCACATACACAAACACATGGACACACATATGCACACACACATGCACACACGCGCACATGTGCACACATGTTGACATGCACGTGTGCACACATGCACACATGCACTCATCAGGGATGATGCTATGCTATGCTATGCTATGCTATGCTATGATGCTATGCTATGCTATGATGCTATGCTATGCTCCTGCGCAGGTGATTTGTTAGCTCCAGAATATGCTCTGCTGTCCCTGCATAACTGCACAATCTTCAGATTTTACTAAGTAACCTTTTCTCCACTTATATACTAACAGAGCCTAAAACAAACAAACCACCAACCCACACCATTCATACAAACCAACACCGTTCAAATGAATGATTAAGCAGGACTTGCCTCATTCAAAAATGTTCCTGAATGTCCTTCAGGTCAGGTTTGTTCTGTACAGGTCTCTCCTCTTCAGAAAGGGTGGACCAAAATGTTGTTTAGATTATTATTATGAGTTTACATATAAAATTGTTGCAATAATCCTGACACTAACTTTTTATTTAGTCTAATATGGGCAGCTCAGACCTGTTTCACATTGATCTCATATGCAGTGAAAAATGTAACCCTCAGTTAAAAGTCATAAGTTCATGTACCAGTTTGTGATGTTAGTTCTGGCAGGCTTGTGTTACAGTGTTTGAGACACAAGGGTCTTCTGTCCTGTTCTCTCAGATGCTTCCCCATCTCCTGCTAGTCCTGTGCCGCAGAAAAAGAAAAAGCATTTTTTCACCTTGTATCTGAATTCATATCTAACTTATGTGGTGGCAGTAAGGACATTAAATCACAATTTAAGAAACTTGGTCTACTCTTACTTCCACTATGTTATACTATGTTTATGTTTACTAGAAAGTTGGTCTTTTCTACCTGTAGATAGCCTTTTTAGGAATGACACCAATCATGTAGGGTGCATGGCCTTGTAAGGCATTTTGGGGGTGTCAAACATGCAAATTCTCATTAACTTTTCATGTAAGGTAATGCAGAATTATTTAATTAATATATGAATAAGCAAACTCAGCTTACAATAAAAGCATGATAATTTAGTATAAAAAGACTAAAATGTTTTTGCATGAGGTCCATTGTGCAGGCGCTTGACGTGTTCTTCATGGTTGATTGATTGATTGATTGGTTATCAGGGCAGAGGTGATTTTGGCCCACTTGCTTTTGAACCTTAAAGTTACTTTAAGAAGTTACTGTAAGACAGATGACCTCTGTGTTGAAATGTAGATGCTTGAACTTGGTGTAATGTTATCTAACACGTCTTTGGATCTCTGTAAGGGGAGAAGGTGGCTGATGGGTAGTGTATGTGTTTACTGTAATGTAAATGAAGTACTCTTTAGTAATTGACTTTAGCAATTGATTAAAGCTGCTTCCCAGTGAAGGACATTTAGAAGTATCAGTGTCAGAGACAGTGTTCAACCATAGGAGCATGAAATTAGAAGACATGCACTTATTAACATTCCAAGAACTAGAGATTTAGATGACATGTCACTCCACAATGTTAACCACAGCCAAAGCATGTGGGAAAAAGCTCACATATGACTGTGGCAGTCAAGGCCGAAGTGGTGTGAGTCCTTAGTAGAAACGAATGTTTTAAGAAAAACAGATCTTTTTTTTCACCTCACTTCTATTCAACATGACTAAGAAGTATAGAGCAAAATGGATTTAAGGAATGTTGCAAAGCATGTCTAAATGGGCACGGAGAAAGCTGAATCTGAATCGAAGAAGCATGTCAAAATATGCCAGCATGTCTGTCTCTCCTGCTGACCCATAGGTCCACAGTCCAAAAATAACGTCTGATCCCGGAACCTGTTCCATTCATTAGCTCTTTTCCTGACAGCCTAATATAGGTGCTTCAAGATGGCGAGGGGGAGGGTGAGGTGTGTGGCCTGCGAGGTTTGTTATTAAACTGCCCGAGGGCGTGGCCACACCCAGCTGTCAGTCAAAATGACACAACCCAGACGCCCCCTGTGATCTCTGCCATGTGGTCCTCATCGGAGGGAAACTACTCCCATCACCAGTATACCTGTGGCCATGAGGTTTGGTACAACTAGTTTGTGCACCTAAAGGGCAAAGTGAAACCCAATTGAGTAACCCTATTGATAATTTTGTTTGTTTTGTTGTGCTGGTTTTCTAGTAATGTTTATTATTAATGTTTGAAATCAAGCATGTAGGACATGTCGTTAGGTTTGTTATATTTGCATACAAATTTAAATTCAAAGACCAGTTTCTGGAATTGTTTACCAGTTTTCAAAAATATGACTTAAAGGTGTAATTTCATTATTTGTATGAATTTGCATGGATTCTTGACGTTTTAATTCTTGGTAGATTTGATAGCATTACTGAATGCAGAATTGTGATTTTGCACGGTAACCAGTCCTGTTGGCTGGCTGTATGTGTTTCATTGTACTTTTGAATTGCCACCAGGAGACCTCGTCCTCGGTTCTTAAACATGCTCATCGTGTGCAGTCGGAGGTCAAAAGGTCAGCCTTGCATTTCAATTTTCTGCCACTGCTTACCACTAAACTCTCTTGAATCATAAATTTGCCATGTCATGAGCACCTATTAGCAATTGCATTCTGCATTTCTACTGATATGTTCAAGGAAACATCAGTCAAAATTACCCACCCATTGGAATCAGCTGTTATGTTGAATGGAAGTCCTATTTGTGTTGCTCTTGTTCTGTGGTTAATCCTCCTGAGAGCAGTACCAGATAAGAAAAGTTGAGCATTCCTGAATCTACAGGGGGCCAAAGGGCTGGGTCAGTGTGACTGGCAGGCCAAGCATGGTAGCTCGGTGGCAGCATTGTCTTGGAGAGGTGGATCCTCAGGTGGACCCAGTCCCCGTATTGATGTTTTGTTGTCATTGTTGACTGGACACAATGGACATACCATCCTTTAGCGCTAAGGTAACAAGGTGGCTAAGGGGGAAGGGGTGAAGAAATCAGGTTTTCAAATCTTGCCAGCACTGGAAATACAATGGAGGTTGTCCCAACAAGCCATGGTACCCCCCCAGGGTTTCAGACTCAGTGATGCATGACAATGATGGGACTAGTGAAGAGTAACTGGCCTAAGGCTAAGCCCTAGGCTTCAGTGCAGACTAGGTTTCCTTCTTGAAAGTACCTCGGAGTCCTTGACTAGAGTGATCTCAGGGGAGCATTTTGTAGTGACCAGGCCCTTGATTCAGTCATCTCCCAACTTTCTTTTTACATAAAAAAGTAATGAGGTTGACATTTAAAAATACACAGGCCTATATTTTAAGTTCTTTAATAAATAAAAAGGGCAGGGACTTTGCCACGCACCTCCTCAGCCACCCAAACACTGAACGTATTGCTCAAGTACTTCATTTTCCAGTAGCACAAGAGGTCCATGTTTCATGAGGTGACAGTTTCATGAACAATAACACACCAATGAGCTGATAGAGCTTTGATTTACTGCAGGGTTTACTTGGCTCCAGGCTGTGCATCCCATCTTTGCTCAGATTGTCTTGATTTGCTCAGATTGTGTTTGTTTGCTCAGATTGTCTTGGTTTTCTCAGACTGGTTGCTTGGGTCTGGACCTGGATCAAAAGCACTGGGATTCACATGCCAGAATAGCTTCCAAATGTTATGAAGTACAGGCTTAAATGAACTCTCTTAGAAACTCTCAGCTTACCCACTTTACCCCCTGCTCCCCACCACCAATCAGTGTCCTCGGTCTAGGTTCTGGAGGTGTGGCCTGGAGATGAATGGCATGACTTCTTTCTGCATTGTGTTTTTTCTTGCCTGGTAATAAGTCCAACATTGGAGTTATTCTTCACTGACTTGTGCTTTGAACACCAAATATAAAATTCGAACTTTTTCGAACGTGATTTGAATTGCAAATAAGGATTTGTATGTTAAAGAAAAACTTCACTTTGTTTAGGCTCAGGGATCCACAGGAATGTACTTATAACTGACATCTTCGTTTGTTCTTTCACTTTTAAACTGCCAACAAGTTTGGGGATGTTTTTTATTCCTCCTTACATGCACCCTTTGCCTCATGATGGACATGTCTGAAGTGATTGTCCTTACCAAGCAGACACAGAGAAACATGCTAGAGGGAAGAAGAGGATCAATGAAGCTGGCAGTCTAGCCCAGTCCATCAGCTCTGACAATCCCTCAGCCTAACTGCTCTCCCCAGGGGTTATATCTCCCCATTGATTATTTCTCCCCAGGGGATATATCTCCCCATTGGTTATTTCTCCCCAGGGGTTATATCTCCCCATTGGTTATATCTTCACCTACATCACCTACATGTGTTCACCTACATCTTTTTGCTTTGATGTAAACACATTTTAGTTTTGATTCTAACCGAAGTTATGTATGTTTTTTTTACCTGATATCCCTGATTTATTGCTAAATACACACTCACCTCTAAGCTTATCAGGAATACCTATACTGTTCCAAGCTTTGCTGAACACTTTGACAAGTACATCTGTCTTATAGGCAGCCCACCAGTGCATACTGTTAGCCATTTTCTTGCTGACCATATAATATTTGGACCATTCTCACTGAAAATGATTTCACAAATTGATATGAAAATGGTGTGGTTGTGCAAGTGGTGTTGATAAGTGTTTGCTCTAAGTGATAGAGTTGCTGAGCTATTTTTACAAATCAGTGTGTGGTTCATAACCTTTAATGTATTTCACTATGTCACTCTCAGTTAAAAAAGCAGCTGGCTATACAGGTCTGGATTTCTCATAAATGTCATAAAACAAAGACGATATTCAAATGGTAGAGTACGTATTACACTAAACACTCTGTCATTTAAGATAATCTTCACACCACAATGATTGTGGGAAACAGGGCACAGAAGGAGCAACACTTCTCCCTGCTAGGTCTGTTAAATCAAATGAAAATCAAATGGCATATGGTATGCTAAAACCTTTAATAATTCAAGAAAAACTGCACCGCTCATGTAAAGTTTTTAGTTCCAAGGTTATAAATCTCACTATTTTCCAGACATATAGTGACTGAATATTCACTTTATTACACACACCTGCCAGTTCTTGCGTGGAACTTCCCTGTAAGGTGTTTAGAGACATGTCCACAGAATGCAGCATAAAATCATACCAACACGTTTTCTTTGGATTGGTTTCAGTGTGAATCCCCGTTAGAATGTGGAAATGAAGCAATTTGAGTGATTTTGAATGAGGCTTCATCAAATTACAAGCAAGTTTCAGTCAAGCAAAATGCATCTGAATTCAATGCTAGTGCTACAACTAATGTCTGAATGCACAACTTATTTCTCCTTAGAACAGATGGGCTATGTGGTGTGTAAGGGAAACAGATAGGCAAGACTCCATTGGGCAAAAGAAAACTGGATCACTGAGCAGTGGAAAACATCACCTGGGCAGATGAATGCAGATTTCTGTTGAACTATGTTGATGGGAGGGTCCAAATTTGGTGCAAGCAACATGACTCTATGAGCCCTTCTATGAGTATCAGCAGTTCACGTTGGTGAAGGTGGAGCAATGTGCATACCCTGGTTCCTCTGACATCTGTGGATTGATGTTTGAATTTTAGAGCTTATCTAAGGCTGATAAAGTTCATTGCTTCATGGCAGCTGTTTATATATGTATATGTATAGCAGAAGGACAGTTCCTTACCTGCCCTGGCCTTCACAGTCCCCAGATCGTAATCCTATAGAGTATCTTTTGGACGAGGTTGAACAGACTGTCCAGAGCATGTCAGGACTATAATCTAATCTGAGGCAATTGTGACATTGACATTGGCCCCAATTTACAAAATGCCTCTATCAACACAAACAAGTAAAACATTTATTTATAAATACAAATCTATAAATACAAACGTTGCTAGCACTCACCCATTATGTGCTCCTACCAAAAAACAACAAACACTGAATATTCCTTTCTACCTTAACCAACCAGCTGCATTGCTAATTCACTCTTCACTTGTATGGTTAACAGGAGCAGCTTTATATCATTTGGACACACCCCTAAACTAAATCTAAAGAAATGTGGCCTTACCACAACCCAGATTAAATTTAGAATGTGCATAGGTCATTTATGGCCTCTAACTGTGCTCCAAATAGCTGTAATCAACAAAGAAGTACAATATACACTAAACTTACTATTCAGACAAGACATGCTCAAAACATTAACCTCTGTGTGTATAACAGCCTACACTGAATATACAAAATTGCTGTAATACTGATACACCTACAGATGCTCAGGAATGAGACCTACTTCCGCTTCCAACCAACTAGGACATCAGAGAAAGAAACCTATGAAATTGCTCTGCTACTTTAAATTCTAAACAGTTCAGCAAATGAATGCAAACAAACATCCACAAACAGTGACCCACTCACTGTAATGGTGAACACGTGAACTTAATAGTAAACCATAGAAACGGCACCCCTACTGGGACATTATGATGTTGCTGGATCCAACTGTTGCTCTCTGAGTGGTACTGATGCCCAATTCTTTACCTTCATAATTAAAGTCCCCTAACGTGCTACTCTTTACCACTGCCACTGTTGAGAGAGAGTGACCCTCTCTCATCTTTGGAGTGATACTCCAGCTAAAAACATCCAGTTAACAGCAATCCTGTGGTCAGAAACACACCACAATAGCCACATAATAGCTAATACAAACTGTACTATGGAAACAGATTGTCAACTATCCAAGAGCATGAACTGACATCTCTAATCTCACACTCAAAATCTTCTTACCAGATAAAATCTGCTTAACAGATTTTCTTGATGAAATTCTACCTACAGTAATCAAACCTCTATTAAATATAATAAACTCCTCCCTGAATGTTGGCTGCATGCCTAAATCGTTCATATTAGCAGTCATCAAACCACTCATCAAGAAAGCCAGCCTCGATCCATCAGTTGTCAAACTACAGGCCAATCTCTTCCTTTCATTTTTAAGATCCTAGAAAAAGCTACAGCTCAGCAGTTAATCTCTTACCTCCATCTGAACACATGAAGTCTTTCAATCAGGGTTTAGGCCTCATCATAGTACAGAGACAGCACTGATTAAAGCAGCTAACAGCCTGTTGCTGGCTTACGACCTGAGTTATGTCTCTTATCTTATACTACTAACATTTTACTAGGAAGAAAATGTTGTAGCCCTTTCCTGGTTTAAGTCTTATGTAGCCAGTTTGTGAACATAAATGGACATTCTTCAACAGCAAGGTTCATTTTCCCACAAGGATCTCTCCTAGGGCTCATGCTTGTTTATTTATATGTGTTTGTGAACAATGTGCTAGTTTCCACTTCTATTCTGATGATGCTATGCTGATGGTTACATCTCAGCTAAAACAGAGGATAAATATCGGTTTAATATTGTTGAGGAATGTGTAAAGGACATCAGACACTGGATGTTGAGAAACATTCTCTCACTTAATCCTGACAAAACAGAAGAGCTTCTGGAAAGTGCTCTCTCATTATGTAATAAACCTTGATGGTCTTCTAATCACACCGTCTTTAAATGTTTACGGATCTTGGGGTAATTATGGAGCCCATCTCTCCTTTGAAGCTTACGTAAAAAATATTTCTAAGATAGACTTTTTCCACTTCAGGCACATTGCAATCCTCAAAGACAGAACAGAACAACACATCAGGAACAGAACAATCCTCACAGCTACAAGGAAACTATGATGACACCCCCCCAGACAAGGAATCAAACCCTACCAGCAGAGCTGCTATAGTAACTCCTGAACCACCAAGCCACCCCACCTCAGTTTCTAATGGCATGGCTGGTAAGCATATATCAGAACATGTATACACAAGGCATGCTTTGATCTATTTGTGCCAATTAAAATAATCTTGGTCCTCGTGTTTTGCGTGATTAACCTCATATTTAGATGACGATGAACACTGTCAGAACAACAGGAGGCTAATTTAGAGTGGTGCTTCACATCGATGCATCTGTAGATCATCCGAGCAGATCAGACATGCTAGTAGCATCAAGGTCTTGATGCCCAATAAACTGTGCATGTAACCCTATTAGCTAGTTTGTCCTTACTGAAAGATAGAGTAAGCAACCATACAATAATAATTTCATTTCCATAATCAGGTGTCGGATGTTGTGCTTAGCAGGTCAGAGATTGTCCTTTTGCCAGACATCTATTTTGTGTTTAGCTCATTAGAAGATGTTATTTCATCATTTAGCAGCACCTTTCCATCCCTCTCTGTCCACTGAAGCAAAGTCGGTCAGATAAGGGAGACCCCACCCTGGTCTTTGTGACCTGGGCATGAAGGCAGTTCTCATTGGCTGAATCACAGTTGACCAGCACTATTATTTCAAGTTCAACCTCGGGGAACAGATTATGAGTAATGAAGGCACATTACCATGCCCGGTATCACTACTGTGGAAAAGGAGGCCAAGGACTTTATCAAACAATCTCACCCCTGAGAGACTAGTGAGGCGGAAAGAGACGAACCCACAGGAAACGTGTCACCGCTGACTCCGATCACATCAGGGATTGTAACATATAAGGCAATGTTAGGAGAGGGAGCAGTGACTTTGTTGCCATGCTGTGATTCCTGTCAGTAATGGAGCATAGTTAAGATGCACAACAAAGGAAAATACGGGGGAGGGGCATATCCAGGAGGAGACGAACACTAGAATTATACTACACTTTGATTTGTACTTGTGCATGTGTGCTACTGAGTTTTAAAATATATTAAAATGTATATAAGTGTAACAACATTTCTGTGATGGCGTATGTCTGTTTTTCTTCTGAAATTCAGGCCGCTGTGACATTCTGCTTTACCCTTTAATGTTTCAAATAAGAATGAGAAAAAGAATTTACATGACCGCACTGCAGTGGCTGAAGTAGCACAAGTAGCACAAACCAACAAGCTGTTTCTTCAGTGACTCAGTGGTAGAAAACATCTGATTTCCATCATTAGAACACAAACTCTTCACTTTCGATGCATTTGCTGTGTTTTTCTGCTGGTGTAAACCCATCTTTGTCTTTGTCAGTGGTCCAGAGTCCAGTTCCCAGGCATATCACATGGGATCCCAAATAGCTGTGCTTTCATTGGGTGGGAAGGATGACTTAGTCCATCTCTTCCTGCTGATTCAGAGAGATGCTAGCCAATCACGGGTGTCGGTTTGGTCATGTAAATTGGCTTTCCTCCATTCATCTGTGCAGCATTGTGTGTAGCAGCACTGTAAATTGACTTTGGGTTCCTTGAAATGTGTTATATAAAATTAAATGTTTTGTTATTTTTTATTTGAAATGTTCACATTGTTTTAATTTACTGCTGCAATTGAGACCAAATTTGGGGTTTTGATCAAACTTTCGACCACTTATAGCTTGTACTCGATTGATTACAAATGATAGAAAATATATACGATATATAAGATTTTTTTAAACAGCTGTCCTTTACATTCCATTACTTAATGCAGTGCTCAAATTGAACTCAGCACACGATTTCCTAATAATGCAAGACTTCTATATTTTGTGGGGAAATATTTTCTTATGAACTGATTTGACAGCCATTAAAGATGCAGTACTCCCTCCAAATTATTTACACCACAATATGCATATTACAACACCTAAGCTTTAATAATGATAGAAAGGAAAATATACCCTAACTATAACATAGGACTTTAGTATGGAGAATTAGTAAACCATGCTAAATGGCAGTTTCTCACTGCTGTAGGTCACCTTTGTCCTTGGGAGCATCTGTGTTTATTTCTCTGTGTTAACCACTAAATTGGTCAACATGGGATTCCAGGCGGGCATATGTCGAGGGGCTAACAGTGTGCAGGTGGCAGGGGAGAGCACCAACCAGGTGTGCGGTTAGAGTCGGTCAATTATCCCAGGTTAGGCCCACCTGTCCTCCTTTCATAGGGTTATGGTTAGCATTAGGGTTCCTTCTCCCTAGAACCGCTCACCCTATGTGTTGACTAAGCATAAATAATGACAACATAAAAATAATGACCATGTACATTGGCAAATAACCTATTCAGTAACTGGTTTAAAATTTTGTGAACACAAAATCTTTAACACACTATCTAGCACTTTCTAAAGCCACCAGAAGCTGGTTAAATTTGCTAATTATTTTGTAGCACAAAAGTCACAGTGCCTCATCCCCAAGTGCTTCAGTCCCAAATGAGGTAGTATGGGAGTTGTGGCCATTTTCGTGGTTGTCATTTGCCTCTTGGCACAACTCCTGAGGGCACCATCTCTGTGTTTCCCTCTGCTCAGGTTATTTAAGAAAGACTTGGCTGTCTGGTAAGCAAACATGTCTCATTAGGCTTGTTTGTGGTTCCACATCTCTCTTGCTTTCATATTGTCTCCACCACATCCTTCTGTGATCTAAACACAACTTCCCAATTGGTGGGTCATTAGGACTAATAAGAACCCACAGCGGCCAACCACTTTCTCCCTGCCTCTCCTAAGGTGTAAACCTTGGCGGTTGTCCAGTTTATAACTACAGAACTGTTGTCTGGTTTGGCTTTTTCCACAATAAAACATAAAATATAAAATAAAACATTGACATATCTGTAATTCACAACCATGTAATAGTCAGTTCATTTTTGGCTTTCCATAAGCAGCCCAAGAGACTTTACCTCGAAACTGGTGTTCCGTAATGATTTTTTGATCTACCGAAAATAATTATGTTGACTCAAGAGAAAGGGACAACAAGACGTCCCACCACCCCAGATCATTTAGCTTGTAAATGTCTCAGGTTGACATCATAGAGCAGCCATTCACATGTGCTTGTGGGAAAGACAGGTGTTGGAATGATCCAGACACATCCTGCTTCACCCTGCTCCTTTTCACTGCCTCTTTTAGGGACAGCCCACTGTGTCTGCAGCAGCGGAGCAGAGCGATTATGGAATTAAGGCTCGGCAGTTGCACTGTAAATACAGACCAACTGTTGAGAGAAGCAAGAATGGATTTACTGCCAGTTGCTCCCACAGGAAAGTAATCCATTTCAGGACATCAGTGTCTGTGTCTGTTGTATTTATGTTTTGTTTGTCTCATAAATTGAAAGTTCTCAAGACAAACACCTACCATTAAGTGGATTTTCTCAAAGTAGTGCTTTGTTGTTGAGGATTACATCCCAATTACATTTGTTGTATCAACCTGTTATTCCAAGCAGTATTCTATGTGGCACAGGGGAATTCAGTACTGTTGATCATCACCCAGTAGTTGGACCTCCTATATTAATCATTTTCCCAGTTTTTCCTGCCCATTAATACCATCTGATGAGCATGCTTAACTGTCTATAGCAGTAAGATGAAATCCCTGTGTTATTTCTGCATCAGTTATTTCTTGTGACCCTTCAAGAACTGTTCAAACTAGTCAAACCAACTCCTGGACAAAGGTTGTGCATGCACCTAGCTAATGATGGTATGTTACTATTATAATTTTTAATGCAGGGCATGCGATGTAATAAGAAATATTTTTTTTGTTTGTATTGTGATAAACTAGCTGTGGCATTTTGAACAATCCACCCTTGAATATGAATGATGGCAGCATTTGTATTCTCAACCCAACCCTGAAGTGGAAGCAGCCAATCGCAATGATAGTTTTATGTGGAGGCGTGTCATAAAATTATGTGTCAGTTTTATTTAGACCTGGATACTATTACATGGCTTTCCACTTCCTGATGGAGACTGGGGACAAACATAGTAAGTATAGTACTATAGTTAAATAGACTCAAAACTTTATTTAAAAAATACACTTATAATCAGTGACAATAAATATGAAAGGCAATTTCAGAACCGACACAAACAGATAGGACAGAACTACAAGGTTCATATTGGACTCAGATTTTATTTATTCTCTTTTGAGTGATTCCAGTGTCCAAAAACATTTGAACTTTTCCAACTTTTTTTCTACATTGACACAAGATCTATGTTTTGATTCACTCTTCATGCACAGTGAATGGACTTGGACCTCAGTTCCAGTTCCGTTAATGTGAGCAGAACATTCTCAGAAGAGAACTTAAACTGAAACCTGATTCAGAGGGAGTTTTACAATATTGCACCAAGCTGTCTTCCTGGTAATGAGCGTTATGTGTCTTCCCAGGTACATACGTGCCCTCTGTACTGGGCTGCATGCCTCAACTCTACCTGAGGTGTGGGCAATAAGAGCAAACTACTTTGATCTGTTACCCCACCCACGGGCTGGCTCTTCCCATGGATAATGCACTAATTCATTGTCCAGCCCAAAGCACAGGCATTTTGCCTTTAAATCTGCTGCAGTGCCTTGGGGTATAGGGCTGGTGCTTAATCAGAGCAAAGTGAAGCAACTGCTTCTCCTTCTAGCTGTCGTCTTGCTTTAAGCACCACGCAGACCTCACTTGTTTTCCATGCAATCCACTGGACCAGTTTCCCAGACCTAGATTAAGCGTAAAGCCACATTTTAAAAGACATTCCAAATGTGATTTGGCGCTGCAGTTCATCCCGAGACTAAAGACTTAAGTCATGTCCACTTCACTGGATTCGTGATACGCATCTGGTTGTCACCATATACTCTGTACAGTTCAGGTAGCATTGAATAGGCCGTCTCATATACTGCTTAAGTTATCGCTAATGGTCACCAGAAGCGCTCGTGTACCCAGCCTTCCAGCTTTACAAACTATCCAAGGGGGAGGTTCAGACAAAGCCTTACTGTCTTACAGCCTTGCTGTTAACTGATACGCATCTAAAAGTGAAAGAAAGATGTACAAGGGATACATGTATTGAACTTTACCGATGTTGTACATTCAGTACGTGCCTGACCTTAGGGGGGGGGGTGGAACAAAACGATGCTCCTTGCACAACTGTGGTGTGGAATGTCTGGACCTGAGGGGACTGCACCGTTTAATACGTACACCAACACCCCGGAGTGTGTCAGCCTCAGAGTTCTCTGCTTAAATTGCGCTCACTCTCACTCTCACCACACAGACCCCCATTACCTAACACTTACTCCGGCTGACGTCAACTCTGCCGCATGCTCCCAGTCTCCCAGTTCGTGTTCAGTTTCTGTTTTGACACCGGGCCCTAATTACTAATGTAAATGATTGATTACCTGGGTTATGCTGCAAGGCTGGTTGGGAGCCCTCTGCCTGTCAGGCAAGTCCAGAGAAGATGCAGCAAGGGAAAATGGATACTCAGACTGTACTGCAAGCTGGGAGATTAGGTTCTGAGCACCTGCAAATTGGACCAAAGGCTTTCCCCATTAGTGGGCACTCCAATGGCCACAATACCTGCACAGGTGTCAGGGGATATCTTTAGTCCTTTGTTAGCTCTAATCCCACCCCATTCTGAACACCAACTCTACCTGCCCCGGGTTTAATCCAACTCTTTGACACCTGAAGGGTTTAACCATTGGCAGGTAAACTCGAGCACTTTTGAAATGTGATTTGGCTAATTGGGTTTGAAGTGGACGGCCAGAGTGCCTTCGGGCTAAACCTCGGCCAGATGGTCTGAGTGGCCATGTTGCTAAATGCCTATGGTCCCTTGATGCTATATTTTTTTTAAAAAGGCACGCAAAGTAAGGAAGCAAAAACATAACAAGTCAATTATTTGAAGCGTGCAGCCATTCCACCGAAGACAACCTCTTCTGGCAACTGGTGATAAAGCATCACTACTGCTCTGCATCACAAATTTCTCCAATGAAATTGCCATGAGTGTTGGAACATGCCAGCATATATTCTGTAATCTCACTCTCTTTACCCTTGGCCCAGGGACATTCACCTAGCCTGGCACTCTCTTGGTTCTTGATCAGTCACAGGTATGGAGACAATCTCTCCAGTCTTTCTCTTAGAGGCCAGTCAAGGTTTAACCCCAATCTTCTCCATCTGCCTGACTCGCAAAACCTCCGCAGCTGCAGCCCAATTGATCTCAGAGCTGCAGGGAGATAGATTGTAGGGGAAATGGCTTATTTGACCTCACTCTCACTGGAGGAATGCAAATAGCCCTGCCGTTTATGCCCTACTCTTGCTATGTATATGGCAGAATCTTCACTAAAGACTCAGTTCATGAATCCTATTCCATTCTACTTAAACACCCGTTATTCCGTTTTTTTGTTCTGAAGTATCACAAACATATGGTCTCCCAATCTATGATTCAACTGATTGTATTATGTAAGTGATTTTGATTATAATTATTGATCTTTTTAAATAAATGCATAGGATTCACCAATAGTTTGTTCATTTCTAAAACAATGTTCTAGGGTGTAGATCCTTTTTTTTCATTTTTATATATCCACATGAACCGAATCTGTGTCACACACAAACCCTTTAGTATGGGATGACAGAAAGTTTCCTTGTATACCTGTTTTTTTTAAATGAACAGGTGCTTGTTTTTTTTAATGAACAGGGTGACCTGGTCCAGCAGGCGAGGCTCACAGCTCAGAGCTGTGTGAAGATGAAAGCCTTAAATAGCCAGACGTGAGTAACCTTTGTGACTTTGATCTTTTCACAAGGTCACTTGTCCATTTCCATCAGTCTTCAGTTGGTTTCAAGCCACTGTGATCTGTTACCATTAGATGGCGCCTCCTATAACCAATCTTTTGTTCCAGTGTGGGTTTATCGCTAGCATGTTGTAAAGATGTACTCAATCATAAATTTGAATGTGGCAGCCTATCTGTTTAAAATGTCCTAATATTGCCATCAGCAATATTGCCATATTGCCAATAACTTTGTCTATTTTTTCACTAAATAAAATATTGTACATGGTGCTTTTTACACTTATTTTCTTTTTTCTGACATAAACATTTCACTTCCCTTCTGTCTTGCGTGATGTTTTCAGCATCTCAGCAGGTTCAGATATGACAAGCATGACAGCAGCCAAAATACAGAGTCTTTGAAGTCAGTGACAGAGGGTTGGAGGGGCACCACCTCTCCCTGTCCCCCTCCATGTCCTCCTCCCTGTCCCCCTCCCTGTCCCCCTCCCTGTCCCCCTCTCTCTTCCCCTCCCTGATCCCCTCCCTGTCCCCCTCCATGTCCTCCTCCCTGTCCCCCTCCCTGTCCCCCTCTCTCTTCCCCTCCCTGATCCCCTCCCTGTCCCCCTCCCTGTCTCCCTCCCTGTCCCCCTCTGTCTTCCCCTCCCTGATCCCCTCCCTGTTCCCCTCCCTGTCCCCCTCCCTGATCCCCACCCTGTTCCCCTCCCTGTCTCCCTTCCTATCCTGTCCCCCTCCATGTTCTCCTCTCTGTCCCCCTCCATGTTCTCCTCCCTGCTCCCCTCCCTGTTCTCCCTCCAGTGACAGGTGCTTAGGTATGACAGACTCAGGGCCCAAGGCATTGACGCCACAAAGTCTAGGGTCATGGGCCACCTTTTAACACTGTCGTTTATTTTCATCTCGCTGTTTTATTATTTTCTAAGAACATGGCTCCACTTTTGTATTTGCTCCTGAGGTGCAAGGACATTTTTCATAACATGGCGAAGAAAACATTTAATTCATACTACTGTTGTGGGATTTGAGGTGCCACAGCAGAGTGGAAATGTATTTTAAACATGTGACTTGTGACTTTGGAGGTGTGTATTGGGCCAAATCATCTTCATGTTTTTGAGTATGATCCCCTAAGCTTCTACTTGCCAGACTCTGTAGCAGAGATGGCCTCTGTGGAGCACAGACCACTGTGAGCCATTGTAGGCCACAGTAGAATTTAACATTTGACCAAGCCAAGACTCCTTGGCAGGAGCTGAACTTGATCCTGATGGTTTGTACCATTGAAGTGTTGTAACGAGATGTATCAGACCCTGGGGCATGTTGTTTCTCTGTATATTACCTATGGTTAAAGGGGAAATTTTTATCTAGTAATTACATAGCTGCATTAAGGCATGTGCACAAAATATCTGTCTGTCCCAGAAGAGTCTTAGAGTGAGTGTTGCTTTTTGCCAGTTGGCTATGCAAGTCCTGTCCAGGCAGATGTCTGAGCTTCTGAGGCTGATCATACAGATGGACAAAGATTAGACGTTTAACGACAAGCTCTTTCGAGGTTCTGGGCCTGCACATCACAATAAGATTGTGGGGGAGGGGGTCACGTTACTGCGGGGGTTAGGTAACACCAGAAGGATAATCCCTTGGACCTGGTAAACCGGTCTTTAGAAGCTCACTGTCTGTACCTGGCAACCTTAGGCCTTGTGGCATTGTATATTGATTGGGTGTGCATTGGCTGTCCTGGGGGAGCATACTGCTACAGGTTGTGTCTGTCTCCCCTGTCTGCTGTATGATCACATACCATTATCCTTTAGTCAATGCAGTAGGCATGTTCCATATAGACAAAGGTCTCTTAAGTGGTAAGATTGAACTTTTTCTTCCACCAATGTCAATCCAGTATCGTAACCTATTCTCTTACCTGACTCAGAATTGTTTGAATGTTGAAGATCTGTACATTTCCTGTTCCCTTTGTTAATTTCTTTTCATAATTTGAACATTTACTGTATGATTTGTCATTATTGTTATTATTGTAATATATGGATTATTTATGTTCATGGAATAGTGTACACCTTATTCCATGATAATTAATTTACTTGACATCAGTCAAATGTGACCTATAATCACAATGAACTGGAAGAGCAAAATAGAGAAAATAGAAAGCCAGTGTATAATTTGAGATATGGTTTCTTTAACAAATTTTTATTTTCAGCCCTAATTAAAATCATGAAAATCATTTAACATTAATGAAACATTACTATTGTTTTTTGTATTATATTTAGAAGTTCATTTTTAGAATTAAATTCTTAGGAAAGTTGCTGATATTTTCCAGACTGTTTGGAGCTGGCGTGTCCTTCCTCAGAGTTACTGTGCAGCCTAGTCTTCTCTTACCAACTATGTCAAAGTGCTAATCATAGATAATTTGCACTGGGCAATTTGAAAACTATTAGTACAAGCGTACTTGTACTAAAAGTACAAGTTTCTTTGTTAAAATGACTTATGGTTTTCATTGCTAATGTATTGCATTTTTGTGTTAACTAGCTAATGAGGTAATTAATGTTAGTTAAAGGAACTTTTATCTAAAAGTATTGTCAAATTCAAAGACTCAAACAAGGCAACTATATGAATTTTAGCTGTTTTTTTATGTTGGTGTTATTGAAGAATAAAAGAATAAAAATATAATATAATTCTGAATCAAATCAAACTGGGAATTGTGTCAATAATCATAGTACAGTAAAATTATATTCCAAAATGCCAATGTTCCTCTGTAGTGAGAAGGCCCTGGTCACTGTCCTGCACATACCTGTCCCGCCCACACTTTTACCACACCACGCTATGCTCCCTGCCTCTGGTGACCTTAGCTGAACTATGACATCTCAGCTACCAGCTAAGCCGCCAACTGATCTAAGCCTGTTTTTTTAATCTTTTAGTCGTGTGGTGTAGAGCAGAGATTTACAGTGGAAAATCCCATACTTTATGGTTCGACTAGCCACGCCCTCTCAAGTGTGTCCGCACACTAGCCGTGGATGACAGAACAACTGAGTTGTGCATATTTCTGCACTGCAGATGTCAGTAAGGCCATGAAGAATCAAGGTCTTTTACTATGTTTACTAAGATATTTACTATGTTTAGTACGTTTTGTTCAGCAATCGTAGTACTAAAGTTTGCTATGGCACATATGTGTTGTATATTACATGTTACTGGTTTGTGGTATTTCTGTTAGTAATAAATCTTAACCACTTGGGGTTTGTCACTTGGGGGTTATTAATTAATTTATTTTTAATTTAAAAACAAAAAAAAAATCATTCCTTAAAATATATTTTTAAAGAAAGCAGTTACTTTAAAATACTTCAAGGTTTGAGTGCAATTGTAGCATTAAAGCTTAGCTGTTTTTGATTGTTTTTTTGTTTTTTTTACAATATTAATTTAATATTTATTTACATGTTTGTATTTATATCAGTTGTTAATTACCGTAATGTGTTTGTCATATACAAGCTCCCCACAGAAAGGAATGGCTTGCCCGATCCTACAAATGTTGTAACCACTGCACCTGTTTGACATCTCAATTTGATTGTCTCTTTGTCTGAGGCGACGAGGCGATGATCGGTACCACGCGGAAAATACAAGTCTCCCTCGAGAACCGTATCTTGTAACCAACTTTACACTTGGCCAATGAATTAAACAGTGGTGCTAGTCATTGCTGTCGAGAGGTTCCTAAAGTTTTGCTTCGCATTTTTGTCTGGTAGCAATTAACTTCGGTGATGAATTCAAAGCTCGAGCCAAAACGCAGACACACAGACACACACGTTGGCAGTTCTCACAAAACACACGAGAGGTTAACCTATCTTGCGAGTGAGTGGCTCAATGAAGTCGTACTGGAGAATTTTCCAAGACTGAAGCTCTTTTCCATTTTTACGCAGGTGTTTGTCTTAACGGTCAGCATCGAAATAAAAAAATTATAGAATATTAAATTAATCGAATGCAAGCATTAGACGGATCATACTAGATCATACTAAGAATGTTCTTATTTTTGGTTTTATCAACTTAAAATGTTTATATGATTTACCTATCATTCACTAAAATCAATAAAAAAGTATAAAATGTCATTCGATTTAGCAACTAACTTTTGCCTCGAATTTAGCTATACATTTTAAATGGTTGTGTAAACTCTTGCCTAGCATAAATGCTCACTTCCCGAATTCTTAGAGCTGTTATTCACATCATGGCTACATAACTTCGTTTAGGTTTTAATTAAAGAATGATGTAACTGTTAGGTACTACATAAAATTTCTGTTATTTATTATTGACAAAAACTGGCAGAAATCTATATGAGAAGCTAACATAACATCTAAATTTACTGTTGTGCTGTAAGTAGCAGTTCAGTCTGCATGCTGGATAGTCCATTCTGCATACTGTGTAGTGTTTGCTAGCGTTTTGTAGCTGTTTATGATTGAGAGCAGCACAACAGGAAAATACAATTTAATGCTTCCTTAAGTCTGGGAATGTCTGAGCTGCATTTGCTATCCATGCATGTGCAATCATCGCTGCTACTCAATTTAGAAAACTGTACAAATATCCACTTTGAAAGTGCCACACAAAAGCAGATGAACGCGTGACCGGATGCACCCCAGAGGACGCTGGGTTCAGGCCATCATGACTTCACAGAAGGGGTGAGAGTAAAGCGGCCTGGAGGTCTGAGATCATCCCACTCAGGTTTGTGAGATCTCAGCCCCACTCCCTCTGCAGCTGAATGCATGAGAGAAAAGTGATGGCAAAACCTGGCAGGAACTGCATGGATTACAAAGCACTGAAAGGGGCATGTGAAACAAAAGAAAGGAAATGGGCCATGGGTCATGTGTGCAAATCATATTTATACATAAATACAATGTGTATATAATATATATATATTTTATCTATGTATGTTTGTATGTATGTGCGTATAAACATATATTTGCTTTATGTTTGTTTGGCTGGTTGGACTTATAGTCAGTGTAACATGGATGTAGGGACAGTTTTGAGTTTCTGAGGGAGAAGTTTGCTACTCCGAACTGATCAAGGTGTACTGGGAAAAATCTGTAACACAGCGGTATAGTCCTTGTGCTAGGAAAATGTGACACATGAACTGGTGGAAGGACTGGCCACTGACGCACGCCCAGAGCACCTGACTGGTTTAACTGGGAGTGCTGTTACTCTGCATCACTGGGCAGTGATGGACACAGTAAACCTTGATACCTTGATACTTACACATACGCATGCAGTCAATGTGCCAACACGCACATTCTCAATCTTTCTCTTTCACGCGCGTGCACGAACACACACACACATGCAAGGACACACATACACACCCATACGTACATGCAGAGAAAGAGACGCCAGTGAGTCTGGGCCACGATCAGCAGTATTGTTATTAAAGTTCTCCCTCGCGTGTACTAAGGCAGGGTGAGGGCACCTCCCAGCCCTGTGACTCCAGGGCTCGCCTTTGTTCTTTACCGTAACGGAGCCATAATTACCACCTTAAAGCACCTCTACCTTTCTTTTGCACCCTCTCCCTCCTGGCCCACCCCCATCCTGCACCCCATTTAGTTAGGATGGCTATTCACAGGGATCTATCCTGGCAGCAGGGAGCTTCAAGAGCATCATCGCCTTTTAAAATCTGACATGTCTGGGGTTTTTTTTTGGTTGTTTTTTTTAACAAACATTCGTCTCTTGTGCACGGTACATGGTAATCACTCTAGTCTTGTCCATAAATCTGTAAAAGCATCTCTGCCTGCAGGGAATGACAAGGGAAGTATGTCTAACTCTATGGATTGTCCTTGCATTCCTTTAAGAATGTTTCTTTTTTGTTTAGAAATTAGGCTCATGATAACATTTAAAACATTTTAGCACCCAAAATTACATGACCTACATTTCCTGATTAGCAATTTGTTTTGTTACTGTGTGGTCGCATTATTAGCGCTGATATCTTTGTGCCTGAAGTTTCTCTGTGTCTGAGCATAGAAACTCAAGCCACATTGAAGAATTCAACGGAAAATGCGGTGTGTCATTTTTGTAAATGCGATTCAGCTACAAATGATAATCTGCGGTTTTGTTCTGGCCTGTGAAGCTGGGAGACTGGGTTGTGTCAGCACGTGGGCCTGTGCCTGCTGCGGTGGGGCCTCGCGGGCCCCCAGGATCTCTGTCGCACGTGGACATGACCAAAATGAGCTGGTGGCACACCAATGCCACACACCTCTGCACCACCTGCACTCGCTGCGCACTAATGACAACTGTAGAGCTCGAGCGGAGTTTGCAGATTGTTCATAAAGAGGGAGGTAATGTAATGTTAAAGTTACACTATAAGGCAGATGGACTCAAGAAAGGTTGCCTGTGTGATTTATTGTTCATTATTTTGGAACATGAGAATGTATTTATTTAGTAATTTATTTGTCTCTCACCTGGGATTCTCTTCAGAAAAATGTCTTTAGACAAATTATTTTACATTTCATAAAAGAAATATCAAAACACTGGTCCGAACCCCATACAAGCTGCTTTATGATATTGATTCAGTGATTCTGACTTCACGTTAGTCAGCTTAATGTGTAGAAAACGTCATCCCTTACTGGAATGCAAAATCGCTTACAGTTAAATGCAAAAGTCGATTCTGATTTAGGATCTGGCCCATATATCCTCGACAACTTTAATATTTTCTGTCACTCTAGGCAGAGGAAATAATGACTCTGACTGTAGATGTCTAAAGAATGTCGAAATATATTGAGTTAACCATTGTTATCTAAGGTTTAGGAACTGGCATGAGGTGTAAGATCTGTAGTTAGAACATGTAGGATCTGAAATATAAGTATATTTTGGCTAAATATAATCGACCTTTTTCCTTGGGCGGGTTTGTATAAATATCCAACTAAATAGTTACATTCTGAAACAAAATGTATATGGATTTGTCCTGATTTGTCCTTGTGCATAATGTTCTTAAAAATGCTGACATGTCCGTATTGGCCATATACGTGCAGAACGATATAGGTTATTAAAAATTGTAATGAATAGATGTACGTGCATACACTTCTAGAATATTTACCATAACTCTACATTCGCCCTGTCGAGATCAATTAATATTAGACATTAAAAATTGAACATACTAGACGTGGAAATGTAATTGACAAAAATCTCCAGTACAGTCCAGATATTTCTTTTGTCATCTTCAAAAACCTACTGATTTGGCAAGCTTCTATTTTGCTGTCAGGGTGAAACTACCTCCACGGAGGTAATTACAAAAAAGAACTTGACATTTATGGTAAAGACTGTCAAGCTTTAACTATACCCGTTAATCGGGAGTTTAAACTCTGTTTGCCCTCTGGGTAAATCCAGACACTGCCGGTGCTCCCCTCTTTCAGGCTACATTGTCTTAGCAGGACGATCGTATTGGTGTAGATGTGGTAAATCCTCTGGACACATTTATTTTTGCACACTATTTTATAATTCACAATGTGCAGTTTGTGTAGTTTTTGTAATTTGTCTGCGTATATAATGGTGGAGAAAATCTTCAAAGTTCTTAATAGCCTACGTGATGTCCACCTTGATGCTATTTTTAGACATTCATTCTTGATGTAATAGATTGCCAGAAACACAGGTAAACGGTTCTTCGCAAAAATCGTGAAGATCAAAAATAATAGGAGATTCTGAAAATATTTTACAACTGATCAAATTAAATTTGTTATAATACATAATTTAATATGTCGAATTTGACAACATAATGTAATATATGGAGATTTGTAAGATAAACTATTTCCGCAGTAGTTATATCGGACATTCTTTCCTCCTATATTAGTCCATTACATTCACCTAAATGAATCCATTACATTTAGCCTAAATTAGTCCATCACATTTATGTCTTATTCACCTTATTCTAGTATTTTATCGCCATTTTAAATAATTGGAAAACCCGAAGAATGCAGCTGTAGCATGTTGCTGCACTGCTGCATTGTATTTGTGATATGCTGATCGCTTGAACACCTCATTCACCGCAGCGGAAAATGTGTTTGTTTGTTATGTTTGTTTGTTTGTTTGAATTGAGTGCGTAAACGCCATTATTTATAATGATGGAATGCTAATCGAGATTTGTATTTTCCTATAATTGTTTCCGTGTTTTTTGCTAAATGGCTTCACAGCTTAAATGTAAATTCTGCTTATAGATTATGTTCGAACTGCCCTAAAAATATTTAATAAAGATGATCCTTTGGGAACTTCATAACACACAATATTTATGCTATTTTTTTAATCAGCTCAAGCAACCAATATCAACGATGGGTGCCTTTCCATAACACGTAAATCAACTTAATTAGGTTTTCCCTTGGGTCGTGTGACATAGTGAATCTTTGAAACCAATCAGCGCGCACGCTCATGGAGCGTAGTGAGTCGGATACACTCTGGACTTGTGTATTCGCAGTGCCCAAAGACGCAAGCAGGTTTTGTCGCGATATAGGAAAGTTTACTCGTTTACCTTCCCGTTTCGTTTTAATAACGCCTGGAAATACTGTTTTTTCGTTGTGGAATACGCTATTCTTCGATTCGCTTCCTGGTTACTGATTATTTGGGATGGATCCGGTTTAAGATTTCGCATGTGTTCGCTTGTGAACATTCAATGCAGACCTCCTTAGTCCGTCGGTTTTATGGACTTCAATTTTAATAATGTCTATGAGTTTTATGTCTGATAGTTTAAATACTTCAGATCCGTCCAAATCAGCATTTTTAGAGTTTAGCCAAGGACTTCCTACAAACCAGCAGCAGTTGTCCGGACTCACTCACAACATCTACCCTGTACATGGATTGCACTCAAGCGGACACCCGCAGCATGATGGTGCTTACCCTACTGCTGCGTCCCATTATGGCCGGTCGCTCGGTTACGCCTATCCCGGCCCGGTGAGCGCTCATGCCCCGACAGCCTACGTGCCCTACCAACATAGCAACTACAACAGTGCTTTGGGGCACGCGAGAGCTGAGGAGCCTGGTGAGTACACCTGATATTAAATTGTTCGCCTGCTAAACTCCCGTGAGCTAAACTACCCGTGAGCTAAAACATGATAGATCATACAGTTCAATCTAGTATTGGCATTCGTTTCTACGGTGAATAAAAGTATGAAATTGCCTAAACCATAAATTATAGCACATTCTCATTTTGCTTGTGGTGGGTGATTTATTTCAGTGGTAGGATACGTTATGTATTTGCAAATACGAAAAGAGTTTTAAATTATTTAATTTTTAATTATTTATTTTTTATTCATTTAGATTTATTGCCCATGGTCGGTTGCATTTGATTAGAGTCCGTTTGTAATTAGTGTTACACACAGTGTTTATGATTACTTTTTGCTAATTAAACAGAATCATTGTTTCACTGCTGCAGACCATTGCCTTACTAATCATCAATACCTCATTATTAACATTGTAGATATCGTGTGTTATATCAACCTGCCGCATATCTTTGTGTTAATGTAGGCCTATAACGCGCTTTCTTATGTTTCCTGTCCGTCTCCGTTTAAATAGGTCAGGTAGTAGCATTTGAAGAGTGTTAATGTCATAGGTTAATACTAGGTTGACGAACCTGAATGAATGACAAGAACATTTAGATTTTTGTACTCGTTATTTTTTCTTATTCTTAACGTTAGCTCTCTTCGCGATCGACAGACTTCGTTGCACTTTTACACTTCCTTGAGGTGAATCATTAGGACAGGGATATTTAAAGGTTTCTCTTTAAAAACAGACGTCCTTAAGAACAGTCATATTCAAGATATCAATGGTTTACTGCTAATTCTGT
Source organism: Brachyhypopomus occidentalis (assembly GCA_020368025.1). Classification (NCBI taxonomy): domain Eukaryota; kingdom Metazoa; phylum Chordata; class Actinopteri; order Gymnotiformes; family Hypopomidae; genus Brachyhypopomus; species Brachyhypopomus occidentalis. The sequence continues at coordinate 5,491,121 of JAGXOD010001383.1, forward strand.
GCAACGAGAAATTATTCAACTTGCACTATTTAAAAATACAATTGTTTAAATGTAAACATAACCGTGAAGGCCCACTCTTTGGAGTTAAAAAGCTAGACTATGTCACTTGTCAAATACACAGTATGTTTAATTCTGATGTTTTCTTTAATATACATTTAGTCAATGCATTATGTTAAGTCTTGACATATTTATCAAATATCAGTTGTCAATATTCCGTTATGTTACAAGGCCGTAATGGAATATCGTTTAAATTTTTCATTAAATTAATTTAATTATATGTATTTAATACTTGTGTATTAATTTCTTCTTGAAAAATGTCAGCCCATTAACGAAGGCAGTCGCAGTCATTAAAGAAACGCAGTAACTTCACGATCCTTTTTTATCTTTCTTAGTATTATTATTATTATTTTGTATTGGTGGTAAAGCCTTATCGATTTGATATTCCATATTATCAGGAAATTAACATGTTAATGGTGTCATTTGTTGTCTCTGATAAGAGCACGAGAAGCCAACGGTGATTGAAAACGGGGAGATTCGCCTTAATGGCAAAGGGAAGAAGATCCGCAAACCGCGAACCATCTACTCCAGTCTGCAGCTACAAGCGCTCCATCAGAGGTTCCAGCAGACGCAATACCTCGCGCTTCCGGAGCGTGCCGACCTAGCCGCCAAACTGGGACTCACGCAAACACAGGTAATCTACAGCAAGGAACCGGGCGCCTACTAAAGACTGAGGAGCATTTTTCTATATCGTATTTTGCTGCTCAGATTTCGGCCTGATTTGTGACGCATGAACAAACTGGTATTGTCTTGTCACTGATCAAAGTGTGTGTTTAGTGCAATGGCGTTTAAACGCAACTATTTTTACATAGTGAATATTATGGATTTTGGATGTGAGCTTTAATGGTGATAGTCTAGATGATTCATTTGTTGAGATTAACTTCAATTAATCTGCATTATGATGGGCTTCATAATGTACAACCCAGTATCCCAGATCACATGTGACCCATACCCTGCATTATATATGAATCATCAAAGGGTTTAAGTCTGGCCATGTTGGTTTACTAACATACCAGGAACATAAACAAAAATAGTCTGAGATTGTGGCTCTGACTCAACATAGGGACTGTTTTGATTATTTTGACTCAACATATCGACTGTTTGACTGTTTGATTTCATGCAATCTTAATGTTAAAAGAGAATTCTGGCATATCCAGCCTCAAGAGCATTTTGCATTGCATACCTCTAACTATTTTCTCACTGCCATTTGTCTCCTGCATTCCTCATTAAGGTAAAAAAAATTTCTAGGTCGAGCTACCATTTCCTCAGTGCTCAAGCAGTGATCCGAAAGACTTTCCTCTTGATTGGTTAAGCCTCAAACCTAAGAGCCCTTATCCAAGTACTTACCAGGCACATAGAAGTGGCTTTAACAAATCTTTCATGGCAGTGAGATAAGATTAATGTTCTCATTGCGCAGTTTCGGGGTGCCTTGCTGTGTCTGACCAACTCTTTCAAAGTATATCATTCCTTTCTTGAGCAATGCTGGGACCCTTTTAAAGACGTTTACTAGTTTGCATTGTTTGTTTATTTGAATTTGTGTGATCACTGCATATTCATACGATGTTGGTTCCTTGATTGTTTTCAGCATTCAGCTCCCCTATCAACGTCCACATCCTGCTTGGATAAATATCTCTCTTAATCGTGATTGATGTGATGCAAATAGATTTGTTTTTATAACTTGTGTCAGTGGCTGTTTCATATATCCTTATATACACACTGGATTTACGTGCGCAGCTTATTGAAAATTCTGCCTCGCATGGCTTTACCCCACACGGAATGCAACATGAATACAGACTAAACAAGCAGTGCTGCATGTGTGTATTTTCACACTCATTTATTAATGTATGATTCACATTCACATTTTAATGTATGATTGATTTTGGTTCTTCATTTTTCTATCTGCCGTTGAGTCTGTTTGAATTTCTCTCTCTCTCTCTCTCTTTCTCTCTTTCTCTCTCTCTGTCAGGTCTCTCAATTTTGCTCTTGTTCACTCCATCACACACCCAGGCCCTGGCCATAGTGGGTGTGACACATTTTCTTTATGCCACGGAGAATGTGTTAAGCCTGTTCCTCAGCTGTCTTCTTTTCTTGATTAGGCCTTGATCTTCAGCAGATCACACCATTGTCTGCCTGTTAGCTGTTCAGGAAAGTGGGGTTTTTCACACATCCTGTATCTGTGGTAGGCTCTATTGATTACTAATACAATGGAATAGGCAGGCAGTTTAACTGATAATCATTCAGTGTCAAAGGCTTGACACAAACATAAAAGCCATTTAAGTCAGCCATTTTCCATCGGATCAGTAAGCCGTACTGAAGGAGTATAAATACGTAGCAGGAGTAAATGTTTGGCCTTCCTAAGCCCCTTCAAGATATATAACTTACGTCTGGATTCAATCACTTCACCATAAATTTTTGGATTTGGCCGACCAGTCTTTAGAAATAAAAAGAAAATCCTTTTAATGCATGTTTATTAACGCCAGACCAATAACAATTTGATAAACCATTGTATAATTTTTGCTTGTCTGAGGTTATGGAAAAAGTTAGGTGGGCAGTCAACTGTGTGTGTGAGCAGACTGAGGGTTTGTGTTCCTTTACTCAAACCCCTACATAATATTTTGAAAACCAGGCTCTTTGGGGTGGGTGTTCACACACAAAGGTGTGAATTTCAAATTGAAAACAGAGGTCAAGAACAGTGAATCCTCCCACCCATACACACACACACACACACACAGACTTTAAAAATGTGTAAATGTGTCTCATCGTAAGTCAGTTATTGCATAAAACTGCAGAATTTTATGTGCTGATTTTTATACTTTTTTAGGTAATGCACATACGCAATATCTTAACTGCATCTAACAAATATTACATTTCATTGGTCTGACCCTTGGCAGCATAATGTATTTTGTTACTCCACATTAAGTTCATATGAAAATAACTCCCTGGCTGTGAATCAATGGAAAAAAGCAATTAAGCATAGACCTGGCTTACACATTTAGTGTGTTTTTCTCCAAGAGAAAGCTTTATGTGAGTTATTTCGTTAACAGTATTTTAGGTTAAAGATTATTGTCAGACCCATGCATCGCAGCTCTCATAAAAACTGCAGAGCGGAACAAAGAGAGCATGCGTGTAATGAATTGCAGAAGTGTCGAACTCATCTTCAATACGACTCGACTAACCCAGCTGCTGGGCAAGGTTTCGTTTATGATTTCTAAGTTGATTATCGTTGTACTGAAAATGAATTTTTTGGTCTTTCTTTTCGAATACTGTAATTGCTTGACAGTTAAATTTTGAGTTGACATTTTTGTGATAAATTATATTCCTGACCGACGTCGTAAAGACATCCGTCGTGAATCGTTCCTTCAGTTTTGTTTTTTTATTGTGGTTTATTGTTACGAGCTAATAAAACGCTGTTTCCTCTTTCTCTTTGAAGGTTAAAATATGGTTTCAAAATAAGCGCTCAAAATATAAGAAGATTATGAAGCATGGGTCCAGTGGACCCGAAGGAGAACTTCCCACCACGTCCACGGCCTCCCCTTGTTCTCCTGGGCTTCCGCCACTCTGGGAGGTGTCGATGGCAAACAAGGGGGGCCCTATGCACCCGAGTGGCTACATGAACAGTTTTGGACAGTGGTATCCCTCGCACCATCAGGATTCTTTGCCCAGACCTCACATGATGTGATGGATATGAAACTGACATATCACAGACCGCGTTCCTTCCAGTCACGTTAAGTTTAAGAAATTTACATTTGCCGCTTGAATACCTGTGAGAAAACTTTTTATTAAAGTGTAAATATGTTTGTGTGTTTAAACGGGTTGTGGTTTTATTCCTTATGCAACTAATATAGTTGCTTCTTGATATTCAGATGCATCAAAGGGTTTCCATTTATTTTTCACCCTCCTAAAGATTTGGTTTGAATAAAACGATTCATGAAAGGATGCCAGCCGATGTCATGTAATTAAGAATAGCCTAATTGCAGCCTAATAATTACTAGCGGAAATGATACAAATACAATAATATAAATAGATATAAAATAGTATAAGTAATAATCATTTTCAATCGGTTTTAACGTATTTATAGTTACGTCACGCAAGTTTCAGCGGAAGAAAAATCTTATGATCCTCCAGATCATTATTTTCATCGGTCATGTAAAGTTTATTCGAGGTTCGACGTGATAAAAGAAACTTCGGTAAGGTGTTAGGATTTTGTTTGTTTGTACTTTTGGGTGCATTTTTGTTTGTTCGTTGGATTAGAGTAGGTTTTTGTGGTGAGTCCTTTCCTAAAGTCATGTATGAGAGTTATATCTAGAGCCAGGCAATCCGACCCAGATTGCCTCAAATATGTGTGTGCTGTCATTTATTTTTAACATAACGGCACAAAACGCCATATCTCCGACCCAATTATTACTCCTCAAAAATGTAAAGACACTGTGTTTTTATATTACCTTAATTAAAATCCGTACATATACCTACCTAAATATCGATTTCAATGTTGGTCTGGGTATCTTCTTACTTACATTGAAAAAATAGGCTACCAGGCACTGAATAAATCTGCTTAAAGTATATCTGCTTATTTAACTGTCTAAAATAATTTCTGTTTCCCAGAACATGTTTTCGTGCGTTTGCAAAGAACACCACTCGCATGGCCAATCGGGGAAACCAGGCCACGACCAGCCTGGGACACCGTGAGTTTATCACGTGTCATTTCAGCGGCTAGGAACATATAAGAAATACTTTAATTAACATTTTGAGCAATTGCATTTGCGTTATTTTCAAATAGAATATTTTCAGAACTCGATAATAAAGAAAATATCCATTCATGACTCCGTTCGGTACTCGTTTAGTAGAGACATTAATTAAAACGTAAATATTCTTGAAGTTTTTTTCTCTCTTTGACATTAAGGAATTGTGTTGAATTGTGTTTTCTCATATACACTAGAGTTATTTTTGAAAGTCTTTTTTTTAAGAAAGTCTTTTTCATAATTCAGTGATGCATTATTGGCATACTTAAAATTTCATTATTAATTCTCAACTAATTCAGCCATGGTAATATTAGCCACCTGGTGGGAGGAGGGTCCACTTGACCTGACTTTGACCCGGCTCAGTCAGCGACGTCTATTTCTCTTGTCTAAACAAGCACATTACAAAGACCTTCTGTCGGTGTGTCCACCGCTCCGCTAATGTACTGATCTTATGTCCTCATTATTCACATGTAGTTTTCACTGAGGGATATAAGCTAAATTATTCAGAGAATTTTTATTTCATGGAGAGTTATTGCTAATTAATTTGACAAATGCAAATGATTTGATAAATGCATTCACTTAATTAAAACATATTTTGTCGTTATTTTTTGCAAATTCTCTGACCACACCAGATGTTTTAAGACAGTGCCTAAAAATATCTATTATTGTTTTTGAAAGACTTGTTTTAGATATGAGGTAGGCCTATAGTTACATGTTATAGAAAAATATCACAAATCAAAATTCACAGTGACAAAATTTTAGCAAACTTTCACAATCGTAGCCAGCAACTCACTTACCTTAATAAGTGAAGTCAAATAAGCCAGGCATCAAATCCAACACCAGTATGCCCTCCTGATAATCAAATAAATAACTTGGATTTTCATCTACATCTAGCTCTTTACATATTCCACATCCCTGTGCTTGATTTGGTGGAGTGATCAGCCCTTGAGTTGCAGACCATGGGAAGAGAGGACTGAGTAAAGCGTCATGGCATCACAAGGCAAATTATGAAGCGGCAATTCTACATCTCCAGATTAGAATAATGGGTGTTCAAGTTGGACAAGCATAGAAGGGCCTTTTAGACAAGGCAATTACCAGCAAGGCAGTTTTGGGAGTGCACTAAAGGGTGATGTTGTGATGGACCGAGGGAGTAAGAATTGGGAGAAAACAGCTCCATAGAGTTGTCATGCTGAGAGACTGCAGGCTCACCATATCAAAAGGGCCATGTTGGGTTTTAATTGCAGTATCTCAATACGAGGGAAACGCAGGGTGACTAATTACAGTAAATCATAGTGGATTCAAGGCCCTGGAGGAGACACGAGTATCTCAACAATGATTAGTGTTATTATTTTTGAGTGATCTGACAACATGCATAATTGTGTGTTCACTTTCAGTTTCATGCGTACGGACACAATGCAGTGTAATTTGGGGGTTTATGTTTTACCACCACAATGCTTAGCTGTGGCCACAGTGCAAGAGTGCAAATCCCAGAATGCTTTGAGTCGCTTACTTGCCTCGTTGTGGTTCATGCCACACAAGTGGACACTGATACAGGAGAAACAGGCTTGGCGTCATAAGTACACCCTGAGAGCAAGGCCCATGTATGTTTGGGTTGTTGCTCGTTGCGAAGGGAGTGTGGTTCGCAAATCGGGATGGTGCAAGCCTTTCGACCTCCCTGCTAACGCCCTAAACTGCTCCCCTGTTCCTGGGGTGAACCAGGGTTCACTGGATCACAGCTGTCAAGAAGGTTTCTCTCATTTGATCTTGTTTACAATTTGTGCAGAACGAGGTTGCCGAGTGACACCTGTCCTGAAGTTCTGCTCTCTGCATAGAGAGCTGGGTGCCGGGCAGCTGCCCCATGTCTTTCCATGGCAACATGTGTGTGTTCCAACCGCTGCTGACCGCCGCCTCAACCTTCATTTGCCGCCCCGGGAGACCCTCAGCACCGTTTTCCTGGATATCGTTTCTCAGTGAAAGGGGCAACGAGTGAATCTATCTGTTAGAGACACTGTGATGCACCAAAACAGTGTCACTTTCAGAGCTTGGCGGTTCCAACTAGGGTGCGGTATGCAGGGTCTTCCATGTCACAAGTGTGACCTGAGCTCCGCCATGAACTTGTGGGCCCACACGGAAGCCCAGGTCCTGCCTGTGAGGTGCCTGATTGAGTAATGCATCCCAGGACGGCACGGCCCAGATCAGCATCAGTGTGCAATGGCCACACACGATGAACAAACCAGTGAGAAAACTGATATCACGGCTGTTGGGACACTGGGAAAGTCGTATTGAAAAAGGTTTGATGAGCTTCTCTACTGTAGACGCTGGCATTTCCAAACAGAATGAGTCTCAAATACAGAAAACGGTTTACTATTTTCACTTAAGAACGCCTTTGAATAGAGATGACAGAACGATCATCCTATAAAGGAATCCAGGCAGCCTGACAGGTTTTATATTCGAATATGACTCTTCCCTCAGTTGTTAAGGTAGGATTGTAATTCAATCACTTAGAATAGCTAGGCAAGTATTATAAGATCTTCATGACTAATTTCATAGCTATGGGATGCCCTGAAATGACTCACAGTTGACCAGGCAACCATCTCAGCTATCTGCAATGAGAGTGCCATCGCTTGAAGCTGTCTAGTGTCTGTCTGTCTAGTGTCTATCTGTCTACTGTCTGTCTGTCTAGTGTCTGTCTTCCGCTTTCCTCTGTCTCCAACAGCATCCATCTCTCAGCAAATTCACATCAATGGATTCCATGCCAGTATTTTTGGATCTGAGATTGAAATGAACGTAGACTGTGCAAATATTTTGGTGCACACGAGACGGAGCTTGGTTTCCACAGGCCAGAGAGGGAACACATCTGTGGGATCTGATTGGCCATGCCATTGGCCACCACCCCCAACATATTTTGCAAACACTTAACTAAAAATGTTGCCTGTGACATCATTTGAGAGTAAACGTGTGCAATTTCATTCAGAAGTGTCTATTTTCCCCAACCTCAATTTAAAAATGTTGTAAGAATACATAATTATAGAGGATAAAATAATGCATATGTTTAAAATGTTAACCTCAGTTCTGTTCAACACAGTAACCAGTTTTTCAGATCAACCACCCACAATGGTAATATAGCCCACAACTATTGGCCACAGGCTATAGGATATTTAGGTCATACATTAATACATGATTTAATGTTCCTCTGAATGTGCTTACATTTGTATGCATATATTTTAGATTCACAGGTTATGAACATGATGTATTTATTGTTGACTTATACATGTTATTACTGTTATGTAAGTCTTTATGGTTCTTTATGGCTGTAAGTTTAAGTAAATGTAAGCTTACAGCACCCCCCCCCCATACACACACACAAAACACACACACACCTCACAAACACACACACACACAAGAAACAATTGTTAAGTTTTGTACATTTACATTTCTCTTTTAATTCGTTTTCTCTGATATCTAATATTTGTTTTTTAAACAAAAGTGTATGTGTGTTTGAAAAATAAAATCTAATCTAGAATCTAATTTAATTTCAAAATATGTCTATCTATACCAATACGACATAATGGCCTTAATTCCGTTCATTCGCCATTTTAAATATCTGCAGCTGTTTCGACTAAGACTAAAACTAAGATCTGAAGTGAGCTTTTTAAAGAATTATTGTATAGCTTTAATAAACTCAAGTTAAATATTTTTAAAGTTACTGTAAAGTACAGCTCTCTTTGTGCCGAATACAGAAGGTTATCTGTTTTTAGTAACCCATCCGACCACGTCTTTACTGTAATCGTGAAGTATTTTGTAAACTGATTAAGCCAGCCGCTGCTCTTCGTGACTGACAGGTATCGCGTTTGTCTTCCCATGCATCCTTGGAATTTTTGTTTTAATTTACATTTCTGTTATGCTTATTATTTTTTTTCCAAATAATACATTATTATTAGTTCAACACAAAAAGTTAATTTAGCTCATTCCGTTTAGTTTTTATCCTGGTTATTTCCCCAAGATTCTGACGTGAAATATACTCGAAAGCTTTTGCCTTTATTTCATTTTATATATAATTTAAGCACGTATATCCCAGTGCAGAAACATGCACTTGTCCGACTATGTTTATTACTTTGTATTGTGTATATATATGTATACACACACACACATACATAATAATTAAATAATTACCAGTTACCAATTAATAAGTATTGGTCAGTCACCAAACGTGCAACGATTAATTGACAAAGATGCCTGGTTATATATATATATATATATATATATATATATATATATATATATATATATATATATATATATATATATATATATATATATATATAGATAGATAGATAGATAGATAGATAGATAGATAGATAGATAGATAGATAGATAGATAGATAGATAGATAGATAGATAGACAGACAGATAGATAGATGCCAGCTGATTTGGTGATTTATATGATGTTTATGATTTTTGACACATACTTTACTTTTGCCGGCAAATCACAGAGCACCTGGGCGTCCTTCTGTCTTCTTCGTAAGATGTGAACGTTGCCAGACGGTATTAGGCAAGGTGCAAGAAAAAAAGTTGAAGCCAAAATGCAAACTGCTTACATCATTTGATGCAGGTGAACGTCAGTGAACATTTAAAGCAGTTTAGGCATTTTGGGCAGTTTTTAAATGTGTTTTTATTTAACAAATGTCTTGGGAACGTAGCATACACGTGGGAACAAGCAATAGTATACCGTATGAATGGAGCAGAACTTCCGTGACAGGCATGCACATATATGTTGATATAACAAGGTTCGTAGATCTTGTTCATTGCTTCGGTGATTGATATATCCACGTAATGCGTACCCTGTTTAGCTTGTGTAATGACCAGGTGTAAACCTGTAAAATTATGGTTTTGAATTCACTTTCGGGAATAACGACCTTATTTTAAGTTGACATAATGCAATAAAGAACAAGTTAAAGAAGATTTAGTTGTTATAATTGTCTACGATCGATCTCTTATTTGCATACGTGCTTGTTCGTCTTTCATTTGATGCCTTTCTTGGTCTATCATGCGGAACTGTCCTAAGGCTAAACACTAGCTTCAGGAGTTGTCAGTACCCCTCCTCTCTCTCCCAGCTGTGGTCTTTGTTGTTATCTGGCAACAGAATACTAATAAAGTCCAGCGACTCCAACATGTCTGCCTACATGTCGCCTATTACTGCTTTTTTGCATGCCCTAGACCCATATCTGGGCTAACTTCACACCACGTCGAGAGTAGTGAGACGTCTGTTTGATTTATTCTTCTCCTTGGCGCGTTTCATTGCAAACCAATCTCAATGCAATGTGCATAATAATCTACAGTCCTGCGATTTTATTAACCTGAAAAAACAAACTCAATGTTGGTTATTTTATTTTGTGGGTCCCAGAAGCAAAGGCATAAATCAGTAGGCGAACAGTATGTTATAACAAGCATGTTTCCACTGTTATAGTAACTAACTATAGTAACTAACGAGGTAACAGAATTTACACAATTTCAGTTTGCATTTATTCAGTTTAACAGCATTACAATGAAAGCAACAAAAGCACTACTTACAGGAATATAAAACGGGTCAGGTACCACCGCGCAGTGTTTATAATTCAAAACAATATGAATTTAGTGGTTCTGTTTCAATTAAACAAATATATACAACTACAGCTTTCAACATTTTGTACAAATCTGTATAACTTATGTCCTGAGTCTCTGAGGCAAGCGACGTCACCCACGTTGTAGGTGCGCGGGACAAACGCACGAGTTTGGGGTTCATTAAATCTTTCGTGATATCGTAAACAAACAAATACTTGAAAATTCGTCTATCAAAGAACAACAATAAAATGAATACAGTGGGAGCAAAAATTCAAAATAATTTAAAACCACACCATACGTCCTTTAAATATTATGTTAGCCTATGCCTATGTGCTCAAAAGATTAATCTGAATAGTTGAGCAGTTGAAATATTACTGTTATACAAAGATGTATTCTTCTTGTTAACCTGACATGAAGCCCGTCGCCATTTACGAGTTCGCATCAAAGAAGCCAACAAAAGCCAGTACGAGCGAGTATGACTCCAGATCCTCCAGTCTTCCGGTTTCTTTCAGCTTATTTTCCTTAGGCCCTACTATAGCCTCTATGGACAGTTTAGTTGCTTGTATACAAGTCCGGTCCGTTTTATATTAACTCTGTGGTAAGTCGAGTCTCTGTCAATACACTGCTCCCACGCTCTGCGCCGGGCCGGGGTGGTGCACCGCGCCTGCGTGTTGCAAATGCGATCCCTGCTGATACCAGTGACTGCTGTAGTCTTCCATGTAGGGTGGTGTCGTGCTCAGGGGGGGTTGCGGTACCTGCCCCCTGTTGACCTGGTTGGAGTGAGCGCTATTGTCCCATACTGCTGGGGATGGTGGCGAGTTACAGGCCATGGAGTCACTTGCGTTTGGACTGTGTTCAAGTGGAATTTCGCCATTCTTGTACAGCTTCTTGAACTTGGATCTCCGATTCTGGAACCATATTTTAACCTGTCCAGGAGAACAAAAATACATTGTTGTTTAATTTTGTGACATTCACGTTTCCGTGTGGTGAAGTAAATTAAGCATGCCTTCTGTCATTCTTCAAATCTGTAGGTGGTCATGTAAACGCTAAAGACGTACACAGGCTTTCGTTTACTTTGGGGAAAAAACAAATCAGTGAATGTCAAACACCAGCAATTACGCCATCGTGGAATTAAAAGATTGCTAAAAATATATCACGAAGGACAATATATATATATATATATATATATATATATATATATATATATATATATATATATATATATATATATATATATATATATATGTGTGTGTGTGTGTGTGTGTGTGTGTGTGGTCTGCCTTTTACCTGCGTCTGCGTTAATCCGAGCTGCGCAGCGAGTTCTGCTCTCTCGGGAAGCGCGAGGTACTGTGCCTTCTGGAACCGCCGCTGCAGCGCCGCGAGTTGATAACTTGAGTAAATGGTGCGCGGCTTGCGGATTTTCTTGGGTTTTCCATTTACCATTCGAACTTCAGTCTCTGGTTCTTCTTTGACTGTAAAATGACATTAATAACATTTAATTTATACAAAAAAATTAATTTGTATATTCAGCTATCAGTGTAACTTGATTAGGTTAGATCTTGATCCAAAACGTTTATAAAATGTTTAGCTTTCGAAAGTAAGAATCTGCACATAACTTTAATAAATATGAGTTCATAGACCTCTAACATAGACCGTTAATGGTGCAATGTGCACGAGAAATACGTTAGTACAAAAAGTTATTCTGGGACAGTGGCAGGTTTTTGGTCTAAAGCTTCTGTTAGCCTATTAACATTCCGTTTGTAATATTACTCTCATTGTGGAAAAAATATTAAGCAATGAGCAAATGTTTTATTATTGCTGTCGTTGATGATGTTGTTTTTCAGCTTGGATGCTGATTAAAGGTTATAAACAATAGTTTATGCAATAAGTTTTGCTTAGGTAATATTTATCTAACATTAAAATATTGTAAGCACCATTAAACATAACCATTAAATTATATTATTTTGTCAGATACAGATACAGTGTAACTACGAGTGCTAAATAAATATATATATATAGCACTCGTTGTTACACTGTATCTGACAAAATAATATGTTTAATGGTTATATATATATATATATATATATATACAACCGCTTAAAATGTCAATAACATTATGCGATTACTATAAGCGACGTTTACTATACTCATTGAATTACCGAGTTACAGTGGTGGAGTGAAACATGAGTGAATCTGGATGTTCGTCCAGTTATGCAGTGCCAAAAAAGACGTGATAAGGGATGATACAAATATCTGAATTTAGGTGAAAGAAATTCTAGACCTAGTGTCCTCTGGAGCAGTAAGAGTTTTCCATCCGCACTAATTGCAGCCCTCACACGCATATGTTACGCATTCACGCAAAGGCGAAGAGAAAGGTGACTATTGTGGCTTGTGTACCCTCTTTCACCGTTCACGTATTCCACGTGAACAAATGAAATAGCTACACATTAGTTTACATTTGGACTTAACCTACGTTAAATTAAACTTAAACATCTCACCTGTATTTTGGGGTGGTGTCTGCAAATCCCTACTGTAATGTCCGTATTGTCGGTAGGAGTTGCTGTAAGGGTATTCTGACTTGGTGGGATAGGGCCCTGTTCCACCCATTCCAGAGAGATTAAACTGGTGATACGAATTCATGGGCTGAGCGTAAGGCTGGCTCTGGTAGTATTCATGATGGCTATGCGTTGTCTGGCCGTTGTAGTAACCCATGTCTGTAGCTGAGGACTCAGGAAGAGTTGGAGAGTCCTTAGATGTCGGATGGCAACTCATAGAGCCTGAAAGATCAGTTGAAATACCAGGTATCTTCCTGTCATAAGTCGGTCCACTCATCGTGGGTCGTGTCCCGCCGGGGAAAAAGATCGTCCACTGTTATTTCCTCGTCCTGCGCTGTATATTTTAGAGGGAAAATTTGAAGGAAAATGTAGACGTCGGTGCCACTAAAGCAAATCCTTGGAGAGCTCCTGTCCTCCAACTCTCTCAGCTGAAGTACTCCGTCAATGGCAACGAACTAGTTTGTGAAACTAAATTATAGGGCAGGCGAGTGGATGCTGCGTTCCTATTGGCTCGCCAGGGTCGTTTTTTCTCTTTCTCCCTGAGGGCTCTGTAGAGGCGCTTGACTGAGCTCGTTCTCAACGCCCTGCGATCTCAAACTCACATATCCGACTGCTGGATATTTTGTGAATATTTTGGATGTTTATGGAATATTTACATTAATTTAAATGTTAAAATGTTTAATCTTCCTCTATCTTTCCGTTGCTCTCTCTCTCTCCCTCTTTCTCTCTCTCATAAGCCCGTGCTGAGTTACAAATTCCAAAACATTTTAATCTAAATTGATAAAGCATAATGAATTCCTATTATTATGTTTGAATTGATTCACTTTCATATTCTGTCGGTATATAGTTATATCTGCATTCTCTGTTTTAATACTTAAGACGCTGTGGTGTTAAAAGAGGTTCAGTAAAAAACATCAACTCGCATGCCCAGTGGGGCATTCCACTGTGTACTCATTATTCCAAGGCGTGGCACCAAAGGCGTCTTAACCTTTGGCACCGAAACAGGCCTACTTTTTGGCCAATAACATGTAGAGAGAGAGAGAGAGAGAGAGCGAGAGAGAGAGAGGTCCTTCACCTTCATCAGCTGTGCAAGCAAAGTGCTTCTTATATATTTTAGATATTGATATATTATATATCACACCCACACTAGTCAAGACTCATTGCAATTTTTAATAGTCCTTCTGCAAGGCATAGGAATCTATCACATAACTTGCGTGCAGAGCTGTCTTGCACTCAAATTCCATCTGAGCATTCTTAAAGATGGATAACCTTTTGAACTGTCGGTCAATGCTAAACCAATTTCATCTCGTCAGAGGACAAAAACTAATAAGAGGAAAAATACCATTTATAACCATTAGTTTTGGCAACTTTAGGATCCTGTTAAATCGAACGGCCATCTATTAAGCCCGTTAGAAACAAATTTCATGATGTAAGTCATAAAATATAAATAATTTTAAGTTTTAAAAATATAAGTGTTTTTTTTAAGTTGCTTTATCTTTGAATTCGTTTGTAGTGAAATGCTGCCTCCCTCTGGTGAAAAAGTAAATTATAGGATTTTTTGTCTTGGGATGGGAGTTATATCAGAGAAGAATGCTGAGGATGAATCCACCATGCAGGAGGAGGAGAGGAGGACAGAAGAGATTTATGGATGCACTGAGGGAATATGCAGTTTATGGATGCAGTGAGTGTGGTGACAGAGGACGATGGTCAGAACAGGGCAAGATGAAGATGCGATGCGATCCGCTGTGGCGCCCCCTAGCGGGAACAGCAGAAAGGAGAAAACAATTGCTTCAAATATCCGTATGGAAAAATTGTGGACTGAAATTCTCTTGGATAATTTTAATACAGAAAATAGAGCTTATAACAGGGACAAAACATATTAGTTCTTTAAAATGTATCATTTTAGTTTCCTGCCAGTGTTAGTCATAGCAATTTCTTCCCACTGTATATTTCATGTGTTACATAACGGGTACCTCCCATGCCAGGAAAAGGAGGCCAAGCCCCTTCTCACTGCTGTCTTCACCTCCTTCTGAATGACAGACGAGGTCCTCTACGTCAGCCTGGGTCACTGACTTCATATCACCAGAGGAGATGAAGTTAAAGTCAGGGTTATTAACAGTGCTTTTCAACAAAACACATTGTAGAGCAGCTTTACGAGCGTGTGGCTCCAGATGCCTAACGAGCAACCCAGTGGCGACAGAAAAAAAAAACATTCACTGTGCTTGGGAGGAGCCATCAGTTCTTCTCACCCAGCACACAGCTATTGTCTTGTGGACAGCTATCCACAGATGGCTGTCGAATCACTTTGATGATGCGTAATTATTGGTAACACAAAACTATGGCACGAATGGTTGCGGTGTGGACGGAGTCCAACTGTACTGTTGGAGAAAGAATACCCATGTTGGCTGAGCTATCCAGAAGCTGCATTTGAAGTCTATATTTTAGCATGGTCACTGCCACGGTACTTTATTTTATTTTAATTCTATTACATTTTATTTATATTAATGTTTTATTTATTTATATCAAATCATATAAAATCGAATGTATATAAAAAAAGGCACAGTAAAAGCATGTTTAAAATAAAACCATTTCTAAACAAACATACATTTTATCTAGTAGCTATTTCGACATAGGAAAGGTTGACATGGCTTGCTTGTGAAATCTTAGAGTGGAATCCAAAATGACAAATATGTTTTTTTGGTGACGGTGATACATGGTGATGTATATTTGAAGATAATGTCAAAGGTATTGACCTACGGTACTAGTGAAATAGGCCAAGCAAATATATTCATTTCAGTATATCTAAATTTATATTTAGTTATATAAATTATATAAAATACAATTTACATCTTACATTTAATGTCCCTCAGACAGACAGAGTGGAACAACACTCACAGGTACAAAAGCAGTTTTTAGTAGTTTTACAAATATACAAGTAGTAAAAATCACCACTGTTACTTTCAAACATTGCATTATTGGTAAGCCCCAGCTAACATGATCTCTGCAATGCAGTCTGGATCTAATGTTATTTTACTCTGTGAATCTCTATAACTGGCTTTGGACTCTGAAGTGAGATGGCCTTTCTTACTTCTCAAAAACCTTTTTAAATAATAACGGTTATCTTCACAGGCCTGTCATTCTTATGGACCCACAAACATTCTGCAGCCAATTACAACCAAGAGGCAGCAGGTGGCGTGATTGCTACATTATTGTAAAATATGGCTGTTGTCGTTCCTGTGAGCTCCTGGAGCTTCAATAGACTGGCTGCATTCCAGTGGACCAGCACTTCACTGCAACTACTGCAGTACGCAAGGAGTTTGAGCATTTAAGGAAGATTCCAATCCATCGTGAATGAAAACATTCACTCAAATGCAACACAAAATGTGCAGGAAGTGGTATATAACAGTTTAAAACTGGAATGAAAGCTGACACCAGTTAACCTATTAATGACGAGTTTACCAATAAATTCCGAGTTTCCCCACTAATCTTTTCATGTCTCATTAAGATCTTCGAGCAAAGATCTTCTAGAAAACATAAGAGGTTTAATGTATTTAATGTGCAGAATGACATTGCAGGGGATTCCCAATGAAGAGTTTCATTAGAATCTCTTGATGATCACGTGATGATGAGTGTGGGGAATTCAGTAGTCCTGCTCAGGAACCATGTGGAATGGACAGCAGCCCAACAGGCTGTGCCTGACACTTTTCTCTTGCTTGAATGTGTGGCTAATAAAGGGCTCTTACAAAACACCTTCATATCAATGGTTCATTCTTTAATCTTTAGATGGTATACTGGGCTTGTTTCTCCTGCAGAATAGAAAAAAACTGAAAGAGAGAGAAATCCATAGCTTATCGCAAGTGTCATGTAACTGGTAGTCATGGAATGCTGTTATCTGCTGAAAAGCCTTGAAGGATAGGGAGTGAATACAGATGAATGATTCACTCTTCATACTTCTTCATATTTGACACAGCTACACAGAACTCTGTGAGGGTACATTCATTATGTTAAAACACAGTTAAAACACTGAGAACTCCTTAACCTTTTTGTCATTATAAGACAAATATCACTCCATTATTCAGACAGCCTCAATAAATAAACCTGAAGGAGCTACTAGGAGGTGAAGTGCCCTGCATCATGTGCTTTCAACGACTGTCAAATGATTCCTTTTTTGAGACATCACACTGAGATCAACATATAGTCTCTGCCTTTCATGACCAGTTTAAAGTAGCTATAAAGCAGCAAACTGCTCCCCATGATGACTGATGCTGTAATGCAGTGGTGCAGTAATGACACGTGCAGTAACGCATGTATGCAAATATTCTCATATTTCAGAGTACATATATTGTAAATACCCCAAGGTCTTCGAAACAAAACAAGTACACACATAGACAGACACAGAGAGAGAGAGACAGAGAGAGAGAGAGAGAGAACCACAAAGAAAAGTTTGGAATTTAATTAAGTTCATAACAACTGACCACCCACTCATGTTTTATGTGCTCCCTGTAGCAACATTTCAATTTCCTGTAGGAAAAAGCTTCAGTGCATGTTGAAGGTCATGGTACACTCCACATAGACATAGTTGATTTTTTAGACTAACTTACTGAATGTAAATTTTGCTGCCCAATTTTAGAACAAATCCATGTAAATAGAATTCAAATGCAACAAGATTAAAATCATGTGTTCCTAGAGTATCCTGAGATGTGTTTAGTAGCATAGGACAATATATCATATAGAGGCGTTTTTAAACATGCAGTAATTAGATCTTCTTTCTCACCAAACACACCTTAATCACTGTTGTGTCTCTTTTGGGCTGGTTAGCCCACTGCTTCTTAGGGAGGCTATGTAGGGTAATGAACTCAGAACACAAAGCTGGCCAGTGAAAAGGAAAAGCCGCATGTCCCTCCACTCTACTGGGCTCCCAGTCTAACAGGCTCCCAGTCTAACGGGCTCCCAGTCTAACGGGCTCCCAGTCTAACGGGCTCCCAGTGGACTACAGCTGTCACAGGATCAAGCAAATTGAAGTCAGCTGTGAATGTGATCCAGATCTGGATGGTATCACATATGCATTCTATGTTTGCCTCTGATCTCTCTCTCCCCCTCTCTCTCCCTCTCTCTCTGTCCTCCCCTCTACTCAGATCTCACATAAATTAGCACTGACCACCTGGTGACATTAAATGGGTTTTTAGGTTGTGCTCTTCACTGGTGGTGAGCTCTGAGGAACCTCTGCCCTCTGTGTTCAGTCCTGGAGTGCTCTACATGTGCTCTCAGCCTGATACTCTTTGTTCAGTTCTAGTGCAATGTCAGGCAAGTGCACCATTGACTGAATCCATCCATTTTTAACTTAAGTTTTATATTTTCTCACTTGTTAAGGATCTTATGCTGAATGGGTGGCTGTCTTGTATAGATTCCTGCATTTGCAGTCTCCTGTCCTCTGTGAATAGTATCTGTTGTGTTCCCCCACAGAAAAAAATCTTTGAGAACAGCACTTTCTCTGACTGTCCATCTCATTCCCTGTTGCTCTGGCTTGGAATGCAAGACTCTGAGACTTCCACTGTTACAGCTGACTGATCCAGGATCTGCTAGGTTCTCTAAGCAACAGGGCTCTGTTGCAAAAGGAATGCATTCATTTTGTGAGAGAGGGACACTTATTCTGAAGTGTGATGGCAAAAGGGAAGTGTATAGGAACAGATGTGCAGGGAGTGACTTAGGGGGGAGATTGAAGTTCTCTTCTTTATATTCTCTCCTGTCTTTGTGTTTAAGTTCTGCTTATTAACAGGTACATCACTCAATACCTGAGCAATGCTCAGAAACTTAGATGCTAAAATTCCAAAACACCAAAAACAAATAAGACAGAAGCAATAACCAAAGAAGACGTAAAGGATGACAATGTGCAGGGGTTCATCCCACTACTGAACTGACGCTGTTACTGACGCTAACAGGAAACATCGTTGCTTGTTTTAGTTTAAATTAATACAAAGAGCAGACTAAATTAGTTCATATACCTATTTGTTCTTTGATTATTAAACTTTTTGAAAAATTCACTTAAATCCTGTAATAAGTAAATAGTAAATACATATAAAAACTTTAAACCCATAGACCCACACACACACACATACATGAGTGTTTACAGTTTTTTTACTGTAACATATAGAACATATAGAACTGTATATGAAAATATGTACAGCATACCTTTTCGCTCTCTTTCTGTCCAATGTGAGACAGGACAAGACAGGTTTGTTATTATAGCACACTTCATACACATATATACATCACACCCATACACCTGCCAAACATACAGTCTCATCCAGTTATATACAGAAACAGAGAAGCCAAACAGATAACCAATCAGCTTAGAGCTTGATTCAAAACTTCACAAACATTTCTTAACTAAAGGCCGTTGTGTACTGTGACAAAAATGGCTGCGAATGAGATACAGGTGCATTAATGTTACCAAAACTATTTGTGCAGTGATAGTGGTGTATGTTGTATATACAAATGAAAAACATCTGCTATTTCCACCAAAGGGGTAATAAATGTATGCCTTCAAAAGAAGTGCCTTCATTTTTCCTATGTGTAACTGATAAATTCCTTGCTTTGGACTTAACACATATGTATATCTACGGGCAGAGTGAACTGACACTTCATTCTCCTGAGACAGCTTGATAAAGCACTGGGAGAAGAAGTAGCTTTGAGCAAATTCTTTGGTGTTTCTGAGGGAAGATCACACACTAGGGTGCATTCTAACAGCCTGCTGACTCCACACAGGAATAAGTCTTCTGAAAGCCCCGTTAAGTCAACCGTGTGAAGTTCCAGTGAGACAGCTCTGCAATACTGTAAGAAGACAACTGAGACCAGCTTCCTCTATCGTAGTGGTCTAGACTGAGATTTCTATCAAAGAAGCTGATCTTAGACTAGTGTAAAAGGACAATTCATCTGCCACTAATGTTCTACTCTACCCAGAGACACAGCAATCTGCTCTCATTTGTAATAGGATTATTATTCACTGATCTTGCAGTTAAATTACATTTGGTCTGTTATCGCCATAACAATATTTCACCCTTGCTGTCATAGCAGCCAGCAAGCCCGGTGACATAAGCCTCTGTTATTGAGAATGTAATGATGTTAACCTGTTCCAGGGTATCTACTGGAACTGAGACCCTGGATAGATTGTACTTACAAAATGAAAAATTCACACGCATGTGACACATGTGCTGTGTAGAGCACATGTGCTGTGTATTATATTATATTTATCCACAAGCAGAGTTGGAGTCACGATTCAGGATTACTTCGCCAACACGGATATCCATAACAGAGACACAAAAGGGTAAACAGGCAAAGAGAACTTAACACCAAAACAGAGCCATGACAGGGAGGAGGGGCATAAGAGAACCAAGATTGACAGGAGGGGGCGGAGCTGGGCATGACAAGAGACAAAAATTGCATTGTCAGGCAACAGGGATAAAAGGAGGAAGCAGGAGGACCCAGGCAGCTCATTTGTGAAGCTCTTGTGTTGGTAGTGCGTTGATAGTGTGTTTGGAGAAGTTGGATTGTGAGATAAAGACTTTTGATACGGCTATTCTGTGTATGACTCGGTAACTTGGTATATTGACATTGGTTTTGCTTGCCCCTTTAACTGTATATACTGGTATATACTGCTTTTGTGCGCCCACGGTGAGTAGGAAGTGGCTACCATTTTGTTTGGGTTGTGGGTTTATATCTGTTTGTATATAGAGAATCAGTGTAGTGTTGTCTTTTGTTTCACCCTGTTAGTATAGTTGTGTCTGTTTATTTCTAGTGAGGGTTTTGTTTGTTGTTTTGGCCTGGGTCACTTCTGACGTTTGTACCTTTAAGAGTGACAGACCACCCCTGCTACCAAACAACAAGAAGCTAGCCACTGTTCGCCTTCAGCACTTGAAAAGGAAGTTAAAGGTCATCAAACAATATCATGATCACTATACTATACTACTCTTTCATGGAGGAAATTATTAACAATGGTGATGCAGGGCTTAATCCTACAATATCCGAGGGAGAGGTCTTGTGGTACATTTCCCATCACGGTGTCTATCACCCCAAAAAGCTAGACAAGCTGAGAGTTGTGTTCGATTGCTCAGCAAAGTTCTGTGGTATATATATCTCTCAACGATACTTTACTAGCAGGCCCTGATTTAATTAACTCCTTGGTGGGGATTCTTTGTAATTTTACGAAAGAAATTGTAGCGTGATCTGTAATATTGAGAGGATGTTTCACCAGTTCTCGGTCACTCCTGAAGTGCGGAACTACCTAAGCTTTCTCTGGTGGAGGGAGGGGACTTAGAAAGGGAGTCACAGGAGTTGTGGAAAAGGGGAGGCCTGCGTCTGCACAAATTTGACTCATACAGGAAAGAAGTTCTCAACATTGTAGACCCTTTAGAAAGGGCAACAACAGCTAAGCCTCTTGACCTTAGTCTGAACCAAATGTCAGCAGGTCGTGCATTAGGTATACAATGGTTGATTGACAGTGACACCTTCAGTTTCGATGTTGTACTGAAAGACAACCTTGCACACACCATGGTATTCTGTCAATCATCGCTTCACTCTTTGACCCACTTGGATTTGTCACTCTAAGAGGAAAGCACATCCTACAGGAAATGTGCCATTGGAGTGTAGGCTTGGACGAGGCTCTTCCAGAGCACCTAGAGCCACAGTGGCCTTCAATGGCCTTAAATGGCCTTCAGAAGCTGAAAGAAGTCATACCTAGATGCTATCACCCACAAGATTTTCAGTAGCTTGGTGGTTAGCACATTTGCCTCTCAGCATTGGGGTCTTGGGTTCAAGTCCCTATCTGAGTGGAGTTTCCATGTTCTCCCAACTTGGAAAGCAAGCCTTCTCCTGAGAGATGAAGATGCTTTAGAGTGTGGGTTTCCTCCAGGGTCTCCGGTTTCCTCCCACAGTCCAAAAACATGGAGGTTAGGTAAATTGGCATTCTCCCTAAAAATTGTGTGACTGTGTTGTCTGAGTGTTGGTGCATGAATGTGTGTGCTTGTGTGCCCTGTGGTGGATGGTGCTGTCACTAGGGTCTGTCCTCTCTCCCCTTCCTGCACCCCATTCAGTCCCCCCGGGGGGCTGTGGATTCTGGTACGCTGTGTGCAATTGGCTGCTGCTTCTCGCCAGTGTACCTGTGTTAAAATTATAAAGTGATCTTGGATATCTTGAAAGGCGCTATATAAATTGAACATTCATTCACTGTCAAAACGGAACTGCACCACTTTTCAGATGCCAGTTGCATAGGATATGGTGCATGCTCATCTCTAAGATTAAAAAATGAGTCCACTGCAGGTCTCATGATGGCAACGGCAAAAGTCACATCCACAAAGGATCCCAAGCATCCCAAGATTAGAACTTTCAGCAGCTGTGGTCTCCGCTAAGGTGATCGTCATGCTGAAGATTGAGCTTGATATAAAGATTGATGAGTTCTTCTGGCCAGACTCAAAGGTTGTGCTAGCATACATCAACAACGAATCTTGAAGGTTTCACATATTCGTTGCTAATTTTGTTCAACTGATAAGATAAAATACAGATCCCAGTCAGTGGCACCATGATAACACAGCAGAAAACCCTGCGGACTATGCCTCTAGAGGCCTTTGTCCATCAGATATACCTTCATCCATCTGGTTATCAGGACACAAATTTTTGTGGGAGCAAGAAGTGAACGCTATATCTACCCCTTCTACAAAGCTGCTCATGGGTGATCCCGAGATTAAATCAGTCTGGGCATTTACCACAAAGAGAAATGATTGTATAGACATTCTTGGTCATCTCAGTTGGTGTTCTTCTTGGACTACTCTCCTTAAAGTGGTTGCAAGAAGAGGCTAGGTTCTAAGCAAGAACATAATAGAGACTTTGTAGCTATTGAAGAACGTGAGAAAGCAGCCAAGGTAGTGATCAAGCTCATTCAGCACTTCTCCAGAGAGATGAAGATGCTTTAGTGTGGACACGGTCTTCCAAGTTCAAGCTCACTGTACTCCCTCAACCCCATTTTGGTCAAAGGACTACTTTGTGTAGGAGGAAGACTGAAACATTCATCTCTCTATCATGAGCTAAAACATCAAGTTATCCTTCCAAAGAACCACCACATTGCTAGGCTCATCTTATCTCACTATCATGCCAAGATTTGTCATCAAGGCAGATGTCAAACTTTAAATGAGCTCAGAGCCAATGCATTTTGGGTGATTGGGTTCATACATAACTGCATATGGTGCAGGACAGCCAGCAGAGCAGCAACGTAAGGCCCATCTCCATACTGTGGCATGGATTGTTTTGGGTCATTCCTCATTAAGCGGGCCCGCAAAGACTGCAAAGAGATACAGCCTGATTTTCACATGCCTTTCTTCCCAAGCTGTACACCTCGAAATGCTTGAGGATTTGTCAACTGATTCATTCGTTAATGCTTTAGGGTGCTTCATTAGCCTCAGAGCAGCTGAACTCAACCGTGATCACGGCACAATCATTGTAGGTGCCAGAAATGATTACAGAGAAGCATTGAAACAGTGGGACACAGAGACAATTAAAGAACGTCTAGCTGAAAACCAATGCAAATTTATCTTTAATGCCCCTTAACCATGCCTTGCTTTTGGCTCCTGGGAATGTCAATTCCGGGCCATTCGAAACATGCTTAATGCCATACCTGCTCGGTTTCCAAGCAGACTTGACGATGCTTCCCTTAGAACACTGTTCTACAAAGCCATGGCCATTGTCCCAATTGATCCCAAGTCACTGGAACCACTGCCACAAAACCATCTCATAATGAGATTCATGAGGGAAGATATTTGTGCAACAAAATGATGGCGGCTAGTTCAATATCTAATAGAACAGTTCTGCAGTCGCTGGAATATCTCCTGAACATTTACACACAGCAAAAAAGTGGCATGTGCCTCAACGCAATCTCAAGGTAAATGATTTTGTCAGTCATTATCAAGGAAGACATCCACCCAAGAAATCAGTGGCAGCTAGAATGAGTACTTGAGATCATGAAGGAGAGTAATAGCTTAGTTCATCGAGTTAGGGTACAGCTAGGGGATAGTAAGCAAAAGGGAAAACAAAATCAGCCTTGCAAACCTTCAATAATTGAGTGGCCCATTCAGAAGTTATACAGTACAGTATTGGCACTAAATCATATACTTACATCAGACATGTTCATTCATTCAGTTTTGTCCAACTTGCTATGTTTATTGCTTATTCCTCATAACATGGTTTGGTGGAAGTGTAAATGATCATTCATTCAGTATACCACTGCATTATGTGTGGCTGTTCCTTTAAGAGTGGAAAAGGAGGTTGTGCAACAGCAGGCCGAGAAGCCAGTAGTCTCGCTTTCTTTGTTTTCTGAAAAGAAGATCCTGTTTTCTGTACATTCATCGTTGTTAGACAAAGAGAGGATAAAACGAAACCTAAAGGAAAAGTGTTCACTCTTCTAAACACTTCAAATATACTGCACCCTTGGTTTGTGGAGCGAGTTTTCGCGGTGCTCGTCAAGAAACAATTAGTACTTGAGGTTCAGAAAGCTAAATAAATGTAAGCACCTGTTTTAGAAACTCTCTGCATCCTTCTTTGAAGCCAAGGGCTGCTACAATTATACTATTGTTTGATCATGTTGATGATGGTCTCTCTCTGTTTTGGGTTGGATAGCCTTCTTCTTCCCCCTGACATGCAACTTGTGACCTCTTTATGGGGCTCAGGCTGTGATTACTAAAGATTTTAAAAATTAGCTACAAGTGTTTTTATCTGTGAGAAATGGGTTTGGATAATTGGTGTGTGGGTGTGGCAGTTGCACGGTAGTGTTTTTGAAAAGAAACACATGTGTACATACCCCCAGTGACCACAAGCAGCAACAGTTCTTTGTGAAACGGATGGTTTATGTAACGAAGTAACATAGTCCCCATCATGAGAATTACAAGAACAAAAAACAAATTAATACAAAAATACAATTTTCTGATGAGCTCTTCTTTGCTACAAATTTCACATTCACAATACTTATTCATTAACTGCATCAACATAAATTAAGCTAAAATGTACACATTTACCTCCAGTCACATTCACAAGAAATGTACGTCTCCAATAAGCTAATTTTCCAAAAATACTCACAGAAATCTGATTCTTATACATGCATTAGTCAGATAACATTCAATAACATTCACACTAGGAACAAAATATTAGGCTAACCTCATTGGCAGCATTCACTAAAGGAGAGGAAAATCATCTTAGACTGATGTCAGATGAAATGTCTCTTTTCCGATATCTGTATTTAATCTTCGTGAATGAACATGACAAACATCCCACAAAAGAAAATCTACAAGACAACGAAAGGCATAAGGTGGGCCCCGTCACGTCTAGCTCCGCCCCCGCACCCCTCACTAGCTGTCGATCTCTGTCGTCCTGGTCCGCGTGTCAGTGTTTTTTCCTGCTTGTTTGTCCCGCCTTCCTTTGTAACCCTGCCCCTTTGATTATCGGTCCCACATCGGTCGGTGTCTTGTGTCCGTCCCTGTTATTTCAAAGTATTTAATCCCCGTGTGTTCCAGTCCCTTTGTTGGTTATTGTAAGTCTGTGGCCTGTTCGTCTGTGTTTGAGCTTTGTATTTCCCGTGTACCTTGTTGTATGTTCTACCCTCTGATTCCCTCCCGCGTTACCTGCCTTCTGGTTAATTCTATGTTTCGGTTTTGTTGACGTAAATTGGTTTCCGTGTTTGCTCTGCATTATAGCTACCCTGTATTCCGTAGACGGTATTGTTTTCCTTGCCCTCAGTTTCCCCCGCGTATCCTGTATCCCGGTTTATCTTATGTTCATGTACGTTCGTATGCTTCTTGTGTTCGCCGTGCTCCGTGTGTTTACCTGTTGTAAGTTTGCTTCTGTTCATAGCCCTCTGTCCCGGTTTTTGGTGTATTGTTAGCCTACCATTAAATCCTTATTCTCCTGCATTTGCGTCCAGTCTGCCCGATTCAATCGTTAGACACGTGCTCTTGAATAAAGTAGTGTGGCATCAGTAGCAGTCTCCATGCAACCTGAGCCCAGAAAAACTGTTCCGTTCCTTACCGCTACACTAGACACTACCATATAAGGTAAACTTGTCGATGTCGGCTACAACATAGTTTTCAGTTTTGAATTTTGTGTCTAATGTAGGGAACTGTTTTTAATGTTTTAGGAAAAATGTACTTTAGAATTGCTAAATGAATATAAGGCAGAGAATGTACTAAGGGTTTTGGTCACAAGATCAATAGATGGGCTACATGAGTTAGTGATTCCCAAAATTATGCTATGAATATCAGTTTTGGGGTCTTAGCATCTGCAAAAAGCTGTAGTTCAATCAAGGCATGCATCTTTTAACATGAATATACATGAAATCTGAGGATGTGTCATATGTCCCTAGGCATGTTATGGCATTAGAGTTCACAGCAATGAGTTTGCAGCTGTTATCGTTTACTGCCTGCCCCAACTCACAGTATATGTGCTGCATATGTTTAACCTATTAGATATTGGACCATAGGGAACTGTTATGTGATACTTTCTGAGACCTGTGAAAGGAAATTGCAATACACAGCCTCAGTTTGGTTCCCGTCTCAGCATTTGATCAGACTGAGATGAGAGTACAGTACTGTACAGCAGACAAATTACAGTTTTTTGCAGTCGCTAAGACCCCCAAACTGGTACTTACACCACAATTTGGGGAATTACTGCCCTGATGCACTAAACCTTCAGCACATTCTCTGCCTTACACTCATTTAGCAAATGAGATCAGAGCCACACTGGTTGGCCATGGTTTGAGTTTTCTGGAGGCAAAATGTCCAGTCTAAGCTGTGCCCCTAAGTCTAAGCTGTACAACATAGCATCATCTAGACATTTCCAAATGAGAGTTGGTAAGCTATGCTCTATACCATGTTACTGAACTCACAGAACTGAACTGTGTACTGAACAGTAGTTACAGGAACTTACAGTATAGTTTAATTTCATGCAGATAAATGAATACACAAATATCAGATGAACGGCCTTTCCCATATGACAGCTACACACTGATGTGACAAATGGAAAACACTGCTACCGTGTGTTTGAGTGTTCAGCGTGTAGTCTGCTGTAAAGGTCTGTCAGAGTACTGCCATATACATATATATTCACAAATATACAGGTTGTTTATGCATATTCAGTACATTTACACCATAAAGTGAAACATAATTAGGAATAAGAGGAAAGTTTATTTTGGTTTTGCATGAACATTACAGCAACACATGCTGTATATACTGTAAACACATGGATAACAAAAACTACAAAAAAAAACCCTCCAAAATAACAAAATAGCCTTGTAACTCCAGGATACAAAATTAGGTTGCATCTTGTCTCGCTTTTGGGTCTTGCTACAAGATCTCATGAACATCACAGGCAATGTCCTCTCTGGCAAGAGAGTGGGGGAAGTACCTTGCTGAGTGACGTATTCACCCCTGGCATCCTCCCTCATCAATGTCACCTCAAGCTTCCTCCATTGCCTGCTGAATAGATTTGCGTCTGTGGGGTTGGCGACCCCCTCAATGCCAAACAGAAATCTATAGGAATGGAGAGTATGGTCAGTGAACCAGTTTGTACTTGAGCAGCCCGGTGAAAACTTACATTGTTCCAGATGACAACGACCCCAGACTGTTCTGGTTCATCCCCCTAGTGATGGAGAATGAGCATGTTGTGCTCTGTGTTGAGGAAGGTGATGATGTGCACAGTGTTGTAGGGACCAAGAGTGGCATGGTGATGAACACCACTATTCTGGCAAATGGCTGCACACATTGTGATGTTGCTGCCATGCTGCCAGGAACTCTGACATTGGTACGGTGTCCTAAGGTGTTCATTACAGTATTGTATGACAGTAGGAAATGGGCATAAAGTTGTCAGTACTGTGTGGCACAGGACACCAGAAAAAAGCATCAGTGAGTGGACAGCAGAGCATGCTAGTGCATATTCATAGCTCAGTTGTTTCATGCTGTCACTCATCCGCTATGGTTGGTCGTCCTCTTCCTCATTCTCATCCTCTTCATCATCATCTCTATGCAGTATTGGACTCCATTGATGTGCTAACCAAGATATGCAACTTGTGGCCTCTTTATATGGATTAATAGCATGGCTCTGATGTCTAAAGATTTGTAAAAATTAGCTATAAGTGTTTTCACTTGTAAGAACTGGCTTTAGATTTTTGTAGGTGGGTGTTACAGTTGCATGGCAGTGTTTTTCAAAAGAAACACATGGTTTTCAGTTTTGAATGTTGTGTCTTATGTTAAAATTGTGTTTTGCAAAAAGTGTGTTTTATAATTTCTAAATGAGTCAGTAATTTGTGTGGCCACTTCACACCTATGCTTTATACCTGCTCATCTTTAGCAGAGGTAAGGGGGTCTGTATATATTACAGTTTCTTAGAAGTACATGATGTAGGGAAAAATATGATGCACCAACATTGCATTGCAACATTATCATTAAACTGACGTGAAGTAAGTGTGTGTGTGTGTGTGTGTGTGTATGTGGATAGATGGGTTGATATATTGCAACCTGTTGCATAATACTACATAATATTACTGAATCTAGTTCTTTAACGAATAAATAAAATAGGACAATTTAAACATTTTGCAATTTGGCAATATTATTACTGATTCTGCTGATCAGTGAACATCTGGCAGAGCAAAGTAAAGCTGCTCTAGGTACTGTATGTCCCTGTAAATGATCAGGGAAACACGTAAAGGTCTTAATCAGAGCTTTAACGGGGCTTAGTGTCTTCCTCCTCTGACCGACATTTGGAAAGCACTGCACACATAGCAACCCTGATCTCCATGACAACGGCAGGCCCTGCCATCTTGGTGAGCGAAAAGCTGGCTGTCCTCTGCAACCCTGTTCAGTGCTCTCGTCATGTTTACCAGTAGCAGTATATATATATTCCCTCTGCTTTGGTCATTTTATTATCTTGCAAAATATCTTAACAGAACTGTAAACATTCTAAAGCCCTTACCTGAGTGTTTTTTCCCAATGGGTATTTGCATTTAATTCTTTCTTTCTCACTTGTCTTTCTTATTGGCCAACTTGTTAACAGTGTTGACAATGTTAACTGTTAGCAGTGATATAACAGCACCCCTTGCTCTGGCCATGGATTCTGTTGTATTCGCACACACCGCAGAGCACAGCAGTGCTAACCAGTGCATGAAGCTGCAGCTTCAACCCAAAAATAAGTTTGGATATGGCATCAAGTTACAATCCCTCATTTATTTTACTGTAGTCAGTTAAAAGGTGTACTGATCCTGACAGGAAGTGCCCTTAGGCCAAGATTTACCCACCTATCACCTGTGTTTTGAACACTGAAGTATGGCTAGACTATCAATCAAGTCCTCAGTAACAATGAGCTCATTTTTCAGATAACATGTTCAGTCAGTCCCTTATTACATAACCCATTTGTTTAGAATTAAACTGCCAAAATTAACTGCATTTAATTGAAATTAGTTTTTTTAATGGAATTGATCTTATTGGTTTTAATAGCAACACACAACAGTGTTCACCCCCCCCCCCCAAAAAAAAAAAATAAATCTACAACAGCCTTTAGGAATGATTACCACCATCAAAACATGGTCCACCAAAATATGAACTGTGTAAACCTCTAGCTAATAAATTATCACAGCCTAAAAGATTGTTTTAAATTCTATACACTATATTCTAACTACTAGTACCTACTCAGAAAGTGAAATATTAACTGAGGAGTGTGGGTTTGAAGAGAGCTAGCTTGGAGGTGCAGTTCTGATTACATGCCTTGTATAAATTGTGTGAGGGTCTCGGGGGTGAAGGTGGTGGGATTAGGGCTTTTGTTCTCCTGTGGAGGGACTGGTGTTGGTTTACAGTGGCTCTGAGGAACCCATTCAGCAAGCATGGCCTATTGTTATAGTGCAGATGGCATATTACAAAGTTAACATGTATTGCAGAAACCCATGTCGGTACAATAGTGTCAGTATTTATGATAAGATCAGGAATATATTCATGCCAATAGCTCATTTATAAATCCCCAGTCTCCCATTCATGTATGTTGTTGGTCTCTAATGCCTATATACCATCCAAGCATATAGCTTATTAGCACTGGTGTAAATGTTCTTTGTTTACAGGGAGAGTGATGTCTGTATCCATGGAGAGTGGGTGTTTCTGTTCATTGTACAGAGGATTCAGGCAGAATCGTCTGTTGCTCTGAAAACGTTTCTTGTGTAGATGCTCAGAATCGTGTGAGGTTGACCTACAGCATTCCGCTTTAATGGTTAAAGGTATATGACACTTGGCGTGCTGAAGTGATGAATCCACTTTGGCGTGACACATACTGTATCTGGGGCACCTTGGTCCTTCTCCTTCCTTTAATACCCACATCAAGTACGATGACACACCAAGTCCCAGGTGTGCAGAGAAACCCATCTAAACCAGGAAAAGATGAAAACAAGAGTGCATGCAATCACAGTGTATTCTAAACACTCACAGTGTATTCTAAGAACTCACATTGTATTCTAAACACTCACAGTGCATTCTAAGAACTCATGGTGTATTCTAAACACTCACAGTGTATTCTAAAGACTCACAGTGTAGACTGCATCAGCACTCTTTTGTCAAATTCACTTATTTTCCATAAAGTTAAATCCAAGGTCAGTCTGCTACACCAAAACAAGGTCTCATCCACCCATTCTGAGAAAAGAACAGTACTGCATATAACTGAATATGGAGACACTGTGGCCTCTTATAAATGTAGATCTCTGTTCCACAAAACATCTTTGTCTAATAGATGAATTTGGCTGTAGGTAATTTACATATAATTTCTCTCTATTCCATGTTTCAGTCTCCACATACCCAGACTCTTCACCAGTTTTTAAAGTTGCCAACAACAAAAAACAATAATTGGACTTACAGCATGAAAAAACAATGCATTCAGCTCCTCTGCTGATCTCCCACTTGATCATATCACAGTCTGGTGCTACTAACTCCCCACTATACCGCTTACTAGAACTGTTAGAAAATTGATACATGAAGCAGTGGAGACATTGAGGATGTTTGAGAAGCACAGAATGGAATGTACTATGTGAACTAAGAGAAGGCCGACAATTGTGCCACAGAGTACATTAATTTTTCTTATGTCTTCCCTGCTAGAGAGGTCCACTGCTTCTTAAATAACAAACCCTGAATATAGAGCAACCTTAAGACTCAGGACCAGTGCCTATAGGGCAGAGGATAAGGTGTGTGTGGAGGGAACTAAAATGGAGAATAAGGGAGAGCAAGAACTCTTACAAAAGAATCTGGAAAGTAAGCTGTGGCAGAATGAAGCCAGAGTGAAGCAACTCCGCAGCAGAGCTAACAGAGCCAACACCGAGGGAGGTTTCAACTGCGCCAAAGAGCTAAAATTCTCAAGTTTAGCAATGAACCTGTGGCCAGACCACACATGGCCACACCCCTCACAGCTGCACACCCCCACACATGGCCACACCCCTCACAGCTGCGCACCCCCACACATGGCCACACCCCTCACAGCTGTGCACCCCCACACTTGGCCACACCCCTCACAGCTGCACACCCCCACACATGGCCACACCCCTCACAGCTGCACACCCCCACACTTGGCCACACCCCTCACAGCTGCAGCCCTGCTTCTTCACTCCAGAGACTAACACTAATGGATCAATAGCTGCTGTTCTCTACCCCTTTCTTCCTGGGGCCTGTTTGTAATCCAGCATGGATACTACTGACACATTTAACTCACACTACAGACAGGAAAACTCCACTAGAGTGAATGGACCCAGGGCTCCTTATGCATTAAAGTAGAGCAGGTGAAGTTAGATTTCTGAACTAACCTTTCAGTGTTTTTTTCATTTTACAACTCAAAGCACCAGTGTCCTTAAGTACATTTCCTATATCCATAACTCATTTGAAAACATTTTTTACTCTAAAAACAAGCAAGTGAATCCTTTTGTAACGCTTCAGCTTTGATCAGATAAAAACTTTACAGCTATGCAAATTAGGGGCCCAAGATTAGATGCATCATAAAATTGTACTGATGTTACAGTGAATTATTTATTTTTATATGCATACCCATTTGGAAAAGCTTACTTTCCCATGAACTATAGATTTTTTCCATATTTGACCAAGCGGAAGCTGGGATGTTTGGTAAATGAGCAGTGTACTGTGGTTTGCTATCTACAAAGTCATTATTTCAATGGAGACTTGGGTGGATTTCCCCTTCAAAAACACACAAGGCTCTCTAGATGACAGGCACACTAGAAGTGGGAGTGTGGCCCAATTGGGATTACAGGAAAGAGGGGGCACACTGGCCGAGCTCTTATAGCCACTGTGTAGACATTCATGTTTCAGAGGCCCAAGTGAACAAGTATGGTGTTAGGAGCGAGAGGCTGTGAAGAAGCCTGAGACTGCAGCTCTATGAGCAGCTCTATTTGATTGTTGGTCACATGTGCACATTGATGTGCACATTGAGACATTGCTTAGACACTGTCCCAAAATGCACACACATACACACACGCACACGCACACACACACAAACTAACACTGAAAATATGAATGAGCCTCTACTCAGTAGATATGATTTAATAAATTAACTTGTATATTATTTTTGCACAACTATTTTCTCACTGTTAAAGCAAACAATATGAAACCAGCAACCACAACTCAGGGTAATCCAATCAATTTACTTATTCAGTGGAGCTAAATATCTCCAGTAATGTCTGCTAACAGTATCAAGAGTGTGGAAATTTATTCATGTCAGTGACTTCCTCCTCCTACCAATCTGTAAAGAGATTAGCTCTGTTAAGCACAGCTGTGAAGAGGGGACCCTTGTCATGACCCTCGTGTGAGGGAAATGCTGCTCCAATCAGTATGTCTGGGGGAGTCAGGAGGACATGTTCTCACGGGGGCCAAAACTAAAGAGGCCTGGATTTACCAGAGTATAATTCCTTTTGAGGATTTTTTGTTTGTGTTCCTTATGCAGATATGGCCAACCTAGTTCGTCATGAATTTGGTTTACATTCCCTTTTAAAGTAGTTGGAGGTGAGGCTAAGCTGAAATCCACTCACAAACACTACCACAAATCACAAATCCATGGGAGAGAAGCTAGACACAATCACAATGTGTACATGGATGTCTACCTAAACTTAAAACAGAAAGTATAGACCTACTACATGTATATAATAAATAATATTTTGGTTGAAAATTGTTGGTTTTCTTTGCTGTTGCAGTATTTTTTTGTTTGTTTGTTGAAATGTTGAATTTTCTGATTAACCTTTTCCCCAAAAGCCAAATAATACATGTTCTGTGGGAGTTGAAGAAC
The DNA here is from genome assembly GCA_020368025.1 of Brachyhypopomus occidentalis. NCBI lineage: Eukaryota > Metazoa > Chordata > Actinopteri > Gymnotiformes > Hypopomidae > Brachyhypopomus > Brachyhypopomus occidentalis. Next base: position 5,524,413 of record JAGXOD010001383.1, read on the forward strand.
AGAATGAAAGGGGTATAATAAAGTATACAGAGAAACAGATGGAGTGCAGTCTGTAACCGTAGAACAACAAAGTGCTCCTATATGGTAAGTGAAGCTGATTAAATGGACAATGGTTTTAATGTTATGCCTGATGAGATTATTCAGAATATAGTATTATATTTAATATAGAATTCAGAATATAGTATTCATTGGACATACCATTGCAGGAATGTCAGTCAGTTGGATGAAACATGAACTACAAGAGAAACAAATAAAAAACAATTTTGTGGAGTCCCCTGATTATTGACTGCTTGCACCTACCCATTGTCTGCCTTTTGTTCCTATGGTCTTAAGTAACAACATCAAAAATCATGCATAGCTTGCACAGAGCAATTATTGCCTTTTGTATGAGATGTAATAGTGTTGTCAGCCTATCAATGGTAGAAGATTTGTGTTTATGGAAGTATGTGTAGGAGAACAATATAAGAAGCTGTCACGGCTGGCTCCGCCTCCATCTGTCAATCTTTTTTTAGTCCTTCCTCTGTCTGTTTTGTTCCCCCCTGCTTGTTTCTCGGCCCGCCTCTTGTTAAGTTTTGTCACTTGTTCCCTGTGTTTGTGTGCTTTTATTTTGAAATTCCTGGTTGTGTCTGACTTCACACCCCACCTTTCTGCTCTGCCCCCTCGTCATTGTTTTCAGGTGTGTCTTGTTTGATTCTAGGTTCAGTCTGTGTATTTAAGTCCTGTGTTTTGTCAATTGCTTTGTTGGTCATTGTATTTGTAATTGTAAGTACTGGCTCTGTGGTTCTGTATTATTTCATGTTAAGATCCCTTTGTTGTTGGTTTAAGGTTTCAGTAGCTTTGTTCACAGTTTTTGTTGAACTCTAGGTCTCTTTCTTTGTTTTGTCTCTAGTGCTATTGTATGGTTCTGTTTGTCGTTATGTCTAGCCTGTGTTTAAGTCTTGGTTTTGTGTCTGTGTCGGATTGCCATTCTGTTATGACCCTAGACTGCCTTCATGACTCAGGCATAGGATTTGCCCCTAATAAATCTCGCTTCTCTCAGCGAATGAGTCTGTCTCAATCTAGTGTGACCTGCAGTACGTTACAGAAGCAAAATAGAGCCCTGAGGTACTCCACAGGTGATTGCTTTCGAGGAAAAGGAAAATGTTTCACAATCAAACCATGGTAGGGCAGTTCCTTAGGAAGGCAGTCAAGCAGGATGTTATGATTGTATCTAAGGCAGTGCTCAGGTCTAAGAGTCAAAATGGCACTTTCCAGAACCCATGTTAACCCATGTTTTAGTTATTTTAAGGTGGAGTTGCTACTGTGAAATATTTTAAAACTAGATTGAAATCTGTAGATATTGTATTTAGATAAAATTAAGTTCTAAACAAATACATTATCCATATCCAGGCTGGACTTAAAAAAAACTGGACAACTTGTATATTTCAGAAAGGTAGGACAGAGACACAGATTCAAACAGCTTGAGGAAGGCAAAGTCTATAGGTGGGTCAGAGGGTAAACATAATTGACAATGGAGGTGTCTTGAGCTTTTTAAATCTGATCTGCTTCACCCTAACAAGACTGGGACTCGAATCACTCGCATGGTGGAACTTGCACCAAACCACCAACAGTAATTCAGTCACAGGAGCTCATCGTCTCCTGTCAGAAAATGTGTTCACTGTCTCTGAGGTAAACTCCAAAATTGATCAGGAACTCACCTACTTCTCCTGCACACTAGGTGAATTCTCAGATCTGACACACTGGAATCCATGCTCCATCTGGTTCATTTAAATAACCATCATTAAATAACCAAACAAAATTAAAATGTAATAAGAAAAAAAAACATAGAACAAGACATTAACAAATATAATCTGATCCTTGTAAAATGCATGAGTAATGTAAGCTACAGTATGTTGATCACATCAGGTCTTCAAAGTCTCCTTACTAAAATGTCTGTTCACTCACGAACAAGTCTTTTATAATAGCTAAAATAATAGATTTTCTTGACTTTCTTTTCCTATCAGAGACTTGGCTTGATTTTAAATTATTTTGATTGTTTTAATTACTGGGGATTTTAATAATCACATGGATACATCCTCAAATCTGATCACTTCTGAATTCTTAACTCTTTTGATCTCATACAACTTGTATCAGGTCCAACTCAGTCACACTCTAGATTTGATCATTTGTAAACATATAGATGTTAATAATATTGAAATTGCTGATGTTGCAATCTTTGATCATTTTGGTGTATTTTTCAATATGTCAGCATCTATTAGAACATTCAGTGGAAAGCACATAACCAGCGTTATCTCAGTGCTGGCAGTGCCGTAGCCTCCACGGACTTGATACAGTCCCTCCCTCCCCTCTCAGAAACTGGGAATAAGTTAGTTGAGACATTCACACACACAGTTAGAAAATGTACTGATATTGTGGCCCCAAAGGTAACTAAAATTATTTTTTGTAGAATTAAGATGCCCTGGAGAAGCACTCCATCTGTTTAAAAACTTTAGCAAGACTGCAGGCAGGATGAGAGGCACTGGCGATGGTCAAAATTAGAAGTACATTTTGATATCTATAAAACAACACTGCAAAACTACAACAGTGAAGTGAAAAGAGCACAGAAAAAAATTCTACCTTGATTGATGCATCCAATAATGCCCTGTTCAGAAGTATAGACCGGCTAGTAAACCCCACCTCCTGTGTCTTCCCTGAATTTGTTTCATGAAAAATGTGATGAGTTTGCAATATTTTTAGAGACAAGATTGCTAGTATAAGGCAGAACATATCAACAAGCAGAAACAGACTATCAATCCTAATATCAGTTAATCAGTAAATGTTTTAGTGATTTCATCCTCTACTATTACTGAATTTTGTCCCTCAAACTGTAATAGGGGTACCTTATAATACACTTTACAGTGAATTCACATCTGTTTTAAAAATTTTCTATTAACTTGGAGGGCATTGTGATCTTGGAGGGGATTAGTGCTGGGATGCCAGACATCACTGTTGAGGCTTCTGAAGATATTGTGGGCTTGACTCAGTAAAACACAGATGAGAAGTGTCTGCCTGATGACCCCTGTGAAGAGCTCGCAGTGTTGTCATTGCGGGAATGAAAAGGTGGATTGGCATAAGATATTTTTACTTTTCCTGTACAATTAGGCACAGATTGTAAGATACTTAGCAATTACATTTTACAATAAAATGTATTTTTCAAAAGTAAGGCTGGTATTATAGCTTAAAATATGTACAATTTGTAAAATATTAACTACAATTTAGGCTACAGGTGTGTTAGTTTTGCCCATATTTGACCTCTGAACATCCCTATTCAGTGTCCAGAGATAATTTGCAAAAAAAGAGAAACTCAGCATGATAATGATATGAGGTACTGAACAAAAAAACTATAGGTAATGTAAAGTTCTGAAAACAAATTTGTATTCATCATGCAAAAATACACAAGAAAGGGGAATATTTTGCATGGAACAAAATCTTAATCAGTGTTATATGACAATGGCAACATACGCATTTATCTGAGAGATATCGTTAACTTTTCTTTTTTTTCTAGGTAGAGTAGTGTACTACGCATCTTAAGCAGGTTGGAATTCTAAGTGGACTGAGCGTTGCAGTGGGTGTGGAAGGGGGGGGAGTCGAAGAACCAACACCTAGTGCTCACTACGCTTCAGTGAAAGGACGTTTTCGAATGGAGTGCGATTCGGATTTTTAGGATAAGAGCGGGAGAACCATATTGCTCTGTTCGTGCAATCGCCGAGCCGGAGAAGAAAAAAAACATAAATATGGCTACTATCATACTGTTCTTGTGCTTCTTGGTAATTTGCGTGATTCAAACCTGCACTGGATTTAATATTGACGTCCGTTTCCCAGTAATAAAGGAAGGAACGACCAAGGGCAGTCTCTTTGGATTTTCAGTTGCGCAGCACAAACAGACTGAAAAGACAGAAAAGTACCTGTAAGTGGGGTTTTACCTTTCTTTAGTCCCGCTGTGTCAGCGGAAGCTGACAAATAGGTTATAGGTATCTACAATTGTAAAGCTATTAGATAATTCGATTATTATTTTCGTTCACTTACGAGAGTTCCATTTCTTGGGATCCACAAGACTGCATTCACATTTGGGTTTTGAAGTTTTTTTTCTTAAACCTTGAAACTTACTCCGCGTAAGCACCTGCCGACCTCAAAGCCTGTTTTCATTTAGCTCGGAGGTTCCCTTCCTCCGCATGAACTCCGATCCTTTACCAAGAACCAAACGTGTACAGTGTCAGCGATAATTTATAGTGAGTTATCTCAGCTCGCATTAGTTATCTTGTGCCTTAATGACAAAACATTCGATCAACATTGTGAAATTTGGCATTCATATTGAATCATATGACCACACTGTTCATGTGCTGGTCAGTTGCTCTTTGACGTATATAACCGTCAAAAGCTACGATGTAGTTTATGTTAACGGAAAGCTGGGCTACCTGGTTGTTAAACAAACGCATTCGTTCATAACTATATGTTTACAAAATGTTCATGTTAGTACTTGAACAATTCTAACATCACACATACAGTAATGGGGTTGCCAGCAGTGGCCGACGAAAAATAGGAATGCAGATTATATAAGTTTTTCGGAAATCGCAAATAGAAATGTGACCCCTTGTTCATTGAAATTAGATTACACATGGATCAGCAGAGCGGAGGAGTGATTTGTTATCTGCACAACTGCTGTTACTGTTTGAGTTCATTTAATTTATTTTAATGCAAGATCAGTTAGTTTCCCTCTGTTGGAAAATTTAAGACTGAGTTTATTGATCACTGGCTTTACTACACGTTTAAGCTGCTTTGGACTACACAGACTACACAAACATAAAGACATACATACATACCTGAACCTCTCTTTTATCTTTCATTTCAAAAGATTTTCACAGATGTCACATACTGTACACATGATGTATGAAAGTTGAAAAAGCCATAAAGATTCTTTTAACACTTATCAGAGCTATAAGACTCCTTGTGTTGTAGGATGGTTGGGAGTTCCCCAACATTTTTTTTTAACCTTGCCCTTATTTGGGATTTCCTGTGTGGTTAAAATTAAACTATCATGATGTAGCATCTGCAGCTGCTGAAACCACTTCAAAGAACAGCAGTATGTGCAAAGGGCAGTATTTTTCATTAGTGCATTGCTTTAAACGTTATCTGCACAAGCTTTGTTACAAAGAGAGGCGTCGACATGGCTCCAGTGATGGCTTGTCACTTCTATGCATCTGGAGACGTGGGGATACCTGGAAAGACACTACTGCGAAGAGATGGCACTTAGTTAAAGGGGAGCATTTGCAAGTGATGGCTGGATAGATGGGTGAGCGGCTGTCTTGATTTATCAGGCTGTCCCTTTAACCAGGGCCTCATATGGTGCATCCCATCCCAGTAGATTGACTGCATGCACTAGAGATGTTTAAGTATTGGCTAATAAACGGACAGAGTCTGCAAGTCTGCCTCTTGCACCGTGTTTGACATAGGCTATAAAACATCAATGATGCACCGGAGAACCTTTAAAATAAACAATTTCAAGTCAATTAAGACTTTCTAAGTTACACAAAACATAGCCTTTCAATATGGATTTAACTGACAAGAGTAGTGTCTTGATTATGAAGCAGCTTCCAGCCTGAGCCCACAAAGGTAGGGCAGCATTTTGTCTGCAGTGTCTCTAGCAGACACTTCCCAGACTCTGGTCTCCAGCAGCACATCCTGGGAAAGTGGAATGTGCTTGGCGTAGATGGATGTGTAGAGTGTGGATGGAGAGATCCTGGACTGACGCATGTGTGTTCAGTATTTGTCAGTTTTATGACAAAACCCCAGTGTCTCCACTGCCTCACCACAAAGACAGAGACTCAGTCTGTAATAATTCACCTGCAATTTAACCCATTCCAGAAATACAAGGGGGGTAGTTGTCGTCTAGTCTCAGCATGCACACAGTTCTGATTTTGGAGCCTGTAAAACATTCTTTGGTAGGTCCCATCCAAACATTGCGACAGTAGTCAAAATACTTATTTTTGCTCTATAATGAAAAACAAATATGACAGAATATCAAATATATGACAGGGTAGTTTTCTACATTCTGCCCTATATGAATTTCATACATTCCTGTTTGTTTTAAAATGGTCAGTAATTCTCCTTGATTCTATTGATGCACTTTTAACATTTTGTATGAATCAACATCCTAATATTTTTTTCAAGAAAATTTTTCAAGAACAGTGTAAGTTTACAAACCAAAGATTGGTTCAGTTTTCTGTAGCACTCTTTGTATATCTTAACCCAGTCCTACTAGGAAACCTAAACCCTCAGCTCCCTGTGAAACACAACCATGCCCATTCCCCCTCATTGCTAACTTCATGCCCCTTATTCATTTTGCAGTCTCACTGCAAAGGGTTTGCAGGTTCTCTGTTAAGTCTGCCCCAGTAGACCAAGCAGCAGGCCTGTTCCCTGGCCTCTCATTAGGGTCTTTCAGCCTCCTGACCCTGTGGAATGTGGGGAATGCATCATCCTTGCCTGCTGTGAGGACCTGCCAGCTCACAGGTTGGGACAGGCCTGGGACACTGAGCCTGAGAACTTCCTGCCTACCCCACCGTCCTGAGCTGCTGAAGGATTAGCAGGCTATTTGAGGTCTCCACACACACACACACACACACACACACACCTACAGACCTGAGTTCAGTCCTGCACAGTCACCCTTTCTTGGAAGGGAGTTTATTAAGTGTAGTAATTTAATGGTGTGTAGGAGCAAATCAAGAGGTCTCACTCTTCTGACTCTGACATTTAATTAAACAGGCAAATGGTGTTGCTGATGCAGCAACCAGCTGTCTACGCCCCCGCCACCATTGCTCAAGGCTCAATTTACTCTGCTCTTTCATTTGAGGGAGGTTGCCTATCTATCTATCTATCTCTCAATCTGTCTATCTGTCTGTCTCTCTGACTCTTTCCGTGTCACTCTCCCTTTGTCTTTTCTCTCAGTTTAATTCAGTCCAATTCAAATCAGTTGAGTTCAAATAAAATCAGTAATGGCTTATAGAGAAATATAGTAGTTCTGGACACTGTAGTCATTCCTAGCTTTCCAGCAAAAAGTCAGAACAGAAAGAAACACTGTAGGTTGTATTACTGTGATAAGAATAACACTAACTAACTCTCTTGAACTTTCTATCTTCCTGTTTCTTTCTTCTACCTGCTCATGGATCCCTCTTTGTTAGCTTTATAAAATTACACAAGGATAATACCAAGCAAATAAAAATAATATCAATTACATAAATAATATAAGCTATACTGTCACACAACAAAAGAAGTGGGTTTTTGTCAACCAAACTACTTTCAGTTGTTACTTATATTTTATATTTTTATAGTTGTTAATTACTATTTTTTTCAGACATTTAACTCCCTCACATGAAGCATCACATAAATAACTATTACTTTCACATTCAGTTTATATCTTTTCAGTTCCCATACATCTCACCAACTGTATCTTCCACTCTTCTGAATGGCTCTTCAAAACAAGGCAAAATTTGACAAGTATTATTGTCTGATTAATGATGCCATATTCAAAGAAGAAAATGCATATTGAGGACATTGACAAAATGTATACAAAAATACTATCGTATCTGTAGTCATTCACTGGGTTGTAATTAGTGCATTGTTTAAATCTTCACGTTTTGGAAAATGTCTATTGTACCCATTTCGAGTTCCAGAGTTTGCTTCAGGGTTAGGATTTTCAAAGCTGAATGTTATCAGGGACCCTTGTAGAATTTCCAGTAACATGCTGGTTTCCTTAGATATTCAGTGAACATATGAAACCTAAAAAGCAGGTTTATCTACAGGAACAGTATATATCAGTTCACATTTTCAGTGCTGAAGCGTTTGTCCCAGAAAAACCTGGAGAATTAAGTCAGTCTGTACTAATGAATAATTGAGAGTAAATCCTGATACAGTCATCATGAATAAGTAGCTCCACATTTCCATCACAATGTCATCACGGTTGCTGTACTTAGAGCAATAACGACTTTACTGTGGAATAAATGTATTAATTGGATTCTCTGGAGTGATAACAGACAGCAGTATTTTCACTTGTACAAGACAAAAGAGGAAAGAGAAGGGCATGTAAAATGATTAAATCTGCACTGGGCCGGGATGCTGGGCGTTTAGACTGAGTTTAGTTTAGACTGGGCTTTTCCCACAGATCTTTTGGCTAAGCAGAAGTGCCAGCTGTGTTACTGCATCCTCACAGCAGGGACTTGCCTGGCCCTCCTTCCCTCCATCAGATTAGGTGAAAGATCTCAGATGAGAATCAGACTGTATGCCTTAGGCATGACTGCATGTGGCCACCCTGGCGTTAGCCGAGAATAGATATAGGAGACCTTTTTATACCTTGTTTTTTCAGAGCTGAAGATAGCATGATATATCAGATTTGTCTGGCATGGCTCCAGAGTGCTCTCTATCCGTCTAGCACTACTGTTTTGTCAACAAAGTTTATCATACAAAGATGCTCGTCACCGCCACTGGATATTATCTTATCCGAAATGCTGTTGAGTAAATTGATTTGAAGGGTGTCAGGAGTATGGTAGGCCAGTTAGACCATTGTTGCTCTGGTCGTCCAGACATGGTACCAGTTTAGTCATGGACTAAACTACAGTACCATGGGTGAAACAGCATTGCACATGGCTTTTAGTCTTGGCTTGGGCTTAATCTGGCTCTGGGGAACCGGCCATGTATTAAAAGACATGATGATTAGTGTTGCAGTAATAGACGTATTTAAACAGCTACTGATCATTAGACATTTGTGGTAAGCTGTTCGGTACCAGGTGTTTTCACAAACACAATGAATGAGCAATGACAGATCTGTGATATTTGTGGATCAGCATCTAGTCTAACAGAGGTCAGTGGCCTCAGGCAGCCTGTTGTTCAGAGACATCCCACTTGCACAAGAGCCATTAGCAAGAGGTCAACAGTGGACTCGTGGTAGGTTCATTTTGTAACCCCAGGAAAGCTGTAGCAAATGCAGTGGTTAATACTCCCACAGAGGTAGCGCACTGAGCCTGTGGGATCCAGCCTGCGTTTCTCAGCCTGCATCCTGGGGTTTTACAGCCTTGTAAAGATTAGGAAACCATCACAGTGATCATAAGGTATCAGTTTGGCCAGTGAGACCTTCATAGTGGAATAGACATACAAATCCCAGAAGACATAGCAGACATGGATCAGAACAATAGGAGACATGGATCAGAACAATAGGAGACTACCAGACATGTGTTTCAGAATGTATGTGTGCACACTGCCAAAGGCCCTTCATTAAAACATCACACATCTTCACATACGTTACAGCCATTTATACGTCGTCTCGCAGAGCAGCTGTAAATAGGATCGCAAAGATGATAACGGAAAAGCAGACACACACTACGAGGTGGATTTTTAGCTGTGATCTGTAATTGAAGATGTGCTCACTGCTCCTCTCTGCCTACATGGCTGTTGAGTGAAGCATTAGGACAGAGGCGTCCGCTGCTCTGCTGGTAATGGCAGATGGTGTCTGGCAGACAGGATGTTTGTCTGGTGGAGACAGCACGGACAGTTTCATCTTCACACACAGAGGCAACAGACACCTGTGGGCAGGTACACACTGAAATCTGCATTGTTTCTCACCGCAGGACCTCATGGATGGGTCTTCCCCACAATCTGTTAGCTTGGACAATATGATGAAAAACTAAATCAGAGATCCTTTTCTTCTTTACCTGGATGTATTGTTCCATTTATAAACTACACCTGGGCATTTGCAATAGTTTGCTTCAAATGTTTCAAAACACCATTTAATGTTTTCACTGTATTCATGGCTTAAGCATGAAATAGATCCAATTCATATGGGATAGCATGGATTTCCACAATTAACTGATTTGTGTAAATCACTTATGACTTTGTAATTTTTTTGGGATATTTTGGTATTCAGTAGTCCATTACTGTAGCAGTATGGAGCATCATGTCATACTTGTTCCTAATCTAGAAAGTCTATTTATACTACTTGCAGACAATCCTGGGTGAGCACAGATGTTTCCATTAAAGCAGATGTGCACAGCTTCCATCTGCATCAGTACTATTTACTATTTACTACAGTATGTTCTGCACATCCTGCACTCTGCCCTGCTGCGTGAGAGTCAGGAGCTTGAAAAGATTGTAATTGTTTTAGCTCACACTTGACAGATCTTTAACTTTGACCAAAATGTTGACACCACAGATGCGTACATGATTCCTGCGCCGAGCCAAAAGCATGCCACGTGTATCAAACGTCCCCCCATGCCGGTCATGTTTCACTTGCGTGAGCGTGAATAACCTGTACAGGAAGCCTCTCCTGCGTAATAGCCGTTCTGTCACTTTTCAGGCATAATGAGGATGCAGAGCATGTATGAGTGCATGCTCACCCACAGCAGCTGACGGCGGAGAGCAGGGAGGCTACTACAGAAGTGCAGCTTCTCACTGATAGCACTGCGTCATTTGGCTGCTCAGTCATGGGGCCTTATATTGATGCATGTAATATAATCAAATTCTTAGCCCATTTTACAGAGTAGTAATTGTGCATAATTGCCCCATTTACTAACTTCTCATTTGATTATGGACTTTGCTTCTATGACAAATGTAATATGCTAATTGAGTTTTCGCAGCACACAGTATTAAATTATTTACAGAATTTGTACTGAAATGGTAATTTGGTCAAAAAATGAATGCTAAACAATAATCGAATCATTACTTCCTCGACTCATCTGTTTACTAAGTATCCCCACTGGTGTAGTGTAGAACAGGTGAACCAAATGACCTCTGCGGGGTAATAAGTAGTCCTCTCAGTAGTTTTGTCTGCTGATCTGTGCTTTTCAGTAAAGATGTTCTGTTTAGTTATCTACAACAGTGCCTACTTCAGCTTGGCTCTGTCTGTAAGTACGCTTTATCTTACTGATCTGAGGCCTACCGTGCCCTCATGTCCCCCACCCTACGCTGAACAGGTTCAAGCCACCATATCTGAACCCAGATCAGGGAGTGACGCACGCTTACTCCGTCTAGCATTACTGAGAGATGCCTGGCTGTCTGTAGCTGAGCTTTGACATGCTTTTCATCAGTGTGTTGATGTTTAGGCTGGTGTCAAACTACCCTGACTGGTGCACAGAAAGGACGTCAGGGAGGTGGTGATCAATGTATGGAGTCTGTAGAGGGCTGCAATCTTAGACCAAATCCGAGTCCTCAGTTAAGGAATGGAGATGTGACTCAGGCCTTTTCCACTTTAATGGCAAGACTGCTTATGTCTGTGTTCCTCTGTGGCTGATGGACTCTTGAATGTTGTGCTGCTCTCAATAGTAAGGCTATATTTCCTCCCAGATACTGAAGGAGAGATAAGTAGCTATTTTCTCTCTGTGTGATGGATTTGATTAAGAGAAGTGAGCGTCACTTGTAAACAAGCTTTCTCATGTTCACTCTGCACAGAAGGGAGTAGAAATTAACCTCTGATAAGATAATTTTCAGTCACTGCAGCATGCAGCATCTCATTCAGTTATAGATTATTGACATCGTGCTTCCATTTAGCCTTTTGTATTATACTTTCCACCAGTGCTGTCGCCCCCCACCCCACAGTTATATATGCATTTATGTGTGCTCTATTAGCCCCGCTCCTAAACATTATTTTCAGTATTTATTTGAAATGCAAGTCCTGCTATGCTATGCTTGGATTGTTGAATGGGTAAACATCTGAATGAGTGTTGATTGAATGAGAAATATACACCTATTAAAATAAGTTTAATTAGCCTTTTTGTAACTTTAGGCCTGGTATTTGATATTCTACTGTGAATGAAGTTATCATTACAAATGAGATAATATATACATTTGAAAAATGCATAAATGATACATCTTCAATGTATGTGGTTCCTAACATGCTGTGAGGGAGTCTATCCTATCCACATCTTGTGGTCTATTTAATTGTCTAAACCACAAGTAATCAGACATCTGAAGCCCACGTGTTACAAGCTAGAAAGGACTTGTGCAGCGTGTCTCTCTGCCTGGCTTTCCTCAGCCATCACTTATCTGTTGGCCCCAAAAAGGCCTTGCACTTTTTATCTTTCATATGGTAGCCTCAGTTTGGGAACCCAGATGCTAAGTACAGTAGCCAATGGGGTGGAGAGTTTTTTGTTATGAACAAAAAAAAAACATGAATGTCCCCGGCTTCACTCTGCGGTACCAGTACCACAAGAACCTCCACCCTGTGGGCCTGGGACATGGGAGATGGTCTGCCTAATTCACTCTGGCCTCTAACCTCTTTTCGTCAAGGTCCTTTCACAAAGCAAATACTGACACTTGTGCTGTGGCCATTTTCTCTCAGTAGGAGAGTCTGTGTTGTAATAACAAACAACAAGGTTTGTCCACCAAACCTCACAGTTCTCAGCATAGCAGGGTGATGTTCACAGCTCTCAGATCAGCATAGCAGGGTGATGTTCACAGCTCTCAGATCAGCAGAGCAGGGAGATAATCACAGCTCTCAGATCAGCAGCGTAGTGATATTCACAGCTCTCAGATCAGCAGCGCAGGGTGATGTTCACAGCTCTCAGATCAGCAGAGCAGAGTGATAATCACAGCTATCAGATCAATAGAGCAAGGTTATGCTTCAATTTCCGTTATAGTGCTGCAGGCTTCGTTTACTGTTTCTACAAAATGTGCTGCATCTGTGAGCAAGGACCAATGTGTCTGAGTTTATCTTACTGATGCGGTGCTGATCTTAAACCTTTCTGGAAATCTGTGTTTGCTAAAGATCTTCAGGAAAGTTGAGCTGAATATTTAAAGGCAGGTGATATGCACAGTTATGGGTAAATGTTCCTGGCATGTTCATCACTGTAATCTGAAAATGAGGTTGGTGAGCATGAGAACTGAGGCCTTTCTTCTTCTCCCATGGTGACACCACTGGCCTACTGCATTCACTACCCATACAGCATACCCCTACATTCAGTTCACGTCCTGTTCTTTAGAACATTCTCAAAGATACTGCCTTTCACCAGCAATCTAGGCAAGGTCACCGGTCATAGGCAAGGTCACCGGTCATAGGCAAGGTCATCGGTCATAGGCAAGGTCATCAATAAATATACAGTATTGTTAGACAGGAGAATGAAAACAAACCGATATGTATGCTACCTGTTTGGTTAGACCTTGTTAACCTTTCCCCCCTGGGCCTAAACTATCTTGGAAAAGATTCCTTTTGAAGTAAAGCATAGAACGTTAATGGTGATGTATGGATCAGGTTTGCTTTCCCACCAACTCCCAGACACAGGGATCCATTTCTGCCCCAGGAGCGACTCTTCTACAGTCCTCTGGTAAATTGCTGAATGACCCAGTTCTGGACCTCATCCAGCCCCATTTTCATTCAGGCAACAGATCCTCCCTCTCCGTAGCAACCAGGTGAATGTAAACATTTGCCTTACTGTGAGAGTGGTGGTGTCAGTATGAGCCAGGCGCACTAAACCTACCCCCACATCTGGGATTTGTGAGGGAGAGAACAGTTTGTGCTCAAACCAAGGCCACATATCAATTCGTGACTAATGGCAGGTATGGCTCACACCTGCAGAAACCTCTGGTAAATGCCTTGAAATAACTGAAACATTTTCATGATCCTCATGTGAGCAGGAACCCTGAGCCTTATCTGGTCTTGGCATCGATTTTATTATTCAGTGCTTCAGTGTCTTGGGAGTCAGTGAAGGGCAGACCAGCATTCTGTGCTGTTGTACGTCTTCGTCAGGGATGCTGTGATCTAACGTTTTCAGTAAATGCCCACCGAATGTCCTCCAATAGTCACAGGCTGCTGCTCCTACAAACTAATTTCTCAATGGAGAACATGATAAGAAGGAGAAAAAATCTCTCAAAATCACATTTGTTGAGGATGGATTATTGCTGTTCCTCAGGGAAAATCAGACACTCACACCAATGGCTTGTTGACAAAAAATAAGTCGAGTCTTTATTAGGGATTCTTGAGGTTCAGGTTTACGAGTGTGCAAGTCCTAACTGCTCCAGCCTGCTCCATGCTCAGTCCACCGCCTTTACACCTGGTGAGAGACTATGTCCCTAGGGGACAAAAACAGCCAGGCTATCATGACATCATTCCCACTCTCCAGAGATGAGGCAGAATTTTACAAGCTGGGGGCAAATTCTTTGTGGTCAATGCAGCAGATGGAGAAAGTGAGTGTTTGTGTGGGAGGAAGAAAGGAGAAATGTCAGTGCACCAATTAAAGAGCGGAAGGGCACTAAAGGATTTTATACAGAATTTGCTGCATTCCTCAAACCACTACTTATATTCTTAGATTTATTAATTGACATTTCCATGCTTAAAATAATTCCATTTTTTTCTTCAACTGTTTTTGTCAATTAATCCAGCTTCCCTTTCAGTTGATTAGTTTTGTTAGCGTTCTATACTTAGAAAAGTACACACACACACACAAAGGCTAAGCACATCTTAACAGTTGACATTGTGTCAAGCTGTAGGTGACAGAAACCATTGTTTAATCCTTTCTTGGTTCTTGTGCCATCTATCTTTGGCAAGCTGATTGCAGAAGCAGGGTTTGAAACAAAACAGAAGGACGCACTTCCCTCTGGTCTGCTCAGGTCTGGGCTTGTCTCCCTCATCCCCCACTCTGCCGTTCACCCACTGAAGCACGCTGCTCCCTGTCCTCCCCCACAGCAGGGGGTTGGGAGGGGGAGTTTAGTAGGTTTTTAGGCAAGTCATCATTGCACATGACAGTTCGTGATGACATCAGTATAAATAATAAATAGCCAGAAAGATTTATCACCACTGTAGCATAAAAAAACCCTCCACAGTCATTTTTCATTCCCATCAGCAATAATTTATTATATAAACAGATTCGTTTGGTTCATCTATTGGTTCATGGTGCCAGAGGTCTGTTCCTTTGACAGTATAAAACTTCGTAGTAAGTAGTTACTTTGATTGATCCTAATGTAACACCACAGGATGTGGTACTTTTTCAAAAACTGTGTGTTTGTATGTGCAGTCTCCTGGCTGGGTCCCCCAAAGACAAGGCCCTCCCTCAGCTCAGAGTAAACGAGACCGGAGCCATCTACTCCTGCCCCATCACCGCCCAGCTGCAGGACTGCACCAGAGTGGACCTCATCACTTCAAGTAAGCACTGGCCCCATTTGGGAAAGGTGTGCAAATGATCAGTAACACTATAATTTAAGGAGCTCATGAAGCATTTATCACACATATATATGACTTACCTATTTGTTTATGAACACTGATGGTGTAAACACACAGCAGGCGCAGTTATTTGTGAATGTTTGGTTCGATACTTTGAGTCACCATTAGCCGGATAAAGGCAGGTGACTCTGCAGACATTTGAGGTCAGTTTACATCTCAACCAAGATGAGTATGAGATGATCGTCACAACAGCAGCCCTACACCAGAACAAAACAAAGTCTCACACACCTATAAACACCTTTGTTTATTTGGATGAACTACTGAAGAACATGGCTTCTAAACGAATTTTGGTTGAGTGATTAGTTAATGTCCAGATTGATATAGTTTATTTGTAAATTAGGTTTTGATGTAGCTTTAACATTGTTTAGACCAAACTGCAGATGCTCTAACAACAAGAAGGTAACTGAGATTAATGACAGTATGACTAAGGAAATCCAAACCAGCTCCACAAACCCCCCAGCAGCGTTAGAACACCACCTGTCTGAACGCCACCTGTCTGAACACCTGACCACAGATTATTATGTTCAAAAGACTAGGGCTCCATCCAAAATTCCAAAATGCCGTACTTCCCTCCTACAGTACGCCAAAGCAGTAGGAGATAAAGGGTAGTATGCCCAAATACACAGTACGCATTAAACAGTAAGCGAAAAGTCCCTGGAAGGCTTACTGAATTGGGAGCCATTTTGAAGTATGTGACTGCAGCACACTGTCTTATCCCATGATTAAACTGGAGCATTTTAACTATGATCATGTGTGGTCATATGACATAGGTAAAATGGCAGACGTAGTATGTCCAAAGTTGTATGCATACTGCCCAGTTGCCTACTGAAAGAACGTACTGTTTTAATGGTAATGCCATACTTAAGCAGTACGCACTATATTTCAACGCAATGTGTTCTGCTCAACCGTTAAAGCAGCGCATTCTTTCAGTAGGCGACTGGGCAGTTTGCATACAACCTCGGACATACTCCGCCCGCCATTTCACCCACACGCACGGCAGTAGGGCCTCTTCAATGTCTTTTGACATTGCAGGCCAGAAAACAACACTCCTGGCTCTGTGCTTAGTCGCTTCGACACCTGGGTGTCCTCTGTGCACAATGTTAACATATCCTCTGTGCAGAGATCTGGGAATGACTGCCTTGCGACCTTTCATAACGATGCCATCTTCCACCATGAGTCCATCTCTGTAGGGGAAGAAAAGGGCGGCAGCTGGTTGAAGGCTGGGTATCCCGGTGGGCCTCCCTCACTGAATGACCGTACTGAGGCTCTGTAGTGTGTTGTCTTTTGCCGTGTGATTTTTGAGTTCCTCAAGACGGGCTGTGGAAATGTAACTCACAGACATGACGTTATAAGCACTGCACTCTGCAGGGCTCGGTTGAGTCTGAGTGTTCGGAGCTCTTGAGAGCGTGTCCACCACATACATGTTCTTGCCTCTCTTGTACATCAGGTCGAGATCGTACCGCTGTAGCTGGATCGTCACTAGGGGTTGTTGGTCAGTCTCAACGATAGTGGGCTTTCCATATATAGTCTCTGAACTTTGTGCAGGCAACCACAACAGCTAGGAGTTCTTTTTCTGTTTGAGCATAGCGTGTCTCTGGGTCTGTGAGAACATGCAATGCAAATGCAGCTGGTTTGCCATTCTGTAGACACGCAGCCCCGAGTCCATAGCATGATGCATCACAGGTGAGAGTAACTGGCTGCTTGACATCGTAGTATGCTAGCACAGGTGGGGTGGATATGCCTGACTTGAGGCGGTCAAATGCATCTTGGTGCTGCTAGAACAAGCACCATGCTTGGTAGGTCAGTTTTCTCGACAGTGTTGCGATGTCACTGAGGTTTGGTATGTACTTTGCGAGATACGGAAACGCTGTGGAATGACCGTCCTTTGTGAAGATGTGGCCTACATAACAATAACAATTCCACAATTTGCCTCTATGTTTAATCAGACAGTATTGGGTCAAACCACACACAATTACAACAAAATCATTGGCAGGGGCTCCTCTCTCTGACAATCTCTTCTGTTAAGCGATAGGTTAAATATGTCACAAACTATGACAGTTTGTTCGGAGGGTGCAAATCAGACTAAAAAAAGGCTTCTCCACTAAGAGAAGCAGTGACAGAGTTATTTTTTAATGTCTCCCCCCTCCCCCCCCACACACACACACATACATCTATCTCTCTCATACCCACACATATACACCACAGGGACACACACATAAATACATCTCTCCATCTCTCTCATACCCACACCACACAGTCACGCACATACTGTCCATTCACATGCATAGATCACACCAGCACACCACTGTGCTGACCAACTCACAGATGTTCTCACAGATATCTACAACACCTCTCTGAGCCAAGCCATCATACCAGCATGTTTCAAAACTAACTCCATCATTCTGTTACCCAAGAAACCACACGTCTCAACACTGAACGACTACCGATCCATAGCACTCATTCCCATCCTGATAAAATGCTTTGAAAGCTCCATATAATATTCAGCCTTCTTATCGGACTAGATCCACTTCAAATTGCATACCGTCCCAAATGTTCCACTGAGGATGCCATAGCAACAGCACTCCACCTATGCCTCACTCATCTGGGAAACAAGAACAGTTACATGCAGATGCTGTTCATCGACTTCAGCTCCGCATTTAACACAGTCATCCCCCAACACCTGGTGAACAAACTCAGCGAATTAGCGGAACCAAGGTTTTGGTAACGGGAACAGGTGGAATATTGTTGAATCAGTCTTATTACCGAAAGGTGAATACTGAATCTGCGCAGTGACCTAATACCATGGACCAAAATATGTATTTACTACCATGACCAAATTAATGAATAAATGTTCAAATGTATTGAATGGTTAATATCACAATTATAAACGTTACATGTGGGATGATTTGGCTCAGAAGAGCAGCTCATTCTAATAGGTAAGCTTGCTAGTATACATCAAAAGGAAAGCCATAAAACAATTGATTATTGTATAACTATGAATGGGCTATGTAGCTAAAGTAAACCTTCCCTAAACAAAGTATGAATTTCAGGAGGAAATCAGAAAGAGCAGAAACCCAAAAGAGGCTAATGGAGAACGCTAGCTATACCAAACGTTATGGAGAGAGAGATTTCTACAGAAACAGACAATTAAAGGCTGGCACCCGAAGCAACATGTGATAGCGGCATCACAATTTGCCTCTGTGTTTAACTTGTCATAAAACAAACAGTATTGGGTCAAACCACAAACAATTACAACAAAATCATTGGCAGGGGGTCCTCTCTCTGACAATCTCTTCAGTTAAGCGGTTATACATGTCACAAACTACGACAGTTTGTTCGGAGGGTGCAAATCAGACTAAAAAAGAGAAGCAGTGACAGAGTGACAGTTATTTGTGAATGTCCCCCGTCCCCACACACACACACACACACACACACATCTCTCTCATACCCACACCACAGTCTCACACATACATACATCTCTCCATCTCTCTCATACCCACACCACACAGTCATGCACATACATTCACATACATAGATCACACCAGCACACTCACAGATGAATCGGCCTATACAGAGGAGGTACATCAATTTCTCAACTGGTGTGACATCAATCTGCAACTCAATGTCAGCAAAACCAAAGAAATAACCATAGACATCAGAAAGAATGGCATGCAGCACACCCCACTCAGCATTAACGGCAGCGCTGTGGAGTCTGTGAAAGGCACCAAGTTCCCAGGAGTGCATATCACAGATGACTCGACCATATCACAGAGTGGTGAGAACAGCAGAGAAGATCACCAGATCCTCCAGGACCTGCACCTTACCCACAGCATCAAGAGAGCCATCAATATCAGCAAAGATCCCACCCACCCTGCACACAAACTGCCAACGCAGCATGCGATGCAAGACTTCCAGACTTAAATGCACAATCAGTGTCTGTCTACACATGTCTGTCTACTCATGTCTGACTACACGTGCAGTGTTTATGTTCTCTTGTATTGCTGCACATTGGAATTTGGGGATATGTATGATATGACAATAAAGTTCACTTTGACTTTGACACTGATCACACAGTCATGCACATATACACCACACAGACACACATACATTCACATACATAGATCTCTCATACCCACACCACATAGACAGACACACACATACATCTCTCATACACACTCCCCACAGACACACACACATACATGTCTCTCATACCCACTCCACACAGGCCTATTGTGTCATACACACAATAAACACTGCACACCTTCATACAAACAACATATACACCATACACACTACACAACTTCATACACATTTTTCCAACACACCTTCATACACACCACATACACTATATTGCCAAAAGTATTCACTCACCTTCCTTAACTCACATACTATATGAGCTTAAGTGACATCCCATTCCTAATCCATAGGGTTCAATATGGCAGTCTCTGCTCTAATTCATCCCGAAGGTGTTCTATCGGATTGAGGTCAGGACTCTGTACTGGCCAGTCAAGTTCATCCACACCAAACTCTGCCATCCATGTCTTTATGGACCTTGCTTTGTGCACTGGTGCACAGTCATGTAGGAAGTGGAAGGGGCCAGCTCCAAATTGTTGAGAGCATGGAATTGTCCAAAATGTCTTGGTATGCTGAAGCATTCAGAGTTCCTTTCACTGGCCAAGCCCAGCTCCTGAAAAACAACCCCACACCATAATCCCTCCTCCACCAAACTTTACACTTGGCACAATGCAGTCAGACAAGTACCGTTCTCTTGGCAACCGCCAAACCCAGACTCGTCCCTCAGATTGCCTGATCGATAAGCGCAATTCGTAACTCCAGAGAACACGCCTCCACTGCTGTAGAGTCCAGTGGCTGTGTGCTTTACACCACTGCATTTTATGCTTTGCATTGCACTTGGTGATGTATGTGTTGGCTTGGATGCAGCTGCTCGATCATGGACACCCATTCCATGAATCTCTCTGCGCACTGATCTTGAGCTAATTTGAAGGCCACATGAAGTTTGGATGTCTGTAGTGACTGACTCTGCATAAAGTTGGCGACGTCTTCGCACTATGTGCTTCAGCATCTGCTGACCCCGCTCTGTCAGTTTACGTGGCCTACCACTTCGTGGCTGAGTTGCTGTCGTTCCCAAACACTTGCATTTTCTTATAATACAGCTGACAGTTGACTGTGGAATATTTAGGAGTGAGGAGATTTCATTACTGGATTTGTTGCACAGGTGGCATCCTATCACAGTTCCACGCTGGAATTCACTGAGCTCTTGAGAGTGACCCATTCTTTCACAAATGTTTGTAAAAACAGTGCATGCCTAGGTGCTTAATTTTATACACCTGTACCCATGGAAGTGAATGGAACACCTGATTCCGATAATTTGGATGGGTGAGTGAATACTTTTGGCAATATAGCATACATCATTCACACACTCACTCTCTCATACACACATGTATGCGCCCACACCGTACACACTTTCATACACACAATACACCATATACACCATTTACACCATACACACTACACAATTTCACACACATTTTTCCAACACACCTTCATGCACACCACATACATTTCCACACGCCATACACAGTTTAATACACACTAGACTCTACACACATTGCACTGTAATCCTCTCTGGGTATTGACCTTCTGCGTAGCCATAACCATAGTCAGAACAGGGCACACCTTTTCAAACCCTCTCGTATTTCCTTCAGGAAATGCAAATCTAGTTTCATTTGCTATGAAATCATTAACAAGTGCAGGAATCTTGACCTTAACAGACATGAAGCAGCACAGGCCCCGCCAATGACAGCTGTTCATGATGATAATTATGCTGGGTGATTACTTGTGCAAACATGGCACTTCCAGATGTATTGCATTGTGCATTTAGTTGTCAAGTAGTGCACTGGCTCAGCGGTTGTTTCTTAAATAAACATTCACCTTCTTTTATCTGTTCACTATTCACTCTGTTGGTTTTTGGATCACATGCAGCTTTAGAGCTATTTACACCTGCCTTAGCTGGTATCTTTTCATAAGGGATTCATAATGGGATGGTAACTGGAACAAAAGGACACAGCTACAGCATTACTGTTGACATTGATATGCATGTGCAGGTCAACAAAGGTGAACAACCTTCACACGTCTGGGCAATAGTTCCTAGTGAGCGTTTTACCCTCCCTGTTTCTATAATCTAAGATACATTATATAAATGAGTGGACCCCATGCTTGCTAAATATTTGTCTTTACCTGGTCATGTAGATGTTCCTCTGTTCAGAAAAGTTTGCCAATTGACAGAGAGGTAGAATGTGGATTAACCACAGATTGATCTTGCCATGTCTGCTAAAAACATTTACACGTGATTACCGATGGCTGTGTCCGACTGCCCCAACTGTATCCAGCGTTTACCTGCCTGCTGATCTGTGTCTTCTCTTCTGTAGCGGACTCATCTGAGATGATTGAGGACATGTGGCTGGGGGTGACCATAGCCAGCCAGAGAGAGCAACGTGGGGGACGGGTGCTGGTAAGCCTGACCTCCTCTCTTCCGGTTGGACTGCACCTCAAGAAGGGTGTGCTGGTTTGCTGTTTATCCATGTTATTTACTACCACAAATGCACCCCCACCCCCATCTGACAGGCATGCGGTCACCGTTATGTAAAGATAGTGAGGGGGGGGACAGAGGAGCAGCGGCGAATGGTTGGTAAGTGCTTTGTGCGGGGCAACGACCTGACTTACAACCAGAACGACGACTGGCAGACACACAGCTATGAGGTGTGCAACCCCAACTTCGACATGGACATGGAGGGCATGTGCAACATGGGCATCTCTGGAGGCATCACGGCCACGGACGTCTACATCGGCTGCACGGGCAGCTACGTGTGGCAGGGTAAGGGACGTTTGCGGTGGCTCATCTGAGACGAGCACTGCAGAAATATCTTTAGCGATGTGTTTGTCTAAACAGTGAACCCGCTTGCCAGAAGAACTGGTTAACCCTGCCGGAATGTGATCTCTCTGCTTTTGTTTACCAGGTAATGTCCATGTAACGTGGAGAGACACTACTCCAGGGAACTCCTGGGATTACAATGGAAAAGACTTCGGGTCACTGAATAGGCGGAACAGCTACATGGGTGAATGGACTAATGTGCCTTTCCATTTAGAATAGCCCAAATTAGGTGTAACACACAGATGTGTCCTGCGTAGTAACAGGTAAACATTGTAAAGTGCCTTTATTTCATGTGTTAATCATTTTCAGGATATTCTGTGACTGAAGACAGGAAGTTGTTGAGCAGAACAGACTACACAGTGGTTACGGGGGCTCCCAGAGAGGAGTCCAGGGGGTCTGTTACCCTAGCAACAAAAGGGCAGTCCAACCTCGAGGCCGTAATTATAATCCCAGGAGATCAAGTGGGATCTTACTTTGGGAGCAGTATAGCTGTGGCAGATCTCAACAATGATGAGTAAGTTTCCATTTTCTTCATTTGGCAGACATTCATATCCAGAGCTACACCAGTGAACCAGACCCATGACCCCGGCGTCACCAGCATATTGCTGTGCCTCCCCTGGCAGGTGCACTATTTGAGCATAGCTCTGCTATACCGTTCCTGGAATCCCATCTAACCATACACCAACTGTTTGCTGACCTAAAAGCATGGATCTGAATGGCATCACTGCCACTGATGTTGTCTGAAGCGCCCTGTACCCGTTCCTGCACACCCGTGCCTATGTTACATGACCTCAGCAGCCCAAATCCCTCTCCTCACTTATCTCAGTTACGTCCTGCCCCCGGCATTCACACGCTTCATGCACGTCTGCGTTTGTGCACACGCCACTGGTGCACAGCCCACATGGGCTTGTCAGCAGGTTATAGGCTGAATGCATTTCAATGACAGGTTGCAGGCTCCTTCATAACAGGTGAGACGCCTGCATGGAATAGAAAGGCAAACAAAGCAAAAACAAAAAAGCAAATCTGCGTCTCCTCTGTCTTGTTTGTGCTCATGACTGGATTCTCCACCATAGCTGGAACGACCTGATCGTTGGCGCTCCATTCTACTTCCACCGTTCCAAGGAGCACGGAGGAGCAGTGTATGTCTTCATGAATGAAAACGGATCTTTCCGGAACAAAGCCGACGTGATCCTGAAGGGTGTTAAAGGCTCGGCGTTCGGGCTGGCCGTGGCCGCTGTAGGCGATGTCAATCAGGATGGATTCCAAGGTGCGATTTTATGTGCGATATATCTTTGTTTTATACCAGTTTTAAACAATAACATAGTTATAAAGTGGTGTATGAAACTTTTAGAACACTCTTGTAAATTTAGCATATAAAACAATTTGGACATGCTTACATTAAACCAGTATAATGTAGTGAATGCTCTGTTCAAGCTGTAGATAAGCAAACCACATTCTAAGCCTCAACTTTCATTCCGTGGGGGCCCATTTTTTTTTAAATACAGGGCCAATTCTAGAGATAGTAACCCAAAATACAATACAACTGAGAGAAGATAAATACCTGTCAGCGTACTGCCATCTAGAGGATTGAAACATGCTTTGTCTCTCCTGGTCTGGTAGATTTTGCAGTTGGTGCTCCTTTCCATGATTCTGGCAAAGTCTATATTTGGATGGGGAGCCAGCAAGGAATAACAGAGAATCATTCTCAGGTAAGGCGAACCAACGCCTTCCAACCTTGTCCGAAAAATGTGGAACTCAGGTCTCATTTGTTTCTGCATAGTGCTCAGTGCTGGACTGGTTCCAATCTCCTTTGCTCGTAGGTGATTGAAGGGAGGTCAGTGGGCTCTGGTAAGTTCAGCACTTTCGGCTACTCTATCAGTGGTGGCATGGACATGGACGGAAACACATACCCCGACGTCTTAGTCGGCTCTCTCGATGACCGCATAGCCCTTCTAAGGTCAGGTTTTAATTATACGTAACAAGGGTACAAAAACATGTGTTAAAACAGAAAGTCCTGCTGTATAATACCTAACAAGCATTCTTCTTCTTCTTCTTCTTCTTCTAGGGCACGTCCTGTCATCCATTTATCCCGAAATTTCACAGTAGAGCCAAAGATTGTTGACCCCAGCCAGTGCAAAAATCCTTGGTAAGGAAAGAGACAATTAATTACATGTTTGTGTTGTGGCAAGTGTGTTTTCCCAACTGCAATCTTCTGCCTTCAGTTCATCCCAGAATATAATCAGGTTTGTTGAATTGAATCTGTTGAACTGGACTGATTTTTTGCAGTGTAACAGTGAAGATGTGCTTTGATTACACGCTGAGCAATGGAAAGCGTGGCTTCAAGAACAGCATCAGTAAGCATTACTGGTGATCTTCATGCATTAGGGGTGATCTTCATGCATTAGGGGTGATCTTCATGCTCTACTGAGCCTTTAGTTAGACAAGGCCCCATGTTTACCCTGTACACTCTCCTTTCCTCAGCGGTGAACTACACTATAGAAGCAGACCGCGGCCGGCGGAGCGCCAGGGTGCAGTTTCTCGGCAACAAGCTGAGCACATTCACTGGCCTCATGTCCTTCTCTTCACCGGCCTGCCAAGAGCTCAGGCTCACCGTGAGCGTAAGAGATACCAAGCTCATACACACATGTCCAGCTCATACGCACATGTCCAGCTCATACACACATGTCCAGCTCATACGCACATGTCCAGCTCATACGCACATGTCCAGCTCATACGCACACACGGTGTCCAGCTCATACGCACACAAGACGTCCAGCTCATGTCCAGCTCATACGCACATGTCCAGCTCATACGCACACACGGTGTCCAGCTCGTACGCACACAAGACGTCCAGCTCGTTCGCTCATGTCCAGCTCATACGCACATGTCCAGCTCATACGCACACACGGTGTCCAGCTCGTACGCACACAAGACGTCCAGCTCGTTCGCTCATGTCCAGCTCATACGCACATGTCCAGCTCATACGCACATGTCCAGCTCATACGCACACAAGACGTCCAGCTCGTACGCACACAAGACGTCCAGCTCGTTCGCTCATGTCCAGCTCATACGCACATGTCCAGCTCATACGCACACAAGACGCCCAGCGTGCGCCACAAGACGCTCCAGCTCGTTTCGCTCATGTCCAGCTCATACGCACATGTCCAGCTCATACGCACACGTGGCGTCCAGCTCAAACGCACACACAAGACGCCCAGCTCGTTCGCTCATGTCCAGCTCATCATGTCCAGCTCATACACACACATGTCCAGCTCATGTCCAGCTCACACAAGACGTCCAGCTCGTACGCACACAAGACGTCCAGCTCGTTCGCACATGTCCAGCTCATACGCACACGTGGCGTCCAGCTCATACACACATGTCCAGCTCATACGCACATGTCCAGCTCATACGCACACAAGACGTCCAGCTCATACGCACATGTCCAGCTCATACGCACACAAGACGTCCAGCTCATACGCACATGTCCAGCTCATACGCACACGTGGCGTCCAGCTCATACGCACATGTCCAGCTCATACGCACACAAGACGTCCAGCTCATGCGCACACGTGGCATCCAGCTCATACACACGTGTGATGCATGCCCACCATATGCTGTTAGGAACTCACGTCCCTCCGCTTCCCTTCCCACAGGAGCAGCTGAGGAACAAGCTGGAGCCTGTCGTGTTCCTCCTGAACGTGTCACTCCACCTGCCGGAACCTGATGCCTCCCAGGCCCTGCAGAACCTCGACGCCTTCCCTGTGCTAAGCGGCCAGCAAGGACTGACGGAGAAAGCTGAGGTGGAGCAACTTAAAATGGAGCTGAAGAAGTGCAGAATTTAAGACCGCCATTACCAATAGATTTTGTTTGGTGATTTCTCTGCCATTGTAGATCAACTTCCAGAAGGAGTGTGGTTCTGATAACAAATGTAGCAGTAATCTGCAACTGAAGGCCAAGTTTGTGAGTGATCAGCAAACCTCATTCCCTGGGTGAGCTACAGAAATGATTCAGTGTTGTTAACTTTTGTGTTTAATGCTTCATATTTGCCAGTGTTCACCTCAATGATCTCAGTCGTTTTCACTCGCTGTATAAACATGTTGTATGTATATCTGTATGGTTGAAATATCCTATGATGACTTGATTCTGCTAGTTGCTCCCCATCATATGGCATTGCTCTAGGAAAACTGTTCTTCATATTCTATTAATTTCACTATAATATTATCTATATAATATTATATCTGTATAATATCTAGTAATTTCACTCAAGTATAATATCTTTTACTCCATTAGCAGTCAGGGAGGAGGTCAGACCATGGAGTACAACAGCAGCATCAAGAAGCTCACGCTGATGGTGGAGGTGACCAATCTGCCCGACCGCGACAGGGAGGCTGAAGACGCCCATCAGGCCATGCTGAATATCACCATTCCCGCAGCCCTCAAGTACTCTGGCTGGCGCTCCCAGGTTTGACCACCTGGCGGCACTATTGTACAGCATTTACGACTATATTTTTAAAATGGCACCTTGCTTGATGTGCCAGATATATTGATTGCTTTATTTTTGTAAACAGGACATCGTTTGTAGCGCTAACACAACAGTCATTTGTGATCTGGGGAACCCATTTAAGAGCAACAAAATGGTAACCATATTTGAATTTACAACTACATTTCCAAGTACAAAAACACTGTATTGTAAGGTCAATACTTAAAAACTTCACAAACTCTCATAACACAGACTTATGACTTATGCTACATGTGGACATTTATAAATGGCTGTGTAGACAGTTTTGACATACAAATTCATAAATACCTATAAATCCCACACAGTATCAGTCAATGGCTTGTAAAATAAGCCCGTTATGCTCTGATGCCTGTTTCTCTTTCCTCTGCAGATTTCCTTCCTGATCATATTTGAGACATTTATCACTCTTTACACTGAGCAGATCGAGTTACAGCTCCAGCTGTCTACGTACGTCTCTGCTCATGTTCTCCAGTAGATATTTTTGCCTTTCTTGTTCTTGGTGAAATGGGTATGGATTTGATGAACATTCGATGAATGTCTGTGTTTGTTGGGTGTGTCGTGTGATGTGTTGGGTGTGTTTGGGTGTTTGTATACCCAGTCTGAGTGAGCAGAGTGATCTCTACCCCACACTGGTCATCCTTACTGTGGAAAACAAAGTCCTCACTACCTTCTCCATGTAGGTTCTTCAACACTATTAAATCTGTGTACGATGTTCAAAGAAAACATCTATTTTAGAGTAAGAATTGTTCTAATGTATTTTTGCTGATCTAAAGACTTAAACCCCTTTTAAACTGAAATGATAGACACTAGCACTTTTCAGCCAGTCTCTTGCATTCATTGTTAATCTGAGATGTTAAGTCAGGCATGAGTAAGAAGAAAAGCACCATATCAAAGTCAGTCAGGTAACCTGCATTCCGCCTGACTTAGATGTAATGCAAATTGTACCTTGTGCTCCTTAAATTCATTCAAGATAAACTTTTGCTGCTTTTCCCAGCTTTTACATAATGGTAAGAATGCATGAGTTCTGATGCATTCCTAAGAGTTTCACAACTTTTTCCTGCAGAGATCCGACAAAGGTGATAACTTCATTCAGTGGCAACATTATGGGGGAGTCAGCCATGAACACCACTAGTGATGTGGGCAGTCCAGTGGAGTTTGTCTTCCAGGTGAGAGTGTCTGATATGGAAAGCAAAGTAATAAAGACACAAGCAAATAGAAATACAGTAAGAATCAGAATCACATGATCACAGAATCACATGATCACAGAATCACATTTGGTCATAAACACCCATACCCAGCTACAATCCAGTATCGCAATAGTAAAACAGTAATGTGGTAATAAACAAGCAACCAAGCAGGTCTATAGACATAAGGATATCTGTAGACACATGCAGGTCTGTAGACACAAGCAGGTCTATAGACATAAGGATGTCTGTAGACACATGTAGGTCTGTAGACACAGCGCCCCCGTGTGGCCTAGCTGTAGCCTGGCGCTTATGTCTGAGCCCTGCTAGCAGTCATTCTGTGGTAACAAGGATGAGCCAGTCATTTCCAACTGAATGTCTGTGTTTGCATGTAGGTGAGTGTGCTGGGTGAACCACTGGGTGGGCTGGGCACTCTGGTGGTGGACTTCGAATGGCCATACGAGGTGATGAACGGTAAATGGCTATTGTATCTAACAGAGATCTTAACCAACGGCACGTCTGAGTCTCACTGCACCCCCCCTGGGGGAGTTGTCAACGCGCTCAATCTTACTGTAAGTACAAAAACACATGGAACCAACAACAGAATCGTTCCTCAACTTATGTCTATTCATGTAACATTTGGCTGTGTCAAAAAAAAAAGTTTGTTTCTGAACGATGATGAAGGCTGCTGACAAACCTTCCTTTAAAAGTAACAGTTTGCTCTTTGTAATCAGATGTCAGCCAGGGGTCACAAACGGCAAAGACGAGACTTGGACATCCGACTGCCACAAACAGAAGCTGCCATAAAACTTGTCAAGTCTCGCAAAGAGACCGTCCTGCTGGTACACCTCATGACACACAGACAACATAGACATGTTAGACATAGACTAAGAGTACATCATTTCATTGATTTGGAATTTGTCAGATTCTCTCATTGTGTCATTTGGTTCAGAAGAGCAGTAAATGCTTATGGGTGTTCCGGGGGTGACGCTAACGGTTTATTGGCTGATTGCCATGCAGGAGTGCTCCAAGCAAACCGCCCGCTGCCTGACCTTTTCCTGCCCCCTGAAAAACATGTCCACCAAAGCGACAGTAACAGTCAGGGCACGAGTGTGGAACAGCACCATGCTGGAGGTGAAGGTCCAGAGTT
This sequence comes from Brachyhypopomus occidentalis, assembly GCA_020368025.1. Lineage (NCBI taxonomy): Eukaryota > Metazoa > Chordata > Actinopteri > Gymnotiformes > Hypopomidae > Brachyhypopomus > Brachyhypopomus occidentalis. The sequence goes on from JAGXOD010001383.1 coordinate 5,553,453, forward strand.
GGGAAGACTATGGTCTTGGTTCCCGCCCTCAGGGAGCCGGCGGGTTCCTGCCGCCTCGATAATGGGCCCTCGTTTTTTTTTTCAGGACTACTTCAACACTTTTCAAGTGATCGTGAAGGGCCACGCCACACTCAGGCTGGACACAGATAAACCTGCCATCAAGATGGACAGCAACAGCCAAGAGGTCAGCAGCATTACCTCAGGCAGACCCTCATGCAGAACCTGCGAGATCTGCTCCTCATTTTGACATTGGCTTTCTCTTTTGCTTACCTGTCTCTTGTGCTGTCTGTGATCCTCTCTCTAGTTTGTGGTCAACATTGATCCAGATCTTAGAGAAGAAACACCATACGATGCTCCTCTCTGGATCTACGTGGTTGCAGGTGTAGCAGGAATCCTCTTATTAGGGCTCATCAGTCTCATATTGTGGAAGGTACAGTAATCGCATATCACGATCCACATTCAACTTTATGTGCTTCTTATTTACTTACATAAAAGGTGTATGTTCACTGTTTCAGTGTAGAATCCCTCCACCATAATTCAGTGAGCCTTTCTCAGCATGCATTGTGCATACAGGCCAGTGTGTACATTTTTCATGTGATGTACAGAGAGCTGTAGAGTATCACAGACCCGGTTTAGTCTTTTCCACAGCTGGTCAGCCTGACCAGATCCAGATTGACCATGTCCAGATCTCACGATTCCCACGTTAACATCTTTCAGATCAGGAACGGCACCCAACCTCCAGTGGCCTTATGATCAGACTTCATTGCCCCCCACATCTTCTCAGCTTCTAAAACAATTGGTAGCTATCCAAAGGCTGCCTGCTGTTGACCAGGCCTTGACTGCTCCATGTCCTGGCCCAACCTCTCCCTCTCCCTGCAGTGTGGTTTCTTTAAGCGGGCCAATCGAAGGGAGATGTACGAGGCCAAGGCCCAAAAAGCAGAGATGAAGATACAGCCATCTGAGACCGAGAGGCTGACGGAGGACTACTGATAGCACGGGAGGGGGCCTTCTGTCAGCCCTCTCCCAGTGCCCCCTGTTGGTGCCCCTCGGTAATGCAGCCATATAGATTCAGCTTTGATCTCTTTTTTTCTCCTACACTCTTCACTCTTTTCTGTCTCCTGCTGTGTCATGGTGTTTCAGGGTCCTGCTGCGTCATGGTGTTTCAGGGTCCTGCTGTGTCATGGTTTTTCAGAGTCCTGCTGTGACTCCTGCATAAACCTCTAGAATCAGAAGATTTTCACCTTTATGGCCATTCTGTCTTTTTCAGTACATTTATGTGCCTTCTGAACTAGGACAATAAGTGTCACTATATCCGTCAAATGCTCATTAAACCTTTCTCTGGCTAGGTATTTTTCATCAGGGCTGAGATTTCTGTCAGGTTTGTTTGTACACATTGGTTTAATTCGATCACAAATGAAGCATGCAGATAATAGACATTTCTCTGAGTGAAAGCTGTTGTTTATCATGTTTGTTGTTTACTATAAACAGTATTGAATTAGGTTCATTCCAGGTCCTGGCATTGAATTGTATGTTGCTTTATCCAGTACTGAGCTCTGGAGAATAATGTTTTTGATGTCTGTTTTTGTTCTATTTTGTTGTTTCTCTGATTCTATTTCTGCCTCTCTCCCCCTCTCCTTCTCTTTTTCTCACTCTCTCTTACTCTCTCATGCAGTGTGGATTCTTTAAAAGGGCTGTCTACTACAAGGTAATGACTAAGTACCATGGAGTGAAAATACGTGAAGAGGAGAGATATGAGCTTAGCCGGGCTTTCCAGCCCAAGCACAACCTCAACAAAAAACTCTGGTTCACAAACTGGACAGAAATGCATGAATATCACTACTGACATATCTAATCAATCACCAACCCAAAGGAGCTTGGACCATTAACTACTGGGGGTTGATTTAACTCTGGCCTTAAATGAAACAGACATTACACATTGGCTGCTCAGGCCATTGCTTGCATTACGTGAGTCAACAGGAACTGCGTCATGAGTGGATGTGTTCATTCTGAGGTATGCTGCAGTTTAGCGCAATATCGGGTGATCTATGTTGCAGCTCTGTGAATATCCCAGGAGTGGAAGTGTCAACTGTTTATTGGACCGTGGTCTGGAACGTTTAGTTGTAACAAATTGTTTATAAAGATTTTCCTAATCCTCAAACTGAACGTATTGTATAAAAAACAACAATTCTGCTTGTATATATTTTGTCTACAAATGTGTGTCGTGTTGTCATTTCCTGTGTACTTCTGCTGCCTTATGAGTCCGAATTCCATCCCTGTAGTTCAAATCAAATGATGTTATGGTATGATGGTGAATTTAGAGCATGTTTATGCTGTGATCTTCAAGTGTATGATGTCAGTGCTTCAGAATTGTGTTCTCTAACTGATACTGTGAGTGACATGGGAATGTATTGCTTAGATCAGTTAGGTTGAACATATCTACACATTACAGCCCTGTAGCCTATACGCAAACCAATTCAGCACTCACTGTAACATAAAACAGTGGCAGTTAATTAAACAATTACAGTTAATGGCACACTAAAGTTCATTATGGCACAAAGAAGTGGTACAGTACATCACTGAGGTAATATTTATTTACGTGATGTGCTTCACTGGTTTTATATTAATGAGTTAATACACTGGAGATTATGCTTTTTAAGGTGTTATATTTTAGTGGTTGTCATCTGCATATAGGCACAATGAGATTATTGTTCGAATTGATGTTAGTGTCAATGAAAGTATGCTACATTTTGAAAGAAAATTGCTGGAAGAGGTGTACATTTACATGTGTGTGTGTGTGTGTGTGTATATATATACACACGCACACATGGAAAGATGCAAGGGGGTGTTGAACTCAGCTTTGTGCCTTTGTTGATGTGGTCTGTGAGGTTTTCTTTTATACAGTCCAGATATTAAATGTTTTTATAAAGAAATGAATCCCTGTTTTTGAACTCCACTGTTCCGCCACCCTATTCCTTAGTTAAACAAGTCGCTTATTCATTTCTGAAATTCCAATACCTCCAGGAGGCTACGGAAGACCTCAAAAACTTACAATTTAACCAAAGCTAAGTATTCCACCAGCCGGCATATTCATGTCTGATTCACTTGTGCTGAGTGCGGCACGTATATTTATCTTTCTTCCGTCATGTAGTGGGAAATTTATATGTGAGAAGTGTTGGTTAATTATTAGATTGACGGAGAAGATTTCATGTTTTAGGCTCTAGAAAGGCCAATACCGCAGTCGGTAGCACATCGTTTAGCAGGCCCGGCTGCCACAGGCATAGTTAACGAGCCCCCAGGTCCACTGTTACACAGGAATCTGTGACCATCAAATTCTGTGACCAAAGACCGATGTTACACATGTTCTGCATGCCACAAAGAAGAGTGTTTACACAAACAACAATATTGGAGATCAGATTATTCCATGTCCAAGCTTGTAATCGCTGGATAAAATTGCTTCCTATGGGAAAAGAGGTAACGTTGGTCAGTCATACTAACCACCCCTGGCTTGCTCACTAGGGATCTGGATCCATGTGTTTGTAAAGCTGCTTTGGTGACGTGTTGTAAGAAGCACTACATAAATAAAATTTACTTCATCCTAGGAATTTGTCAGTAGAAAGTTAGGGTTAGTCAAAACTTAATTTAACAAAAAGGAATCAATGGTTTTATTTTTTCTGTTATTCAATCTACGTAGAAACAAAAAAATGTTATTTGTGTCTGCATGCATGAGAGGCATGCCATTTAGACCTATACCTAATCTTTTAGAATATGCCTACATTAACTTCCTTATAAACTACAATAAATTATCGCGTACCTACAGTATGTGCAGTTATCAGAATATGTGTCAACACTACTATTGACTATTTCTCAACAACACACATGCAGAAAATGTGCAACAATGGTCTCTGTGGTCACAGAATGCGGAGGTCACAAATTTTGGTGTAACACCGGCATTAGAGCCCTCACTGTAGGACGAATGGATGACATCTCAGACGTACAGGGCTGAGCACCATTCGTTTCAAGTTCACGTGTCAAACAGGTTTGCGATACACCAGCTGAGCAACCTGCTAAAAGAGCTCTGGTTATAGGAGATTTGCAGCTTTGGCACGTAAATGCAGCGACCCTTCTAGAGACACCAGCAGCCATAGTTAAATGTATTTCGTAGTCTAGAGCGCCTGACATCAGGGCTAAACATAAGCTAAACATTAAGACTAAACATAAAGATTGTCATACATGTCGGCACCAATGATGTAGGGTTGAGACAGTCAGAAATGACTGAGGAAAATATTAAAGAGGTTTGTGAGCTAGCAGAGACAATGTCAGATGGCAAAAACAAGCTACTGACAACACATAAACACAGCTAACTGAAAAAACGATGGTGTCACACAGGGTAAGTACTGGGAAAATAGACATAGTAGGAAGCATACACAAAAATGGAGCTAACTACACAAACGGGCTGAACAAGAAAACAAGCGACTATGCCAAGGGAACATATGTACATATATACAATAACTGACAGGGGAGACCAAACGCAAGATATAAATACACGACTAAACTAGACACAGGTGAAATCAAAGACGCAAAGTGGAGACTGAAACAAGGGACGTGAACAGAACGCAAACAAACGAAAAATCAAAACAAAGAAAGAGGGGTGTTGCCGTGTGAACCACAATGCTAAGGAGGGGGCGATTGTGACAGAACCCCCTTAACACGTGGCTGCCGATGCGCAAAAACTAAACCAAACACTACACTGGCAGGGGAACAGACCAACATGATGAAGAGACAGGAACCAAAGAACACGAAGGAAACACAGGACTCAAGGACAGAAACAGATTTAAGGTTGACAGGCAGACAAAACAGGACACTGGACCTTGTGACACTGAACAGGGCTAAGGTGAGCTACAGACGCTGTGTGAGACAGAACCGGGAACTGGCTGAAACACAGCAGCAGAACTGGAAGGGACAGGACTGGGAACAAACTGAGACAAGGGAGGGGGAATGGGAAAGACAGAGCCAGAAACAAGCAGAGACACTGAGACAGGACCAGGGAATGGGAACAAGGTAAAGACAGGTATTCTAAGAACAACTATGTACATATATGTGTACAGGGACAAAATGGGTAGTGATTCTGCGGACAGGCACACGGACAGGAACAGGAACAACAGTACCAGATACGAGATGGGAATGAACACCTGGACAGGTAGAGAACAGAGACAATCAATCAAAACTTATATAGCACCTTTTACAACAGTCACAAATCAGCTTTACAAGTGTCCGAATCCAAGCAAGACAAGGGCGACAGTGGCCAGGAAAAACTCCCTAAGAGCATGAGGAAGAAACCTTGAGGAGAACCAAGACTCAGGGGGGAAACCATCCTCCTCTGACAGAGAACAGAATAAAACCAGGCACAGAACAGGGCAAAAATGGGGTTACAGGCACAGAAGAAACAAATGCAGGGGGTACAAAATCAGTCTCTGGTGCAGTCTCTCTAGGCCCTGAGGAGTCATGTTGGGTCACTGCTGAAACTAAATTTGTGATTTACTGTCTGTGACTCTAGACTGCTGGTGCTGCTGGTGTCTCTAGAATTTGTGACTTACTGTCTGAGACCGTCAATCAGAACATTCTGACATTCTGTTCACACCCACCCTTATCTGTGCTTCTCAATTAGAACTTCTCTCTCTATCTCTGTCACGGTGAGGGAGGCTCCCCCTCCCGGTCACCTACGGTACAGCGGCAGTTGTCCTGTTGTTGTTGCGTTGTGTACGTCCCTCAGGTGGGTGGGGCTTATTAGCTCCCTCACCTGACGGTAGTTTGTCTGTCTATATATGCCTTGTCTGTGTACCAGTTGACTGCTGGTTATTATATCCTTAATTTGGGTCATGTGCACGGGTTTTTGGTTTGGTTTGGTTTTTGGTTTATTCATTAAACCCCTCTTTTTCTCTGAGACTTGGCGAGATCGTTTCCTTTTCGTTCGCACCTACTGCCCGTCACAATCTCTCTCTCTCTCTCCATGTCTCTCTGTACTATTCCATTACCCCTACAAACCTGAAGACTATATCTAGAGACAATTTTAGAAACCTAACAATTTTGGTGCTCAAATATCCAATTGAAATGCAGTTATTGACGTTCAGGGCAAGAAATTCTGATCTGAATTTCCAGTTTAGGACTAATATCCTGACAAAACAGTGCACAAACATCACTCACTTGGAAGTTCAAGGAAAAATACTCACAATTATGAGGAAAAATCAAAGAAAGTACAAAAGTTAAATATGGTGTCCCACAAGGATTTATATTGGGCCCCATTTTATTCTCATTATATATGTTACCACTAAGCACAATCATTCGTAGGCATGGTATTAGCTTCCGTTGCTATGCAGATGATACTCAGTTGCATATATCTTCAAATCCAGATGATGTCAGTACTACTCCCAATATTCAGAACTGTGTCCAGGACATAAAAAACTGAACGACGTCTAATTTTTGTTCTTCTAAATTCCGATAAGATTGAAGTGTTGCTTCTTGGACCCAAAGCTACAAGAAGCAATTTGTCTAATACCGTATATGGTTTTTCATTAACACCTAAATCTACCACAAAAAGCTTAGGTGTCACTATCGATTCTGATCTTTCATTTGACACACATATATGCAATGTCACTAAGGCTACCTTTTGCCAAGCTGACCATCCCCCACACCCCACATATATGGGAGAAGGAGGCATCACACAGCAACAATGCCCAGTGGTTCGTTTGTGTCTGTGTGTGCTTTTTTTGTTTTTGAGCAAGTATGTGTTATGTCTGTGTTATTGGTATCTTGTCTCATTAACATTATGTGTTGCACTTGTGTCTTGTTACCATCAGTATATTTAAGAGTGTGCCTAAGTCGTGTTGTCGGACTTCAGTCCCGTGAACGTGTCTCATTATTATTGTTGTTAAAAAAATATGTTAAATGTTGAGACCTGTACTTGTTGCAACATCCTGTTTTTGCCTCGCCTCACTACAGGACGACTAACCCGAGGAGGCCCAAGGGAAAACATGGCAGGAAGGAAAGGAAATGCCATAACCCTCGCTCCTGCCAATCCCTGCAAGAAGAAAGCCAATGCATTGGAGAGGGTGGTCCTATTTGTGTAGGAGGTCTGGTTGGCTGGTATCCAGTGAGATCTCTCTGATCCTGTTGTCAATGGGGAGGCCAGCCAGCCAATGAGCAGGTCTCCTGCTCAGCAGCCCAGACCTCCTCAGGGCACTCCAGTTCTGGCAGTGGGGCAGTTTTCCATCCAGGAGGCCAGCTCTCGAGGGGGTACCAGGACTGGTACATCCTATGTTTATTTGGAATTCTAGGTAATGGCATTGATTTCTGTAGTTTAGTAGTAGTCTGGCTCAAGGGTATCTTGAATTCTGAACTGTGGTACTATCTAAGATGCAATCTGTGAACAGATGCCAAGCACTTCAGTCACATAGCGTCTGTAATGTAAATGATACACCAGGGGGGGCTCCCTCCTACCTGGAGGAGTCCGAGTACTCGGAGGTGAATCAGGAGATGGAGGAAGCTGCTGCCACTTCTGTCTCTGAGATAGAGAAGGACAATGGCAGTGTATTTACCATCAATGTATTTGAGCGTGTGTCTAAGTGAGGTTGTTTGTCAGTCATAGTTTGACTTCAGTCCTGCGAACATACCGTACTGCTATACGTCTAAGGTTTACATTGAAACCTGCTCTTGTCGAGGCATTCTGTTTTTGCCTCGCCTTGTTACAAAAGCCTTGATGGATCATTCTGATCATTCTTTTGCAGCATTTTAAATTATTCCCAGACGATGCTTTAAATATGAAACTGATGAAGAAACAAGTGACCACAGAAATGGTAAGTCAAAACCTGAATAGTCTATTCACTTTATTCTGTAAAGGATTTAGCAATAAATTCAATCTAAAAATGCACACAAGTTTAGACTTTACAAACAAAGAAATTGAAAACATTCTTTATCCACCCAACATAGGTTCATATTTTTACAAATAAATTACAAGTCAGCCTTTGTTGCATAGTCAAATACATTTGACCAAAAATCATTAATAAATATACAAGACATTCTAAAGCAAGGTGGATTTCTTTTTTTTTTTTCAGAAATAACCACACAGGAAGTTTAGCCTACAGATGGTATATTCAAAGGCTACTATTTGAGCTCCACCTGGGAGCTGGACTTGTTTTGTAGGTGACTGGCTTTCCTGTATTTATAGCCCAAGAAAGCAGTTGAGAGGAGGAGAACGATTCCCAGCACCAGGAGGATCCACTGACCAGTGGCAGCTGCAGCTTCATCCACACTCAGTCCCAGGAAGTTCACTGCCGCCACCTCCACTTTACCTGCTGGACACAAGTGAGAGAGAGGACACCGTCAGAATTCTTGGTATACTGCAGCAACCAGCAGCGTAGCTATGGGGAAGAGAGAGATATGGCAAGAGGACACAGGCCATCACACAAAGGCACATAGTGCTTGGCTCACAACAACTGGGCCCCCCATAATTCTTGTTGGAATGTGAATAGCAGTAAACTAATGGACCCGTTCCTTCATGAGAAAACAGACTTCTCGTGGTACTAGACCGTTACTTGGTTTGTGGTATTCATTTTAACAATATCCCTGAACTACAAAGACTGGAACTAGAAACATTGTAGGATGTACTCACAACTGGTTATGAGGAGCCTGGTTACTATTCCTCCCACTAGATCATACAATGACAGCAAAGGGTGCTAGCAAGCAATTATAAAATGAATGTGAGTGAAAGGAGATATACAGCTTTCCTTTTTTCTACAGCATGTCGGTTTTGGGCAGTAGGATGCTAGCATGTCAATTTATTTATTTTTTAGTATGTCACAATAATTCATTAATTTATATGCGGATGCTGCCATGTATACTATATGATGATATTGCCTTTTCATGTTAACACTGACAACATTGATGTCAACACTCCAGGACGACTTCCTCGAGACTCAAAATGCTTTTGCCAACCTTAAGCTAAACATCTCAAAGACTAAGATCACGTAGTCAGAACACCACCTCAACTGTTTCTAATCTTAAATTCAATACAAATAAAGGAGCCATCCTGGGACAACATGTAAATATCTAGCCGTAGGGCTAGATAGTTTGTCAATCTCCTGTATCTATATGTAACGGTGTAGAAATTCATGCTAAAATAAATTGGCACCACTAATCTGACGTCAGCAATGCAGCCCGCTAGGAGTGGGGGATTATGGGATACACGCGGCAGAAAAGATTGTGCACTGCCACAAGTAGGTACTCCTCCCCGCTCATTTGAAGTTAAACGAGTATTGTAATGCTTTTATTTAAGATTATGTCATAATGAATCTCTAAATATATGGATGTATGGGGTTAGGATTAAACGGACACTAATTTAAAATCGTATTATAAGGGTTGTTATCAAAATACTTGATGCTAGTTTGGCTAACTTTGGCTTCACTTTTACGGGGAGATCCTGCGTGCTAGTTTATTGATACTAATTAGTATATTATAGATAGATAGTATATTGTATATTATAGATAGTATATTGAGAAATTACTATCTTAATGCCATGGTCAAGCTGTGTTTTTAATTTTACTTATTTTATTCATTCCACCAACGCTTCTCTGGATAGAATGACTGTTAATTCATGTTTATAGACCTGCTTGTAAAAGTGTCCTTAAAAACCTTCAACTTTTCTATCATTCAGCTTTTTTTTAGAACACACCATTGTTCTCTTTATTCTGTGGGCATCTGGCCTTCCTTACACACTTGTCATAATGTAAACTGGTTTACGTTAATTTATAAAACTTTCAGAACTGGCTCCACTATACTTACAAACTCAAACTGGGCAATTGGAACCACAATCCACTGGTTTTGGGTCTTCTTGTCACGTATGGCTCCGCCCTCTACCCCTGTCATGTTTTCGTGTGCCTTAGTCCCACCTTTTACTCATTACTCATTATTGTCTGTGCATTTAATCCCTGTGTTTGCCCTTCGTTTTTGTCGATAATTGTGAATGCATGTATTCTGGTTGTCCGTGAGTTTGTGTTACCTTCTTGTGCCTATCTTTGTTCGTCGTTGTTCCCTCGTGTATTTCGTCTATGTTCTTTGAGTCTGGTTATGTATGTTTGCACTCCATGTCTGTATTTCTCAGTGTTTCCTTGCTTGTAGTCTGGTAATGTTTAGCTTCATGTTGGTCTAGTTCTCCCCATGTCTGTACTCTACGTTAGCGCCCTACTCTGAGTCTTCGTGTTGTTTGGTAGTATGTGTGTATTTGCTCTCCTTAATGTGCTTTGGTGTTACGTTCTTTGATGTTGGCATTATTATTTCCTTTCTGTTATTTCTCATCATTCAACTCGTAAACACCTGCGATTACGTCCGGTATCTGCTGTCCGAACGTTACACCTCTCATGGCAAATACAGCACAATCGTTGTAATGGTGGTCACAATGAAATCTTGTCATTTACTTTTGTGTCTAATGTACTGCAATGGTCTCAAGCCTCATCAGGAAAGTTCAGCCTCCGGACACGAGACACTTACTTGACTTGCTTGTGGGTGGCATCCAGCTGTAGTCTGGCCAGCCAAGAACGTCACCGTTCTTTTGGTTCTCCTGCTTCAACCAGGTGATGAGGGGCTGGAAGTACTCCATGAGAGGCTCCACAGACATGTTGGCCTCGCCTGTGATCATCGCCATCGTCTCAGGCCAAGGCTTACTGAAGCCCAGCTTCATCATATCCCTAGAGATATAGGAATGCTATTTATACAGAGACAGCATTGTTTTTTGAGGATACAGTATCATTCACATTAACATCTACTGACAGTAAACTGTGTCTTTGCTATAGTTCACCCGTGCTAGTATATGCATAAATGTAATTCACATATGAGCATGGGTACAAAGAATAGAGAAAAGAAGAGTTATACTGAAAAAAAGATCACCCGTTCTGCTACATTTCCCTCTTTACCCATTACTTTATTTATTTGATTGCACGGGGTTCACATTAGGCTTATGTCGCAGCTGTTGCATTGTGCACTGACCCCAAGAGTTTGCCTGCCTCTTTGGACTTATTGATGTCACAGTTGTGAAGGGGACCGGTGTGACCTGCAGCTTCACACAGCGCTTTATGGAACTGGAACTGGATCACAAAGCTGACAAAGTACCTGGTTCAGCCCAAAACACAACAATGGCTTCTTCAGAACAGCTCTCACATAAACACTTCTGGCAAATCATTGGAGTTTTGGGGTTTTGAACAGTTGACAAATGAGGACATGCTACTTTTATTGTGAAGTTTTGAAATGTGAAATGTGTACCTGACATAGGGTACGTTGGCAGGGATGTGGAACTTTGCTCCTGGATCAAAGTCCTCCTCTGTGCGGGGCACAGGTGGGCACAGACCCTGGTACTTCAGCCTGAAGAAAGGATGCATATGTGATTTTGTAGCATGTCTGTTACAAAGTAGAAGCTTGCCTACAGATCAGGCTATTCTCACCTGAGGTTCCACCACTCTTTGTTGTACTCAGTTTTCAATATCCTGCCGTCAAACACCTTCCACCGCCACTGGTCCATCAAGTAGCCAAATGGCAGGAAAGCGATTTTATCCAGGGCAATGCTCATCAGATAGTTAATGGTGGTCTCTGTCGGGTGATTTATACCAGAATCAGTCACTATGCTCATATTGCTGTATCAGTAGCAGTGGTGTAGGTTTGGTTTCAACTTTGGGGGGAGCATAGGGATATATCACCCAGCATAGGGATATATCACCCAGCCTGACTCACCATATGAGCAATGTTTGTGTTAAATTAGACAAATACTGAGAGTTGGGATGCATGATGTGATATCTGAAACCTGCACAAAGGCATTAGGATGTGACACATTCTCATATTCAGTTGGTTTTTTTAGCAGCCGATCAACTTACCTTCGTTATCCTCCAACTTGTCTAGCAGGCCGATGGTTTGAAGGTGTTTGGGCGTGGATACTGACAAGGCCAGAACATCACCAATGGCTTCATGGAACCCAGGGTTGGCGCCATCACGGAAAGAGATAGGCTGGTGCTTGTATTGCAGGAAGTACTGCACATGTCCCATCTCATGGTGTACAGTGATGAGGTCATCCATGTTCACCACCGTGCACTGCTTGATTCTACAAGGCCAGAGGAAGTTCAGAACATTCCAGATAGAGAGAAATTTGCTACTGAAAAGAAGTAATGGCGTGTAATTTATTGCTCACTTAATTTTACTTGGTGTGGAAGGATCTATGGCTGCATTGGTTTAATAGTGTAAATGAAATTATCAGTTTTTAGCTTTTTTGTTCACTTTTTAGGTTTTTGGTCTCAAGGAACTCTAATAATGTCTTCTGAAACTGCTTGATTAAACATTTTTTTTGTTGTGTTACAGATGTATTCTACAGTGAAACACAAAAATTTCCCTTTGGTTTTACTTCAACACCACACACCTGAAGTCTTTGCGGTTGTAGAAGTCCCATGCTGAGGCGTGGCACACCACCTCCTGACCATCTGTGGGCTTCTCCAGCATAGACTTATTCCAGAACTCTTCAGGCACCTTCTCCAGGCCCACATCTTTAAAGAATTGGTCAGACTCTTCAAACATCCGCCGAGCATCCCATCCCTGGAAGAAACAAATCAAATCACCACTGACCTCAGTGTTCTTTTTCTGCATTAGGATGTACCTGAAACTTATCTGGATCACTATACAGAAGAAACTCATTTCCCACTCCTTTCAAGTTCTGGTTTGTCCGTCCTTACCTTGGATATCATGGCTTGGGTGACGTCCACCTTTGTTGCATCAGGATAGGGTATAACCAGGTCCATAATGCCTGACCAGGTCTGGGCCCACATGTTCCCTGAGAGAAGCATGTGAGAGAGAGAAAAGAAAAGAAAAATAAAGAATGAGAAAGAAAGAATGGAGTCAAGAAGGGGAAATGGGTCAGTGACATCTTTGGAGCACTGGCACTGTGATTAACTGCTGGGCTTGGAATTTGAAGCCCTTCCATCTTCAGTCATGTGGAAGTACGTGTGTATCCACATACACTCACATGAAGATTTGGGCCGAAGCTGTAGATGTATACTCATGCATGCCTGCACACACAGTCACGCTTGATGATTTTGAAAGCACATTAAATCCTGCCAATTCCTTTGCAATGCCACAAACAGCAACAGAATATTAATGTGCATTTTTTGGTAAATGTAAAAATAAATTCAGGCTCAGATTCACTCTGAAAGCCTAAAGTCCAAACTATGAGATTTGTGTGTCCTCCACCAAAGGTTGGCTAAGATGTATGGAGAGCATAACAGAGACTATATTACTTATTGTTATCCTCAACCTGATATGAATCATTACAGCTTTAAACAGCATATGCATCAGTAGTTATTACTTTGGTATATCTGAATATTAATCTACATTAAAGATTTTGAGATGTCAGCAAATCAAGCAAATTTTGCTTGGGCTTTCAGATATTTGAATAATTTGAACAATTAAAAAGGCCTCTCAGTGTTGCAGTATGTGTCTGACAAATGAGCTTTATTCCTACCTAGTAAATGTGCAGGAATTGGTCCTTGAAGGTTGATAAGTTTGTCTCCATACTTTTTGAAGAGACCTCTGCGCACATAAGCATGGAGGTTGAGGTAGAGTGGCTCAAGGTTTTTCCATAATGCCTCCAGATTCTCCTCAAAGGTGGGTGATTCATATAAGGAGCGCCAAAATGCCCCATTATCAGAATGTCCTGTTGACAGGGAGAGCAAACAGTATAATAAGGAAAAATGTGCATTTGACTATTAAGTTAATGAAGAGCAGCACACATAGTTTACTGTGAAGCCTACTAAATGGACTTCCAGTAAATCTTTCAAGTTCTAAGGGCTGCTTGGAGCTTTACAGCTATTCTAGTGAGACATTTCTCCACAAAAGCAGCTTTAATCGTGAGAGGTCATCCATTACCATTACTCTTGGCAGCCAAGTTGGCAAGCTCCACATATCTCGTGTAGTCCTGGCGGAGCTCTCTTCCAGAAGCGTTGCGCCAACCCTGCCAGGCAAAGATCAGCTCATCATAGTCCCTGGACTCAGCCATAATCTTAGTCAGGTCTGTGAAAACACGAAAGAGACCAAACTGTCAGGGTCATGCAGCACAGCGTAGTTTGAGGAACACGGGTGAATGCAGTAAGACTGCACATCTTTAGCTTTCATGTGTCAGGAAATCAGTAGATTAAGTGTTGAAAATATTATAATATCATGCCTGGCTCCGCCTCTGTCCTCACAGCCTTATCTCATTGTTTTTCTTTTCCCTCCTAGCTTTCTGTAACCCCGCCCCTCATTTGTATTCCCAGGTGTGTCTTGTTGGTTTTCCTTTGTGTGTCTTGTATTTAAACCCTGGTTCCCATGTAGTATGGGCTGTTCATTGTTTTGTGTTCACAGCCTTGTTGTTCGTGCCTGTAAGTCTTTCTACTGTTGGTTTGGTTTCAGTCTTTGTACAATGATAAGTTAGCAGTTTGGGAGAAGCTGAACTTTCCTGTGATAACTAGAACAGTTGCTGTTATGTGGCAAGATGTCTTGAGAGTATTATTACTATCCTAGAGCAGCTATAAACCATTAACATTATTCATTGTATCTTAAACATAATGGAACCAGTATGCTTGAGTTGAGACTTTATATTCTAAAAGGGGTCAAAAAGATCTGGGGCCTCATGTACTAAAGGTGCGTACGTACAAAAACATTGCGTACGCAATGTTTCACGCAAACGGTCAGATGTACTAAATGTGACTTGAACGTGAGAAAGTGCGTACCCCCACGCCACTTTCATTTCAGGCGTACGTATGTTTTTCGTACGTATGCGACACTTAGAGGTGATGCATTGAAATTACAACTATTAAGATATCCTTTACGCACACATTGTAGTAAGCTCTTATAGGGTAAAATTAAGTAAATTAGACAATTAAACAGTAAATTACCTTACTGTTTTGCCTTACTGGAATAATCATTCAACGTGTTTCCGCCTAGATTATATAAACATGCATGAAATGTTGCGCTGGAGTTCTTGGGAGATGGCAGCGTTGGCATTACTGGAGGTTATTGCTAATGGCCGAATTCGCCGAGAGCGCGTTTTCCGTGACCATTATGATTTTTTGGCCCATGATGATGACTGGCTTATAAGCCGTTTCAGATTTCCAAGAGCTGTCCTCTTGAAACTCTGTGCTGAGTTGGGTCCAGTTTTGGAGAGAGAAACGGCGAGGAGTCGCGCATTGCCAGTTACTTTACAGGTGCTGACCATCGGCTTCCTGGCAACTGGCTCGTTTCAAAGAGAACTGGCAGACCGGTCGGGGATATCCCAGTCATCTTTGAGCCGTGCCATGCCAGCTGTGTTGGATGGGATCATATGCATGTCAGCTAGGTATATAAAGTTCCCATATGATGCGGTTGACCAGGCAAACATTAAAGCGCAATTTGCAGCGATAGCCGGTTTCCCGATTGTAATCGGAGCGATCGACTGCACACACATTGCTATAAAGGCACCATCTGAGGAGGAATTTGCTTATGTGAATAGAAAACACTTTCATTCCATAAACGTGCAAATAATCTGTGATGCAAAAATGTGCCTTACTAATGTAGAGTGGCATTACAAGCTGGCAGAGTGCGTGATGGGTGGCTTCTTGGTAAGCAACAAATTTAAAGCATTTGACATTGCCAGCTTAGAATAATTAATTTAAAACATGGGTAATTGTTAAATTACTTAGGAGACCGCGGCTACGCGCTCAAGACGTGGCTGATGACCCCCTTTGCAATCCACAGACTGACCGGGAGCGGAGATACAATTCTCTCCATTCTCGCACCCGGTCAGTCGTGGAGAGGGCAATTGGGCAGCTGAAAAGCCGGTGACGCTGCCTGGACAGGACCGGGGAATGCTCCTGTATCGGCCAGAGAAAGTGTGCAGTATTGTGAGGGCATGTGGGGTCCTGCACAATGTTGCGCTAAGGTACGGCATGCCATTGTTGGAGGTGGTGGAGCAACCAGCGGACCCAGAGCCAGGAGAAATGAACGCGCAGCCTAACCCAGGTGCCATAGAAGCAAGGCAACAAATCATGGCCGGTTATGGCCGTGTCACCCATAATACAGGCAACTCTCTGCTCAAATGCAGTGAGTTGGATGTCTCCTGCCCCCCGCCTGTTTGGGTCACACTCTGGCGATGTGCAGTCAGCCTCCGCTTTACATCCACCTTAATGTCTGACCATTTTTTTTTTATTTCTGCTAGTGTGCGCTGTTCTAACCCCACAGCATTTACAGCTTCACACACGCTGTCCCACTCAGACCTTTTGCGCTTTGCCGTAATGCCAAAGGACAGCGTGCCAAACAAACATTTTTTCCGCGTCTCCACTTCACATTCGGTGAAATTTCTCTTCTTTCCCCGTTTTGACATGCTTTGTGATATATCCGAGAGGAAACTCCTCCGGTGCAGGGCATATTTACATGAATTTGCATATTTATAGGGGGGCGTGTCACAGGCGGAGTCAGCCACTCTCTCATGTGCGCTAAATTCCACGTTGATTGGGATGTACAAAAGAAACGTGCGTGGATTACGGCGTAAGCACGGTTTGATACATCCGGATTTTTTTTTGCGTACGCCATTTTCTAGATTTGTCCGTACGCCAAGTTTCAGTAAGAAATCCACGCAAGTCTTTGTACATGAGGTCCCTGAACATATCTAGATAGCTGGGATATTTATAGTAAAATGCTTGCACTACATTGTAAATATTGTTTATGTATGTATAATTTCAATTTATTGAACCAGAGAACTCACCTGGTTCGAGAGGTAGACATGTACCATCCGTTTTACAGACTTTAGCTATACTGTAAGTTGTCTCCATAGAGGCCAGCAAGTTATTGTACTGTAAGAGAAGACCGAATTGACATAGGTGAATTAGTCCAGTCACGCAGTGCAACCAAAAAAGCACCAAAGGTCACTTAGCATTTCACATCATCTTCAGTTATATTCAAGAAATTGCACTCTCGCTCTCTCTCTCTCTCTCACCTCTTTCAGTTCAGCATCACCGAGTGCGGCCCTCTCTAGGTCACTGAGTTTCTTTAGAATCCTCTTCACTGATTGGTCCTGGAAGTCAGTGGTGTCATAATCACGGGCTTTCAACCCAAATTTTTTCGTGTGGGCAGCCATCTCCAGGTTTTTATCCAGCTGGTGATACAAAGTCATAAAAAGATCAGAAGCAGAGAATGACTGAGGACAGAGGTACTATATACAGAAATGGACTTAGACCTCACCATTATCTGCTTGTTTCTTTCATTGATGTCAGTGTTATAGGCCCATGAGGCCTCAGTGTATGAGTTCCAGAATGTCTCTGCTGTGGTGTTGTACTCAGCCAAGAACTGCTTTGCCTGTGTTTCATTTGTTATTTTGTCTATTGGGAGTGAGGAATATGGAGAATTGGTATAAGTACAACTCACTAATTGGAAATATCTAATGCCTAAACTTTCTAGCCCCTTTGCGCTCAACCTTACCAATGCCTTCAGGATAACCATCTGGGACAGGTGGCATCCAGTCAAAGTCAGGCCACCCCAGCGTTTCATTGGTCAGGTTGTTCTGTTCTGCTAACCATTTGGTGACGGGTGCGAAGTACTGCATCAGGGCACTGGCGTCCATTTTGTTTGTGCCCAAAGCCTCCTGCAGCACCTCCGTCCAGGGCTTAGACGACCCAGCACTCATGACACTCCTGTCAAATAGGCAAGGAAAACTCACTTGCAATAAGCTGTCATCAGAATTTACTTTACAGCATACAGAAAGTGACCCACAGTGAAAATGGCAGCAAACAGTATCTGGTCTGTTTGGGCTACAGTTGGTTTTCTACGTACTTTAAAATGTTCCCAGCCTCAGTTGAATTGTAAATGTCACACTTGTGCAGTGGTCCAGAGTGTCCAGCCTCCTGACAAAGCTTCTGATGAAACTGGAACTGAAGGATGAAGCTCACAAAATACCTACAGAGCAAAGAATAAGGCAGTAGTACAAGAAGACAGTAATTAAAATATAGGGTTTGGATATCAAGACATTAATGAGTGGTGGCATTACATTGTAATCTCACCTGATGTAGGGGGTATTTCCTGGAATGTGATATTTTGCTCCAGGGTCAAAGTGATCCTCTGTCCTCTTGACTGGGGGACAGATGCCTTGATATTTATTTCTGTAAAATATAGTAATTGGTTGATTAATAGGATTAAGTGTTTAATCCTTATTATTAAAATAGTATTTATATTAATTATATTGCCTTAAGAAAACATCATTGTATCTGTACCATATGCTAATGGAAAACCAAACAGACAAACAGATTTCATATGTTGCTGGAGTGTCAAGTCAAATTTATTTATATAGCACTTTTTACAACACATGTCACAAAGCAGTTTTACAAGCCCATGGGTCCAGATCCCTAATGAGCAAGCCAGAGAAAAATAGAAATAAGACGATAGAAATTGCAGCTCTGAAAAACATACCTGAGGTACCACCACTCTGCATTGTAACGCTCAGGGGGCGTACGTCCACTGAACACACCCCAGCGCCACTGATCGATCAGATAACCAAAAGGAAGGAAGGCAATCTTCTCCAAAGCCATCTTCAACAGGTAGTTGAGGTCAGTCTCTAAATTGTGAATGCATTTATTTTTCCATGAAATTGGTCCTTCTAAGCATACCATAGACTATGTTCAACTGACTATTGATTATATTGTTTTAGTTACCGTTGTCATCGATAAGCGTGTCCAGCAGGTCAATGGTATGCAGGTGTTTTGGTGTAGAGACAGAGAGAGAGAGCACATCTCCAATGGCCTCATGAAAGCCAGGGTTGGCTCCACGCCTGAAGCCAACTGGCTGGTCTTTATATTGCAGGTAATACTGCACGTGGCCCATCTCATGGTGCACAGTGAAGAGCTGTTCCATAGTCACTGTGGTGCACTGCTTAATCCTGTCAAAGGCATTGATGGTATATGGCACCAATAAACTAGCTTGTCTTGACTTCATTTAGGTTCCACTGTGGATATTTATGTGGCAATACCTATTGCTAACACTTATTCATCTGAACTGCTTCTATATCTCCGCATAGCAAAAATTAGCCCAGATTTGTCACCTGAAGTCCTCACGGTTATAGAAGTCCCAGGCAGAGGCATGGCACACCACCTCCCGCCCATCATCAGGCTTCTCCAGCATAGACTTATTCCAGAAGTCTTTGGGCATCTTCTCCAGACCCAAAGATTTGAAGAAGTCCTCAGCAACCACGAACATGTGTTTTGCATTATAACCCTGTGAAAACACAATTAATTTAGCCATTTTATAATATTAACACTAACAATCACATTATCTTAAGTGTCCTGAAGTGCTCCAGGATGTCAATCCTTCTAAAGGGCTTGTTTCTATTTGAAATGCTTGAGGTAGTTAGGATGTTTTAAGGGGCATTTACTAGATACGTTAACGCTGAATACTGCAGAATGATAGACCTCCAGGAAGAGGGTTAATACATAGTGCAAAACTAGTGGCCATCATTTGCTTACTTGTGTAACCATGGTTTGGGTCACATCCACATTGGGCTTGTCAGGGAATGGAATCATCATGCTATAGATGTTGTTCCAGGTTTGTGACCACATGTTCCCTGCAGAGGACCAACACACACAAGTGACATCAGAACCTTTCTGTAAGGAGCATCTGGGTTAACTTAGCTAAGCTGTAGTGACACACATGGTGAACACTGTACAGAGAAGGAACGTACCAAGCAGATGGGCAGGAATGGGCCCTTTAAGATTAACATACTTAGGGCCATAGAAATCATAGAGCTTTCGACGGACAAAGGCATGTAGGCTCAAGTAAAGAGGCTGCAGCTGTTGGAAAAGGTTCTCCAGGTCCTGCTCAAACGTCGGAGACTCGTACCATGAACGCCAATAAGCACCAGTGTCAGTAAATCCTGGGGAAGACATACACACGTAATGTTGCATTCGATTATTCGGCTTAGTCTACTTTTGCTCCTTCTACATTCCTTTGTCTACCACTGACTCTCTCAATGCATAAATCACGTTTCTTCATGGAGAACAACATGCTCACCATCCATAGTTGAGGCCTTGTTGCTGAGTTTGACAAATTCAGGGTAGAGGGCCCTGAGTGGCACCCCAGACGCATTGTGCCAGCCCTCCCAGGCATACAGTAGTTTTTTGTAACTCCGGGAGTTAGCCATAATCTCCTTCAGCTCTGCGATTGTAAATAAAGTAAAGTAAATAAAAGTAAATAAACAAAATGACCTTAAAACTGCAAAAAAAAGTAATGACAAAAGCTGAGGCATTACCACATGATTCCACTATTATGTACACTGGAACTCTGTATGCAGTTGCATTCTGAGCACAAAGGATAGGACATATTTCTCGTATCTTGTGAAGAGTTTATTGTAAGAAGCCCACTACACTGGCAGTCTGCCACATGACACAGTCCAACCAGAAACAAAGTGAGCTATGCTCTTCTCGTTCATGTGCAAATGAGGTTGAAGACATCACAGTGAAAAGAAAGAAGCTTGTAGGTTTCTTTAATAAATATATGCA
Source organism: Brachyhypopomus occidentalis (assembly GCA_020368025.1). Lineage (NCBI taxonomy): Eukaryota > Metazoa > Chordata > Actinopteri > Gymnotiformes > Hypopomidae > Brachyhypopomus > Brachyhypopomus occidentalis. The sequence goes on from JAGXOD010001383.1 coordinate 5,574,029, forward strand.
GAGTAAATCAGCCCAAAACATTTTAATGTGATGTCATGTGATATTTTGACTGCTTTAAATGAAATAGATGACCACTGCAAAATAAAATGTTATCTGGCAAATAAACAGAGAGATAGAAAATGTTTGGAAGGAATAATTCTGCATAAGTGTAGTTGGATGCCCGCCCATCTTATTTTTAGGACAGTCTAAACAGAGGAAAAGCTGGCTTGGGTGGTTTGTCTTCCCCACTTAGATGTTGTTTGAAAGCATGTCAGATGTCCATTTATCCCTTTTCCTGCTTGGGTCCTACACTTCTCCTGCCTCCAGCCACTGGTCTTACATCCACTGTGTCTGTAGCCTGTGATTCTGCAGGTCCCCTAATTCTACTTTATTGTTTGAATCTCGGAGTCACCAGACAGGTGAGTCCAAAAAGAACATGAAACATTGCATATTAGGGTAAATGTTAAAGGTTATCAGGTTTCTGAAGTGCAGTGGGTGATTGCTTACCAGGCTCCAATAACCAGCACTCCTCATGTTTAGGACATACTTTTGCTGTGGAGTAGATGCTATCCATCTGACTCAAAATGGCATTGTACTAAAAAGAAAAAATTTTTTTTATGTTAATCTGTATCCTTCTTAACTACAGGACCATGCAAAACACTTCTATATATAATTTTAAATTGTGTGTGTCCATATATACTGTATACATTATTATAGATTATACCATCTTCAGTCACACATTTCTCAGTTTCTTAGTGTTTATTTCTGTTCTGCAGAGCAGCATGCAGACTGACCCTCTCTCTGTCAGCAGTGGGAAGATTGGCAGGGCCCAGCACATTGATATTGGACATGAGTTTCTTCAGTTGTGGATCAGTGAAGTTGTCCATGATGTCCTGAGTGAAGATCTCCTTGGCCTTCTTACCCCATGCTTCCACAAACGCTTGCTCCTCCAAGGATGCCTGCACCTGTGTGCATATTCAACAACTTAAACAACTTAGTATATATTTAGTATGAAGATAGAAAAACAGGATATGCATCAGTGAATGGTATAAAATCAGATCAACTGGAATTGTACATCACTAAATAATATAATGTCAAAAAGTAGCTTTACAGAGATCCCCGTCCAATCTGTGAATGTTCGTCAAGAGTGACAGTAGTAAAGACGGACTGATAAAGAAGGACTCTGGAGTGAGACTCAGAGGTGTATTTCACATGGTCTCTGTTCTGGAGCAGACAATGAAATAACTGGCTTTGCTCTACAGCAACGTACATGAAGAGCTGAAAACCTTGGACCTCCTCTTATTTTAATTTGACTTTGTAGCTGCTTCAACGACTTTATGTATCTGACCACTGTTTTTATGTTCTTGCACTGAAAAAATGGATTAGACCTAATTCCTCTGAGCAAATAAATACCACATGACTTATAAATGATAGAGGACAAAAATATAAAGTTTTTTTTTTTTTAAACCAGAAGTTTAGCTTACTGATATTGCAACAGCAATACTGATATGAGCTAGATTGCTGTAAGAATGAAAGATCTTTGAGACAATGCATTTCCTCTGCTCTTCTCCTTTATGTACACCAGTAGGCTTTAATGTTGCCAAGTGGCATACACACTCAGAGTGTCAACTATTGGAAGCAAATGAGACTTCAGCATATGCCAGATTGGCATATTGAGATATAACCCACTACTCCTCAGTACTTCCCTTGTTATATTAACCGATTAGCATGTAGCCTCTTCCAGGGCATAAGTCACTCATAAGTGACTCATAAATCACCTCCATCTGTTTTTAGTGTCCTGAGAGGACTCTGGTCTTCTCTGCCACTGATTAAAAAGAGGAAAGTCAGTGATAACCCAAAACATGACATTTTGCCCCATCTGTCTATTTCGTATTTTTAGACACACATCTAAAAACATTTTATTTTGTGTTTACAAAATGGTAAAGGAAATGACACATATACTATTGTTTTTCCAGAGGAATAGGAACATGTCTGTATTAAAAATAGCTCAAATGAAAAAGAGTTAAGCTTGTTGTGTAGAAAATACTGGTCTGAGTGCTTTTAATGAAAGAAAACCATAGGAACCATATCTTATGACCACAGTAATGGACGCCCACCAGTGACATTCCACACCTAATTGGAATATTCTTCCATTACAGTGCTGCCCTGACTGGAGACACCTGATGGGTCTGGATAGTGTTTCGTTTGCACCCCCTTGTGATTTCGATGAAGCATGTAGTGTCAGCTTTTTGAATAGCGCCCCCCCACCAACCTCTCTCTCTATCTTTCTCTCTCTCCCTCTCTCTGTTCCTCCCTGAGAGCTTTATTTTTAGAGGCTAATTAAAAGTCCCATTGACTGAAGCAAGCTGTGCGGTTTGATTCTCTGCACTGGTTGTCCCTGCTCACACCGCTCATTCTGGAGACGACATTATGGCCACTTTGGTTCACTGTTGACCTTCAAGTATCTGCAGCATGGCTGTGTATCAGGTTTGTTTATTTCTGTGTCCCCGTCCCATCCTCCTCATCTAGCCCTTCTGATCTGCACCTGTTAGATTGGCCCGATGATGAAAAACCCGAACCGCTTGAGTCCACTCTTGCATTTGCACACACTACTGTCACCACACGGCCAGCGTCAAATCCAGATCTGCAGACAGCAGAAATGAACCCAGTGCTCGTAGTGAATAGGTGTCTATCTGTGGAATGTGACTGATGGGTGTTATTGCTTTGTTAAGCCAAACAACCCTGCATGGAACCTGTTTGGCTTTGGACAGAGACACACCCCTCTGCCAAGCCTGTCCGACACAGTTCCCTTGGATCAGATGCACTTTGATCACTGTGTTTGATGTGCCTGGAACAACAGATGTCACACCAGGGAAGCAGCACGCTTCACTCGGGTCTGGCCCACTTGAATTCTGCTCTCGGGCTGAGTCGCGGAGGAGTGCTTGGGTGTGTCAGCTCGACCTTGAGGATGACCAACTAAGGTCAGATTGAGGTCACACCTGTTGGGCATAGCACAGCTGGGCATAGCACAGCTGGGCATAGCAAGGCTGGGCGTAGCAAGGCTGGGCGTGGTTAGTGCCGTGCAACAGTGTTGGGACAGCTGTCTGTTGCAGGCGAACTCTGGGGAGATGCCCGGTGTGTGTGTTTGGAAGGAGGTCTGGGGGGGGTCGGAGTGTGGGCATTGGGCAGTAGTTCAATAGGCTAGCCCAGGATCAGTCCTCTTGAATGCCCAGATCTACTAACTATAGGAGATTTATATTGCCATTCTAATGCAGGGTGGCGACAATTACGGCTAAGCATTACAAACAGACGAGTCACTGTCTGTTCCTGCAAACTGGAGTTGCTTTGCTGTTCATTTTGTTTTGTGTATGTTGAAAGTCTACATTTTCCATCACACTCTTATCATGTTTACAGAGATGCTGTTTTCATTCCTTCATTCCTTATTTCGTTATTCACAGGCTTAGGGTCCTTGAAAACGTATCATTTTAGTGATACAAATTGCAGTCGCTTGCAGAGAAAACATGAGTGTATGTAATTTCAGAGCTAGCAGTTGCATCATGATCATTTTGAAAGCCAGACTTCCCTATCTTACCATAGCAGGGCCTGTGGCAAAGGTGGCATTTTCCACAAAAGTCAGATTTTCCCTAAAACTCTAAGGCTAAGAGCCACAAAACTGCCTATAAAGCACAAAATGTCTGACACATGCTGCTCCTTCAACAGCATGCACATGTGGTTCAGATTTCCCGCGGATTACAACAATGACTACATCTAGTATGCGTCTGTGTCACACAGCTGCCCATACCTGTTGCTGGGAGTTGTAGTCCGTCAGGTTGGTGTTGTACGTCCAGCTGGCCTCTGTGCTGAAGTACAAAACTTCCTCTGCAGTACTGTTGTAGTTGTCCACGAACTGCCAGGCCTCCGATTCTGAGTAATCCCCAGGCTGCCAGTCAGGTCTTAGAGCCACGCTGACTCTGAACATGAGCAGAGCCAGCAGCAACACACCCGAATACATTGTGGACATCTGGCCACAGAGCAGAAGTGCAAAGAAACTGCACAGAAGAGGGTATGCTGACGTTTGTGGAGATCTCTGTAAACAGGAGGTGTACAGGCAACTGGAGGCTCCTGTGCAATGGTCTCTCTGTCTCTCTCTCTCTCTCTCTCTCTGACTCCCCACTTTCTCTCCCTCTTTCCCCCTTTCGCCCCGCCTGGCTGTCCGTCACTCGGGCTCACAGCGCTCACAGTCGGCGCCTTTTAAGTGCCGTTTAACCCAGCCCACCCTCTATACCAGCCTTCCCTTTTCAAACCCCCAATGTGTGCAGCCAACACTGTTTCTCCCTCCCCTCCCTCCTTCTCACCCTCCCTCCTTCTCTTCCTCGTTCTTACGCTCCCTTCTGTCCTGCCCTTTGTCCTCTTCTTTGATTTGGTCCCTTCACCTCTTTCTGTCTCGGTCTGTGCCTACCTGTCTGCCCTCGTAATGCCTGTTAAGAGGCAAATGGGCAGTAGAATGGGAACAGGCGGGGGCTCATGTGCCTAACAGCCTACGCCACTGCTGCAGCCTCTGCCGCGTCTGCTCCAGCTGTCAAAGATGGTAATGATGCTGCAGACGAAGGATGAGCTGAGCTGTGCAGAGTCGCTACCGCTCTCTGTCTTTAATCATCACACTAGCAATCTGTCAAGAGGCTCATTCTCCCACATCTTAGGGTGCAGTGAGACACAGAGAGAGAGGCTATGGGGGATCCTAAATAAACAAAAGTACACGAGCAGTGAGGATGACAGGTGGGGGGCCTGATGTGATTTCTAGGGCAGCTTTGCCCCTGAGCCATTTGCGGAGAACACCAGCAGCTCTCCCCACAACTGAAGCAGCAGGAGACTGGAGTGATCCGCCCTCCACAGGGCTTCCTTTGTGTCACTCATATGTAGGAGAAATACCTAGAGAAATTAATTAATTCATAAACTTTGAAGGTTTCACTGAACAAAGACAGTCTATTTGGTGATGGTTCCCCAGGTTTCCCTTCAGAGGATTTAATAATCCGTGTCCTCGCCAGGAGGATTCCTTACTGGTACACCAACCTAGGCATAAAAACACAGCAGACTTCTTGCTGGATTCTTGTGGCTATGATAAATATTATTCACAGTTGTTCTTTTTTGCTGTTAATAATTAGATTGGGAATATTTTTGTTAAACCTTTTGACATCAAAGTGCTGAGACATTAATCTAGCCAGGGATTAAAAAGACATTTTAAAAGATTGTGTAATAGTGTCATTATACTGCTTTGTGGCCAAAAATCTCTGCATAATTTCTGCCAAGAGATCTGTGGAAAGTGATGAGAAACATTACTTGATCCTGCTGTCAACTATAGGAAACTGTCCATCTCATCTACAAATCATTGATTTATAGTAATTTGGGAGACCCTTTTATCAAAATGGACTGATATTACATAGAAGCAACAGAATGGCATGCTATCATGGACCATGGAGTGGATGTAAACAATGGTGAACAGTATAGAACAACAGAGGGCAATGGAATAGCACAGATGTGAACATAACTGTAATGGAGTTCACTGGAGCATAATAACAGGAATGGAATTTGATGCAATGCAGATGGCACCAATGAGAAAACACGATGGGATCCAAAACGATTTCTTCCCACCGCTGGGGAATCCTGGGAAGAAAGAATCCATTACACAACCATGATGGCCATGCCAAAACAAACTCCCTACTCCTGCATACTGCAGACAAACAGATGAAGGCTGAAGTGTTTCAGAAACACAGAATTCAAGCTGCGTAGCTGAATTGCTATAGCCATGACTGGCTGATGGTTTCTGAGAGTTCACTCCTTATTTTGTCCCTGTAGAGTTTATTCGAGGTGCTTTTTGGTTTGTTTGTCTCTGTGTGTTTTTTTAGGGGAGAACTTAAAGAGCTCATCCTGTATTGACAATGTTCAAAGTCACTCACTGGGCAAGCACTGTACACTTGAAGGGGAAGACCACCGAAACCAGTCCTCAGTACTGTATGAACTTCAAGCTTTCCATTTTGTTTAACACAAAAAATTATTCAAAACATAATATAGTCCCTGTGGGTATTTCAAGTATGTGTGTAGTAATTCCAACTGTCTATACCAAGAAAGACAGTCTGCCAGGAAAGAGGGAATCACGACCTTAGAGACCACTGTTTCTTCACACTTCCTTATATATACAATTGGGAATGTTTAGGAAAATTACTTGCCTTTAGTTATCGGTACACCCTTAGTTTAATTTGTGTTTGTTTTTTTGTTATTGTCTGCTCTGCAGTGAGGCCAAATTTCTGGTAAGTTGCCCTGGACCGTCATGGACCGCCCTGGATAGTCCTGGATAGTCCTGGATAGTCCTGGGATTTAGACTGCATCCTATTTTACCTTGGTTCATTTTGTAATATCAATAGGACAACAATATTCACACTGCTACAAATGTTAAACAAACCAAACAGCCTAAATAAAATGTCCTTTTTAATCAACCTGGTCAGATGAGTGAGTTTACACAGCTTCTAACTTGATATGTTTAGAAAAACCAACTTATTTTTACATCTCAAATAATTGCCTAATATGTCTGAAGTCAAACATCGAAGGTGCTGCCACTAATATAAAGGTCATAAATATACTGATAATTATGTGAAATAATCTGCCCACTAATGTCAAAGGCTTTTCTGTTATCAAGCATAAGGGGGGGGCTGTTTATTCTTTGAACTGTAACTGATAACACATAGTTCATATGTACAACACATCACCTTTATTGTGTTTATAATGTAGATAAACACTGACAAAATATTTCCTGATAAGCAGCTGAATACAACAAGCAGGCTTAATCAAATCAGTTTCTCTAGCGTAGCATTAAATAAGTTAATTCTGCTCTATTTACATAATCCTTGTATTTTACCACTCACTGATATTGCCGCAAAATCACTATAGATTTAAAGGCATAGCTTGGGTGATATGTTGCCTCTTTAACTTGATACAAACTCTATCATTGTTTGTAAACAACATGTCTAGTAAATATTGATATATAATAGATTCTTTCATGAAGCAATATGTTCTTGATACAGTTACATGGATTTGTTTTTCATATGTTTACTTTCATACCTTTTTAATGTTAAATGCAAATGTATAACTTAATATTTCAGAATATATGGACAGAAAAATCAAACAAATGGCTCCACATGTATGAGCTAGTATAGCAAAACCTACTAGTTATGGACTGTTGCACAATGAATAGGATACATCTATTACAGGATAAACCCTCTCAAAGCCTATATCTGAAATATGGCTCAAATGGCTGTATATAAAAATAAATGTTCAGCTTTATTGCGATTTCTCAATACCACAAAAACCATGTGATGTGATTCTGTTGTGTTCCAGTTCTTCTTGGCTTCTTGGTTAATGATGAACTTCCTGTTTGAGTATGCACGTCAGGAGTGCAGATTTTCCTCTGTGACTTCCCTTTATTATTTGTTCACAAAAAAAGAAAATTAGTCTTCCATTAACAATCCATTAGGAGCACTGAATACTTCCTATAACTCCCAGAACAAATACAGCTTCATTGTGACTTTAAACCCAAACTCCCTGTGTAAATAATATGGTACAATCAGGAAGAGGCAAAAAATTTAAATGATTAATGACAAATGCCATTATGTCAGAAAGAATAACATTCCATTTTCTAGTATGCACAATCATTCAGTAATCGTTGCAGAAATGTAATGAGTAAAAAGCTGTTTGCATCACTGAGTTTACTAAATGTTTTCTGTGCCTTGAGATTGCTTAAACTATGCCTGAAAATCGTCATTTATCTTTGGGAGTTCCACAGTCAGTGTTACCTGGGAACATGAAATGAATTAACCTTTGTGCTGATACTGGCAGACTTACTCTGTCTCTCTCTCTCTCTCTCTCTCTCTCTCTCCCTCTCTCTTACACACATACACACACACACAAGCACACAGACAAACCTGTCTCTTGCTTGCAGTTGCTTCAGCTTGGTAATTTAATTCACAAGCTGTAATGAAACTCTGTGAAGTGTGGCAGAGCAATGATTGCCCTCAGCATCCAATGTCCACAGATAAGGCGAGACGTGGCCTTTGGGCTGCACCCCCCCACAAATGGGAAAGGGGGGTGTTGAGAAGGTGTGAGGAGGAAGGAGACAGTCTGAGGCGCCTGGTGGGCTTTTGTTAAAAACTTTGCTTTCCCACTATTTTGACTGATTGAAACCTTTCACAGAATGGTCTGTTTCTGTTCATTCAACACAATAATGAATGTTAAATTACCCACTTTACTTTTTGATGTCTTAATTTTTATTGGTACCACAAAAGAAAAAAGAAAGGAAAGCACATAGAGAGTGGATCACTAATTAGGTTAACATTTTTTTCACTTTATGTGAGAAATGAATGTATCTCTGAATGTAAGAGAGAGAGAGACAGGTATGGTTACACTGTAGGGCAGGTACAGGAAGCCAGTCCAGGGAGAGGGTTTGGCTAGTCTCAGTGCAGCACAGTTTCCATGCTTAAAAGCTACAAGACTGTTGCAGGTAACCCTGTAACTACTGAAAGCCAGCAGGGTTGACTGAAGTATATGCTGTATTTGCATATGTATATGAAGTATATGCACACTATTTGTGTATAAGTGCAATCAGCAAATACAATAAACAAGTTTGCTGAGAAAAGGTTATACGCGATGACTGCCATTAAAATTATGACTTTAATAGTTAATTGCCATGACTTAGCAAGTGTAGCTGCCTTATGGCCTTGGTAGTCATAACATACTGCATCTGGCCAAATCATTAAAGACTTACTGGAGACTGGTGCTGGATGACCTTCCCAAAGGCCTAAGTTGTCTGAGCAAATATGTCTATTTCTCCCAAAAGTACAGACTGGTGATGCTGTAGCATTTGTGCATTGTACATAATTAGATTTACTTTTGTCTGCTATATTGAAGTTATTCCCTCTGTCACTCCTTATCGCAGGACAGGCCTCATTCGCAGGGGTCCGGAGATTATTGACAGAGCATGTCCTGGAAGAGCATTAGACCAGTTGAAGAGTAACATATAGAAATCAGATAATATTTTACCCAGAGAACTAACTTGGCCCAATGGGTTGTTCCATGCAGTAACTCCACAGGAAAAAGCAGAGTTCTTTTCATCAAATTCATCAAATCCAAATATTTACATCAGAAACAAGTAACTCCTCGCTGTAACTCCCAAGCTATCAAAAACCACCTTCCAAGCCTTCCACAACCTCCAAATCATCCAAACCCCCAAACCTTCCAAACACCCTCAATCAGAGATAATGTCCGGGGACATACCACAATAATAAAACCTATAACCCTCTTGCCCAAAGAGCAGGAGCAAAGGAAAACATTCCTGAGTTTCATTTCTCATACTGGACCACCACTACTTCTTTGATAGTATTTGCATAATTGTCCTACAGAATCAGGGTAGCAAACAAGGAGATTCTGTTGGGAGAAATGATTGTGGTAAGTCCTTTTGTGGTTACCTCCTCTTCCTGACAGACTTGGGAGATAGCTTCCTAATTTACGTTACTACAAGAAGGTCAACATGTAACAAAAGAAACTAAACTCAGGAGAAGAAAAGGGCCCACCTGGTTGAATGGGCATTTAGTCTCTTGAATGTGTTGATGTACACTAGGTTTTTATGATTGATGATGAACAGGAAAGGCTCAGCCAAATTGTCTAGCCAGTGGTGCCACTTTGCTAAATGTTCACTTCCTGATTTCCAGTTGTAGTTTGACTCAGCAAGTAATAACTTCCTGGAGAAACACATGCAGGGGAGCCGTTTAGGGCGCTGTGGGTTCAGCGTTGCCACGTCATCCACATATAAATGCGTTTTTGACTGCGTTGGGCGTCGAGACTGCCGATAAGCGCCAAGAGTCTGTTCATCTTGAAGCTATATCGAAGGAATGTGTAGATGATCCATGGCTTAATACTCGGTGTGTTCTGAAATGCCTGTGCAAGCTCCCTGGTAGGAGCAGGCGCAGTATGAACCACCGAGGGGATCTTGTATCTGTCTGTTCCTCCAGGGTCTCCCAGACTCCAGTGGAGGTAGAGATTTCACCTGCCACTCACTCAGTCTGCCCCGGTCTCCTGTGTGGGAGGGGCCACGCCCTCAGCTCCAGTTTCTGTGACCCAAGGGAGGTCTTCTCCTGTTCCTGAGACCCAAAGGGGATCTTCTCTGGTTCCTGTGATCCATGGGGGGTCAGTTATAGTTCCTGGGACTCATGAGGCACCTGCACCTGTTCCTGAGGCCACACCCCTGGAAACCCCAGGCCCACCACCACTGGATGTCATCGCCGCACCCCGGAACCTCCGGGCTCCTAGACGCATCGGGCCTGCACCACTGGATATCATCACCGCTGAAGGTCATCACCGCTGAACGTCATCACCACTGAACATCATCGCTGCTGATTGTCATCGCCGCTGAATGTCATCGCTGCTGAACATCATCACTGCTGAACATCATCGCTGCTGAACATCATTGCCGCTGAACATCATTGCCGCTGAACATCACCACTGCTGAACATCATCACAACTGAACATCATCGCTGCTGAACATCACCACTGAACGTCATTGCTGCTGAACATCATCGCCACTGAACATCATTGCCGCTGAACATCATTGCAGCTGAACATCATTACCACTGAACATCACCGCTGCTGAATGTCATCACCACTGAACGTCATTCCTGCTGAACATCATTACCACTGAACATCATCGCTGCTGATTGTCATCGCCGCTGAATGTCATCGCTGCTGAACATCATCACTGCTGAACATCATCGCTGCTGAACATCATTGCCGCTGAACATCATTGCCGCTGAACATCACCACTGCTGAACATCATCACAACTGAACATCATCGCTGCTGAACATCACCACTGAACATCATTGCCGCTGAACATCATTGCAGCTGAACATCATTACCACTGAACATCACCGCTGCTGAATGTCATCACCACTGAACGTCATTCCTGCTGAACATCATTACCACTGAACATCACCGCTTCTGAACGTCATTACCACTGAACATCATTGCTGAAGAACGTCATCACCACTGAACATCATCGCTGTTGAACGTCATCACCACTGAACGTCGCCGCTGCGCCTCCGGGTCACAGGGAAAACAACCAGCACACACGAGAAACATTCAGCACTGCAAAGAATTCTCAGCATACTTTGGGCCCATGGCTGGTGACAAATAAAATGGTGATGATGAACAAAAGAGTGGGAGTGTCCACGGCAGGGAGTGTGACCCCTCCCCTTTTCCGAACAAAGGCTATATAGTTGTATATAGTTGTGGGTGGTGGGTTTCTCTAGTTTCTTTTTTATTTATTTCTGCAATCACCTGTGTGGCTTCTGTACTCATTACAATCACCAAGCAGACAAGGGGAGATTAATACAGCTGAGCTGAAAATGTCTTGGGGGAAGTCAGAGGTCGTTTTGTGTGGGTAGAACAAGTGAGCAAATAAAATGCAACACTTAATTCAGTATCACATGTACCTTCTGGTTCCAACAAGAAGAAGGTTGTGGTTGTGTTTCATGAACAAGCATAAGGCTCTCACTGGTTCACATGCAAAAACGTGACTTCTAAAATGATTAAAGGTTGTTAAAAGATAAGGACATCCAATCAGCAAAAATCCCTGTACCATAAACAGACTTCTCCCATCAGATAAAACTCTCCACTGTGGCAAAATCCATTAATCTGTAAGCGAACGCAGAAAGTGCATATTTAAGCAATTATCAGCAGGTAAAGTCTAGAACATAAGATGATGCTATGATCTGTTAGTGATAAGGTTTCACTGAACATGATGAAATGATTTTTGGACAGAAAAAAATACCAGCCACAATTAAATGGGAGCTTCTGCATGGAATTTCCATGCAAAAATTGAAAAAATGAATATTATTTAATGAATTAACAGCCCAGTCTGAAGAGGCTGAGACACAACAGGACACATAAATAAGTATCTTTTGTAAAATATGTTTTATTACAAGAAATGAAATCTAGCTCAAAATCTAAGTGGATGGAGCGGAATGTTACAAACCACGTTTGTTTAAGCACGACATTAGAAGTCATAAACTGGAATAACACAACTCTGTTTATCAGAGAATATATACTCCTAACCAATCTCTGTGCGATTTAAGAACAGTACTATAAAACGTATAGACAATAAATTTTATTGATATGAAAGGAATATGAAGTGATGTTGTATATAAGAACGTTTGATGAAAACTGATCAACATTTCTTTTTGTTTATTTGTGTGCGTGTGTGTGTGTGTGTGAGTTTTCTCCCATGTTTAGGAACACTACAGCATGAGTAGCGTCAGCATTCGACACTGTGCACCCCGTGTCTGCTGAAACGTAGAAAATTAAAAATGAGAGAATACATCTATGCCATTTATGATTAAGAGAATTGGTGCAGCGCTAGCAGTAGCTCTGTATTGGATAGCTAAAGGCTGCCCTCCTATGATCACTTCACGTCATTACCTATGTTTTAAGTTTCTTTAAAGCATGTCAAGAAAATAATTACATTGTGCTTTAAGATAAGTTGACTTTTCGTTGTCTTTCTGTTCTTTTTCCTCTGTAATTTTCTATAAGATACTGCATTTTCACGTACGTTGTATAAGTAACAACTGCCTACATATGAAAAGCGCTTTTGCAACCCTCTCTAAACAAGTAAGCACATGCCATACTATTTTCATCGCCGGATAGCCCACCTGGGTCTCCTTTACCTGTATCACTCGAGAACAACCACTAAAGGCTCTTTTCTCGGCTTTTACGCGTCTTCTCCGAAGTGACTGAAACAATCCACAATGAAGGACAGTAATACGGAGAACATAGAAAAGATTTTTGAAGAGGCACCATCAGCTAGGAAAGCTCTCCTTGACAACCACAGCAACCTCAACAAGGTGGCCGACTACTGTGAAAACAACTACCTAAATGTAAGACTTGTTTTGTCGACGTAAATGTTAGATACCTTAAGTCTGTATACTGCTGTTCTATTACACAAGCTACGGTGCTTTTGTTTAGCGGTACACTGGCATAACAGTGGTAACTTCGGGATGACAAGAATTTAGGCCTACTGTACAATTTGATCTAGCTACACCAACAAAACGCTTTCTGTTTTTTAAATGTTAAACTGTATGTATAAAGAGGTGTAAACAAAATTTCAAGAATGTAATACAATAATAGGCTCCTTGAAGAGTTTTGCCTCCAGACATATTTTCTACTCCCCCACCTTTGCGTTGTTTGTACTGACGGTGTACAAGCCTGAACAGAGCACGGGAGGGAAGAGGCTTCTCAGGCCTGCCCAGGGCATTTTTGAAGTACTACTGTTCCAAACATGCTTATCTCCCGTGCACGTGACGTTTAAGGATGCAAGTGTGCACAAGTCAAACCGACTTTTATACATATCTGAAGTGTCGCAAGTTCTTATTTTGTGATATTTAGCTCTTGAAAAGTACAGTACTCTTGCTATAGTCTGTGAGAAATGCAAATGATTAAAGTTATGACATTGAGGTCAGCTTTTAAATAAACAAACAAAAAAGATAACGAGGTATTATTACTGAAACGAAATGATTGGTAGAAATAGTCAGAACGTTTACGCGTAAATGTTAGCCAAAACATTGGCTTTTGGAATTGGAATTTTTCATTGAAAATTTATATATATATATACATTTTTATAACAGGCGTTGTCACAAACCAGCTTTTCACAAAGAAATGAGCTTAACAGACACTCTGGATCTAGGTATACCTGAGCAAGCCAAAGGAGATACTGGAAATAAATAACTCCCTAATAGCTAGACAAAGAACCAACCTGAGAAGGGGAACCTGTCCTCCTCTGGTTAACACCAGATGGTAAACTACTAGTGCAAAAAGTTGCTTTTTTGCAATAAAGTTAATAGAATAGTGAGTTTAGAAATGACAAATGAATGGTGATGGGGTATTCACTACAGTAGATGCACTTCACATATAGATGAGCTGTGGGCTGGTTATAGATGAGATTATCTCATACACCTGTGGGCTCAGAGACATATACTGGTGCCTCCACCACTTAAATGCCGATGTGGGATTGCAACATAACAGTACAAATAGCTTTTGTGGGAAATTGTTAATGTAAAAACAAATGACAAAACAGGAAAGTAAAAGGAAATACAGACACATTTAGTTATCAAGGAGACTGAGTAATTCTGTACTCTTCTATACATGCTGATTGGTTTCACACAAAATAGTTCATAATAAAGGATTACGTCATATGTCCTACTGAGCTCTAGGACGTCCTTGGTTGATGACGAACAAACTTCAAAGTAAACTGTGTGACAACATGACATGTAGCTTTAATATGAAGAGACCACCATATGCCATAAACATGATCGTTTAATGACAGCCTATAATAATACAGCCTGTGCCTACACAATAGGTGGATGATACTAGAAAAGCTGTGGAGGACTCCAAAGCCCTCACCACCCAGGCCCTGGCTAACGTTGCCTACCAGATCAACACCCTGGCAACAAGTGTGTTGAAACTCCTGGACGCCCAGACCGTTCAGCTCAAACAGATGGAATCTTCAGTCAGTAGCCTAACCATGGTAGGATCTAGTGAGGAAGCTGTTGTGAAAAAGGTTTAATGCCCCATTATCCCTTTTGGACCATCTTACTTTTTTCATTGGTGTTTTTGATGTTTCACATGTCTCAAATGGTGTAGAAAGCACATTATGTTGTTACTCAGTTAATGTTGTTACTCAGTTAACAGTTAATGTTGATCTTACTCAGACAGTGGACACGTTTAAGGAGAAAGTAGCACGACAGGAGATTGGCTTGCTGACTAAAGCATGCAGAATATCCAGCGCTGACAAGATGGCTCCCCCTCAAGCCCTGCAAGGTCCCATCCTTGAGTACGAACGTGTTCCAATATCCTATGACAGTCTGGACTCACTGGGACATGGATGCTGGGATGTAAACAAAGCTGTATGCATGAATCCTTCTTTTCTTTTGTTTTGGAACTGTGAATTAAATGTGTCAGTTTGATGGTCTGTGGCCCTGTATAATTCTGTAGATTCTGTTTAAGCCAACTTTAATTTAGTTTAATTTATATGCCATGTTTGCAGATGATTTTATACGTCACACGAAAAACATATATTGTACTTATAAACTGTACTTATATATTGTATAAAGATCTAATATTTAATTTCATGTGACTTTTTGCTTTAGGTACTAAAGAAACAGGCTGAAATGAATACACCTATCCAACCACCAAGCAGTCATGAAGGGGTACACTTATTTGGGTATGTAGAGATGCCAAAACTGGATACCTATACCTGAGGAAAGGGGGAGGGGGTATTTATCTGAGATATATTTGCATCAGTTCAAGTTCAAGCACAATGCCTAGCTATCCTGTGTGTGTGTGACACACTGAGGGGTACGCATTCGCTGAGAGGTGCGAGATTTATTACGTTCAAATCCAATATCCAGAGTCATAACCAAAGCAGAAACAAAACCGTGGCATAAACGAGGGTCAGACATATTGAAACATGAGACAAACAGAACTAGGAATGAAATGTAAGCACAAACCAAGAGCAACCAAGACTTAAACACTTACAGCGTAGACTTGTATAAACATAAGAGCCGAGACTTCGACAGTCACACTGGCAATATCTACAGACAGAAATGCAAGCAATAACCAGCAATCTGCTAACACAAACACAGTGGATAACACGGAGACAAACCAAGAACATGTGACGGTAATTACAAGAGAGGAGGGGAGGTTACAAAGGAGCAGGAGGGAACAAACAGACAGAGGAAGGAGGGAGTGGACCTAGATGTGACAGTGTGTAATGACAGATATAGGGCCTAGGGCCATGAGGCATCATCAACACAGGAAGCAGGGTCAGATACAAAAGCAGGAAGAGCCTACAACAGCAGCAGGTCCTCCACAAACACACACGGCTAGCTGCTGAGCAGAAGGAGCACCAGATTGTGATTGGAGGCTCAGACCAGGGTGATCAAAGGACCAAATGCTAGAGCAAAAACACCACAGAGGCACTGACTAGAGGAAGCAGAGCCGCAGAAGCTGGAGATATTGTCAAGACTATATAGTGTTGGGAGACACCACAGCTGTCACAAGAGCCTAGGGGCCTGTGGAAGTATCTGAGGCAGACGTGAGAGGCAGGGGACACCCTGGTGCTGGAGGTCAACATAGAAAATGAGACCAGCAAGGCAGAAGTGCTGAGTAGGACTTTCCTAGTTGAGCAGCCCCAGAGCAGCCACAGAAGCTCTGGTCTGGTAAGGTACAAACAGCAAGGAACGTTCCTCGTGTGGACTGAAAACAAATGAGGCACTGGAAACTGTCTTCCTTGTCTTCTTCACTATTAGCGAGTGCGTTTAAATGCATTTAATAATCTGATATCTGCAGAAAATCCGATTTTGTCAAAAATCCAATCAGCAATCTTGACTGGCAAAAATGGAACTTTGTTTTTTATGGTTACTAATGAGCATGTACTGCATTTCAGAGTCAGCCCAAAAGTGTTTGATAGCCAGATACATGGTGCTGCATTTAATTCTGTAGCCACTTCTTGGGATAGCTCCCAGGTTATCTTTGCAGACATGCGCAGACTGAGACATCCGAAAGAAATCAGAGTAAGGCTATACACTTGCTGAGAAATCAGATTATTGAGCTAAAAACCAGCTCACTTTATTGGATTTTTTAGGCCATACTCCTATTCAAGAAGTTGGAGTATGTTGTTTACATGATTATTGAGTAATCAGATAGCTGGAGAAATCTGATTATGGTTGGACAGTTAGTGCATGAAACACACTCACTGAAGCTGTCCACTTTGAGAGGAACCTCCTCACTTGCTGTATCATCCTGGATCTCCATGCACAGTTCTTTACCCATCATGCCAGTGGGCAGAAGTTTCAGCTGGGAGCTAAGACGTCACACTTCAATGACACGGACTGGATGGAGGTCCAGTGAATGAATGGAGGACACGGGGACACAGGGACTGTAAGGAGCTGCAGTGAATCCCCACCCACAAAATTGTGAAAGGTTGTTTGAGGAGAAAGGAGATACTCAGAGGCCAGAAGAGCAGAATTTACCAGAGCAGTAAATTCTAGAGCACAGTATTGTTACACAACACCCAATGATGAACAAGCGCAGTGATATCATAGGTTTTCATTAACTCAGTGGAGGAAAGTTGTGACTAAATAAAAAGGCCTAGTCCAGAATGGTTTGATGATTGATATGTTCTCTCTAACATCCCTAAAGTATCCAGTCTTTTTCATGAATAACAATGAATGTTGCCATAAAATAACTTAAAATTTGAATATTTTATTAATAGGTTTCTGACTCTCAACATCCACTGTGTGCTATATATGTCCATGATGAATATCTCCAGAAAAAGTATTATTGTGTTATGCATGTTATCTGCACATGAGGTTTACCTCTTCCT
The DNA here is from genome assembly GCA_020368025.1 of Brachyhypopomus occidentalis. Lineage (NCBI taxonomy): Eukaryota > Metazoa > Chordata > Actinopteri > Gymnotiformes > Hypopomidae > Brachyhypopomus > Brachyhypopomus occidentalis. The sequence goes on from JAGXOD010001383.1 coordinate 5,591,485, forward strand.
GTCTCTCATAGGGCCTCTGCAGGCGTTGCTGTTCCACCCCCATCAGTTCCTAACTGGGCAGGTTTTAGAAGTGCGGCTCCTCAAGCATGTGCTTCTCCTCACCCTCCTACTGTTGCCACTCCAATCTCCTCACTGCCTCAACCTTTGAGTTTCTACACAAATACACCATCACCACCTCCACCTTCTCTAGGTGTTGATATTGAAGGCCTTCCACTTCCACCACCTCCAAATCCACTGCCTCCCTCCGACCCTGCTTTTAGAGACTCATTTTTGCCACCTTTTCCAAGTCCCCAATCAGAGTTCATGGGTTTCCTCCCACCCCCTCCTCCCTCTCCTCCTCCTCCTCCAACACCCAACTGTGGAGGCTTGTCTTTACCGCCACCGCCACCACCCCCACCTTCCCAAAACACTTCTGTGGCCTTTCCTCCTTCTCCTTCCCCTTCTCATAGTACTGTATGGGGTCATGTTCCTCCACCTCCTCCACCTCGTTCAGATTCTGGTCCCGGAGGCCTTCCTCAGCCCCCACCTGCTCCTCCTACACCCAGCTCAGCTTTTAAAGGCTCATCACTGCCTCCACCACCACCCCAACAAAGCATTTTTATAACACCTCCTCCTCCTCCTCCACCTCCTCCTCCTCTTGGAAAAGGTCATGTTCCTCCACCTCCTCCACCTCGCTCAGATACTGGTCCCGGAGGCCTTCCTCAACCCCCACCTGCTCCTCCTACACCCAGCTCAGCTTTTAAAGGCTCGTCACTGCCTCCACCACCACCCCAACAAAGCATTTCTATAACACCTCCACCTCCTCCTCCACCTCCTCCCCCTCCTCCTGGAAAAGGGCATGTTCCTCCACCTCCACCACCACCCTTCTGAATCCTTAACGTGACCTTCTTTAAGCTTATTGTAGCTTAAAATGAGCTTAAAGTGTATTGTTTACTGTGCAGGCTAGAATGCTTCCAGCTGGGAAGAAATGTGTTCAGTACTACACAAGCTGAAGCCTTTAATCAACACTAATAGAAGGCTAACAACACTGAAATGTATGCTGTTCATACATGAGACGGTGTATGTTTACTATGGTTAGACTCCATTTCAGCTATTGCTTATTGTAATTTTAAATTAATTGTAAATAATTTATAGTTTACCAGAAAGATTTAATTAACTTGATATCTAACTCTTTGTCTTTATCACACTAAAACATACATTGTACCTATATGGAAGAAAATATATAATGAAATATATTTTATGTCATAAATATATATGGAAATGACAATGTTTATAGATTCTTTTATGGTTCTTTTATTTTACATATAGTTAAATAAAATGCTGGTATTAAGGTGGTCCTTGTGAAATAATGTTTAGTAGTATTTGATAAACACTCTTGCTCATGAATCCACTTTTTATCACACTATAAACTTGATTCAAACTAGCAGACAAAACCTAGGACAACAGTCTGCCTGTAAAGGTGTTCAGATAATTATTGTCATTTATTATCTTTATAGAGACATTATGACATTTTATTGCTGTCCTGTATGTATTGTTAATATAAGCTGTCTGAGACTTGAGGCTCTGTAGGTGGCAGCAGTATGCCTTAATGTAATGTCAAGCAATTTGAAGCTGTGTTAGGGAAAGGACATTGGAACCGCACTGTGAGGTAGGATGAGTGTGTTTTATTTCAGTCATATACTGATAGTCGTTATATAGATACATCGCTATATGCGTGTGCCTAGCTAAATAATGTTTGCGCTGCGTGTATGTAAATACATGAAGGTAGTTCACCAAGGACCATAGAATGTGAAGTGAATAGTACCATTGCGTAACGAGGAACGTATATTCACAGCTTACACATTAGGATATCTAAGAAATCGTAAGTTAAACATTCGGGATGTCATGATTTTTGCAAAAAGGAGGTAGCGCTGGAGACCTGGACCTCCTTTCAGCTTCGATGTCAAAGCTTTTGGTTCGCCAGCATTCCATATTTTACATTGATAGCCTTTAGCTTTTTAAGGAGCACAGAATCAATGTCTGTCCGACGGTTCACGGGGGTATCCGGCATGGGTGGCGGCGCCGTATCCCCTATAATGGGAACATCCGGGGCTAACGAGCCGAACAGGGAGTTGTTCGAGGCCTGTCGGAGCGGAGACCTGGACCGGGTGAAGAAGCTACTCAGCGCGGAAAATGTAAACAGCAGAGACACCGCGGGTAGAAAATCGACCCCGCTTCACTTTGCCGCTGGTAAGTGGAAACCATTGCAAGCAACGCCTTTATACACATAGTCTATAAAAGAACAGTCCTTGAATAGTTTTTTTTAACAGCTGTGTAGAGAAAAAGGTGCTTCACTCCAAAATTACCTTATTGTACAGCTGTTTTCGTTAAATTTAAGAAGTCTGCTGAATATTGACATTAACGATCCTCTTTTATTCTGTTTTGTTTTTTAATTATATTTTTAATTCTTTCGTTTTTGTTTTTTCTTTACGACAGACTGCTTTGTACTGGGATTATGTATATGTATAATTCACTTATATTCATCCTAACGCTTTTTATACAGCTTGGTGTATCATGTTTCCGTTAAAATCAATAATCGTAATAAAACAGCCTACATTTGCTTCTGTGATCTGATTTGCATTGGTATTTCACAGATTACGTTTTCACAGATTTTCAGACTATTGTTTTTATTAATTTATTTTCAATTCATTAATTAATCATATGTACAGTATTAGGCTACTTCGCATGTGTTTTCTAGAAAGTCTACTGACTGGATGATTTATTGATCTCTTTGGCATTATTATAGATGCAATCCGGACATGTACCCAATGTCATAGTCAAAGTCAATTTTATTCATATGGCCCTTGTTACAACACATGTAAAGCAGCTTTACAATCGCATGGGTCCATATCCCTATTGAGCAAGCCAGGGGCGACAGTGGCAAGGAAAAAGTCCCTAGGCGTGGATTAGGAAGACCATTGGGAGATTCAAACCCTGGTTAGGACACTTGCTGCTGTTTTTTGTACGAGTTGGAGTCTCTTCAGGGACTTTTTAGAGCATCCAATTAAAAGACGGTTACATTCCACTCCTGATCATATAAAACGTGGACAAGTTTCTCTGCATCTGATAAGGACCAGAGCATTTAATATATGAATTAACTACACAGTCCCTTGTCACTTCTTAGGTACCTATGCCAGTATGCATTGTCATTTATTGCTCTTCATCTGTGTGTCACAGGATTCGGCCGTAGAGATGTGGTGGATTACCTCCTACAGCATGGAGCTAACGTGTACGCGAGGGATGATGGTGGTCTCATCTCTCTTCACAACGCCTGCTCGTTTGGTCATGCTGAAGTCGTGAGCTTGCTTCTTCTCCACGGAGCAGATGCCAACTCTCGAGACAACTGGAATTACACCCCTCTTCACGAGGCTGCTATTAAGGGCAAAATCGACGTCTGCATTGGTAAAACGCCACCCAGTAATTTTCGGTTCATATCATTAGTGATATGTAACTGTGAGGGCTCTACAGCAATAAGAATCAGAGAACATATATAGGAATATATAGCATAAAATAATGCTTGGGATGTGACATATGGTAAAAAAAATGTTAACTACTAGCTAATCCTGTTAATCCTACTAAAATGCTGGCTAGCGTCTAGTGAATGTGATTATTGTAATGGACCGTAGCTTGTTAGCGTTTTCAGGTGAAGTGCTTGTTCAGAGTTTGCATCTGAGCGGAGACTAGTGGGATCGTGTTTCTTGCTGTCTAAGCTGATGCTCTGTGATGTGGCAGCATTGCTGCAGCATGGGGCTGAGCCAAGCATCCGTAACACGGACGGCAGGACGGCGCTGGACTTGGCGGAGAGCTCGACTAAGGCAGTGCTGACTGGTGAGCCGCCCTCACTTCACCTTTACCACCTCTTGTACCATTGATCACATAATGGGTCGGTCCTTATATCTTCTAATATCCACAAACGCATCACTGTGCTTCGTTTTTTTTTTCTTGCACAATGCGCTTAACACCTAACCAAACTAACCGTGTTTCTCTCGTAGGGGAATATAGAAAAGATGAGCTTCTCGAGAGTGCAAGGTACCATCACTTTGACTCAGAATGCCTTTCAAAACATTTCTGTGCTGGCCTGAGTGAGTTCAATAAGCTCGAATACCCGATCCACTTAGTTGCCTTCAGGAGTGGCATTGGGCTTTTAGTACGTTGTAAAGTATCTGTTGTGGGTTTGTGCTATTGTAGGAGTGGAAATGATGAGAAGCTGATGAGCCTCCTCACTCCCTTAAACGTGAACTGTCACGCCAGTGATGGCAGGAAGGTAATTCACACCCCCAAAGCAGACTGACACTGCCACTATAAAACATCCTTCTGATCGCCCTTTATTATTTGAGCAAGGGAACTGCACCTGGCAGGGTGTTGGTAACTGTGGTGTCTGTCTGTTGTCTGGCTACAGTCGACCCCTCTGCATCTGGCTGCAGGCTACAATCGGGTGAAGACAGTGCAGCTGTTGTTACAGCACGGAGCTGACGTCCATGCTAAAGACAAAGGGTACAGCAGTATTGACCTCCCTGCCACTTAAGTCCTCTATATCCTACTCTCTTGGATGTAACAAACTAAGTGTTTTTCTCTTTTTTGTGGTTATTTTTTTCTCAGTGACCTGGTGCCTCTCCATAATGCCTGCTCATACGGCCATTATGAAGTGACTGAATTGCTTGTGACGGTAGGGGTTTTGCTTGTATTCGTTTCCAGTGTCTTGCGTCAGTGTCTTGACAGTGTGCTTTGTTTGTGTACTCTTGGAACATCCTGATAGAGTTACTATCAGGCCCATACATGATCATACTCATTTGTTCACGTGCGTTCTTTGTCCAGCACGGAGCCTGCGTGAACGCCATGGACCTGTGGCAGTTCACCCCACTGCACGAGGCCGCATCTAAGCACCGTATGGAGGTCTGCTCCCTCCTGCTGAGTTACGGAGCAGACCCAACCCTGTTGAACTGCCACAACAAGAGTGCTGTGGACCTGGCCCCCACCGTCCTGCTGAAAGAGCGTTTGGCCTGTAAGACCACGGCACACGGTGAAGGGGATGTTTCACCAAACATCACTAATAATCACCAATAGCAGTTGACTGCAGATTGGTAGTATTTATATGACATCACGCTTACAGGTGCCTGCTCTTTTTAATTCAAGCTAATGTAGCCTTTTTGGTCCCTGTTCCTATTACAATGTTTTCTTTGTGATCATATTGTGGCTTTTATGCTTTTTCATTTGCGCAAGATGCATGAATTATGTATGATCAAGGACTTAAAACCCACATCAGGGAGTATTCTAGACTTTCTGAATTAAAAAGACCTTTTTGACTGTGAAAATGCTTCTTCCAGATGAGTTTCGTGGACACGCATTGCTTCAGGCAGCCCGTGAGGCAGACCCCGTCCATGTTAAAAAGCACCTCTCTCTGGAGACCATCCTTTTTAAACACCCCCAGACCCATGAAACAGCCCTGGTACAAGCTCCAGAAAACCGAACACGAATATGAAAGGCATTTTTTTAAAAGCCGTGTTTTGATGAAGGTTTGTTTTCGTTTGTCCTTGATTCTCACAGCACTGCGCTGCTACATCACCCTATCCCAAGAGGAAGCAAGTGTGTGAGATTCTGCTGAGGAAAGGAGCCAACGTGAATGAGAAGACAAAAGAGTGAGCAGACTTGGCTTTACTGTAGTGTCATGAGCCACTGCACACGTTGTACGCACACAAGGAAGTCAGAAGCTGGATGTGATGTTCTGTGCTGTGAAGTGATCTTCTTATATTAAATGAAGAACATGTACTTTCAAAAAGAGAAAAGCCTTTTGGACAGTGCTGAAAAAGCCTTTTGGACAGTGCTGAATTGCTGTTTAGGTAGCTATGTGTGATATCATACTGTCTAATATACCCACTTCCTGTTTCATCACAGCCTCATGACACCCCTGCACCTAGCTGCCGAGAGGTCCCACAATGATGTCATCGAGGTGCTCGTGAAGCACGAGGCCAAAGTAAGCTCTTCGCACCCACAAGCGCTTCTCCACACCCCTCGCTCAGCCACGCAGGCAGGAAGGTAGAGAGGGTGAGCCCTTCTGTCCGTACTGGGAGTGTCCGCTGTTCTCTGCGTGCAGGTGAATGCTGTGGACAGCCATGGGCAGACACCACTGCACCGCGCCGCCCAGCGGGGATACCTGCAGAGCTGCCGACTGCTCCGGGGCGCTGGTGGGGACCCACTCATCACCTCACTGCAGGGCCTGCAGGGTGAGCTTGCTGCTCCATGGACTGCGCGCACACACACACACACACACACACACAGACACGTACACACTCACACACACAAATAAACACTCACAAACACACACACACACACACAAATACACACCGCACACAAACACACGCACACACACACACACACACACACACACACACACACACAAATACACATGCACAAACACACACACACTCTGGCTCTGACCTGTGGAGTTCTGCTGAAGTTATGTGACTTTAGTATCGGACTAAAAGTGTCAAATGCAGAAGAGAACTAGGAAACAAATAAAAGGAAAGAAAATTTAACTGTAAAATACAGACTTGGTAAATGTATGCTAAAGTAAAAAATATATATATATATATCTGTTCTATACTAGAAGGAGTGCTAATGGGGAACTTGGAAACGGATAGGCAGCTTCTGGAGGCATCCAAGTCTGGAGACCTGGAGACTGTAAAGGTAAACATAGTGAGTGGAGCGACTGCAGACATGCAGTAAACTGTGTATGGTCAGGAGGAAATGTATGGCTGACATGATTGACTGGTTAATCGTTAAGACAGGAAGTGATGCATTTCGAGTGCAAATGTGCTGTGAATATGTGAAAGTTCTTTGTGTGTAGAAGCTCTGCACCCTCCAGAATGTGAACTGCAGGGACATAGAAGGCCGGCAGTCCACCCCCCTCCACTTTGCAGCTGGCTACAACCGCGTGGGCGTGGTTGAGTACCTGCTGCAGCACGGAGCTGATGTGCATGCTAAAGACAAAGGGTAGGAGCTCCATCTGTACTCCATCTGTACTCACCCTCTAAGCACACACACACACTCAAGTCAAGTCAATTTTATATATATAGCGCTTTTTACAACACATGTTGTCACAAAGCATCTTTACAAGCGCATGGGTCCAGATCCCTAATGAGCAAGCCAGGAGCTACAGTGGCAAGGAAAAACTCCCTAGGCGTGGATTAGGAAAAACCTTGTGGGGACCAAGACTCAAAATGGAACCCATCCTCCATTGGGTGGACCTGCTAGTAGAAGTCCATATTTGTAGTTCGATTTCTAGGCCGAGCAGTCACAGTGCCTCCAATGTGGATGCTGAGCTCAGGTAGGAGGCGGCATTGGCGCATCCACTGGCAGTATCGGCACGTCTGCTGGCGGTAATGACACATCTTTTCATGGCATCGGCACATCCACTGGCAAGCCAGACCATTTTCTATGTGCTTTTATGGAATTGTCTTTGTAGAAGAAGCCACACCTTCATATGTAGTACATTAACTGAAGGCTTGATTACACGGGTGAGTCTTAAGCCTAGATTTAAAGATTGGAACTGTGTCAGATCCATTAAGTGAAACCATTAGTGCTTTATAGATCAACAAGAATTTTTAAATCAATTCGTATTCGTTATTTAACCGGGAGCCAGTGCAAGACCGAGAGAGCAGGACTAATGTGATCGAATTTTGTAGCCCTAGTTAGGACTCTGACTGCTGCATTCTGTCTAAGTTGGAGTTTCTTTGGGGACTTTTTAGAGCATCCAATTAAAAGACCGTTACAGTAGTCCAATCTTAATGAGATAAAAGTTTCTCTGCATCTGATAACTAAAGTAAATGTCTCAGCTTGGCAATATTACATAAATGGAAAAATTCAGCCTTAATGACATTGTATATGTGTGTGTCAAATGAAATATCAGAATACCTCTGTCTTATCGGAATTTAGAAGAAACACACACACACACACCTGTGCCTATCTTTACACTTATCTGTTTTTCGCCAGCAAGATAAACAAGGAAGAAAATGATTTATCAGGGGTCTGCCTATTTGTTCTGCCTTTTCTGCAGGGGCCTAGTCCCTCTGCATAACGCTTGCTCTTACGGGCACTACGAAGTGGCTGAGCTTCTGGTTATCCATGGTGCAGTGATCAACATTGCCGACCTGTGGAAGTTCACGCCGCTCCACGAGGCGGCCGCCAAAGGCAAATATGAGATTTGCAAGCTGTTGCTTCAGGTACAAGTCGCTCAGCCCCTCCCGCCTCGCTCCAAAATCATAGCCGCCCTTGTAACGTCTTCGGTTTGAACATTTCAGCAAAACGCTCGTGTCGATGTGTTCCCAGCATGGCGCAGACCCCACAAAAAAGAACCATGACGGCAACACTCCTCTCGACCTGGTCAAGGAGGGGGACACGGACGTCCAGGACCTACTGAGGGGTGACGCCGCGCTGCTGGACGCTGCCAAGAACGGCTGCCTCTCCCGCGTCATGAAGTTGTGCAGCCCACGCAACGTGACCTGCAGGGACACGCAAGGGCGCCACTCCACGCCGCTGCACCTGGCAGGTGAGCTCACATGACACCTGGTTAGCCCAGCCAACATAGCCCACGCATGCTCTTTCATCTGACGCTCTTTTTACATGATTATATATTGGTATTAAATAGACCTGTTGTGATAGATGCAACCACATATATGCAGTTTTTCGGGGACAACATTCTCTTTGATTTATTTACATCAGAACATTTTGGTGTTGTTATTGTTGATCTTCTTTAAGAAGACAATACTGAGAAGGCCTTGACCTAGAATCCAGTGCCTTATGACCGTTGTGTTGCTGTGTGTCAGCAGGCTATAATAACCTGGAGGTGGCAGAGTACTTACTGCAGCATGGAGCAGAGGTGAATTCGCAGGACAAAGGGGGACTCATCCCATTACACAATGCTGCCTCATACAGGGTGAGTCTCTGTTCACACATTCACACGAGTCTCACACTGGCAACTCGTGGTACAGGCACTAGCTATACAAACACCTAGAAATTACATTTTTCCCTTGAAAAACTTTTTTTTTAATCCTTATTATCATAAGGCCAGGTTTATACATTCATATATTTTGTTTTAGCTAATTGCATCTTTAATTCAGAGTAACAAAGATGCTGAATTACTGTCATTCATGAGACCTGAATGACAATATTTGTTGATGGGTAACATGTTTATGTTGGAAAACAGCCTTCGTGTTCTAGAACAATACAAGACAATTTGAAGAACACAAGAGGCTGGCTTGGCCTCTCAAACTCAAGGGCCTGACATTTGTACCTAAAAGATCTGTAGGGAAAGTACCTGTACAGATGTTTGGTGTTCATGAAAATGCTGCATGCTTATCACGGCATTTCTGAGCACACGGCATGAATCTGAGCTTTCTTGATGAAGCCCAGTTAAATTCCCTAAGGCGGCATAGAATAAATATAATAGTGAAACAATGGAGTATCAAAGCTGAGCATACTGTGCGCTGTAAACATTTTTCACCTTTTTCCTTTAGCTAAAAATGAGGAAACTAATAACTAATATTGCAATACTAGACCCTGTGTACACCTGGTTGTTTATGCATCTTGAGTAGTAAATCTGGATAGAGGTTATCCACATAAAAGACAGGTGTAAATGCAGTCAAGACACATTTAAATTTGATTCCCTCAAACCATTTCAGGAGATGGTCTGAGAGACATTTAGCCAAATGTTATGGCAGCGTAAATCCTCTAGCTACCTCTAGCTATCCAAGCTACACTGAACAACAAAAATGTAACATTGCCTGTCACCCATGAGCACGAGGAGGTCATATCCCACAAGTCTTCACTCCATTTTCACAGCCAACCAGATCTCTGCACCACTGTGGCATTTGCTAAAGCTGCAACAAGCGTCACTGCTTTATTATTCTTCATTACCATCCAGAGTTGGTGCATTCATCTGTTATAAGAAAAGCACAACACCATGCAAAATGTAGAGTTTTGAGGCAGCTGGACTACAAAGTGACTACCGGGAACATTTTCAATCCACAAAGTAGGCTCACTAAACAAACCAGTTTAAACAGGATCCAAGACTTTACATTGTGCTGCATTTGGTATCACGATTTTCTTTCTCAGAGGTCATCACTTATCCAGCACTGTTCACCCTTCAGGTCAAATGCAGTGGGCCACGTGGCTTCTGTCCATCTGTGTAATAAGCTGATGAGAGGGAAAGGCTCACCAGGCCCCAGGCCGCCATAACACATGCATGCTTTACAAATCCACAATCCTGCACAGAGGGCAGGGAATAGAACGCGAGAGCAAGCCGTGTGTCTCGTTGGCAGCACGTGGACGTGGCCGCGTTGCTCATCAAGCACAACGCGTGTGTCAACGCCACGGACAAGTGGGCTTTCACCCCGCTGCACGAGGCTGCTCAGAAAGGGAGGACGCAGCTGTGCGCCCTGCTCCTGGCTCACAGCGCTGACCCCGCGCTCCGCACTCAGGAAGGCCAGTCGCCGCTGGACCTTGTCACGGTACACCCAGCAGATGCCTCTTCTCCCTCTGTTTCAGTTTCCCAGTCAGGGCGGGTGTCTCATCATGCCTCCTGACAACACGCCCAGTTGGCTGCCTCACTCATTTCTGCCTCCTGATTCAATTTCACCTTAAAGGTGCAATAAGCTACACAGCTTAAAGTCGCAAAAAGTCATTTTAAACATGCGCCGTATTATTAATGGACACTTGCTGTCCTTGCTGCTCACAACAGTAATAATGTCAACAAAATGTCGTAGAAAAGAAAGCTAGTGTGAGTTATATAGTCAATTTCAAAATGTCATATATACTTATTGTACCTTTAAGATTCTCTATTTTGCATGGGTTCCTCATATGAAGATCTGAAGAGTGCTACATGAGAGCATGTTGCATTATGCCCTGAAACATGACTGGATAAAATCCTTTGAAAGGTCTGCAATAACTTGACTGGGTGGATCCATGTGAATATGCTTGCTTGTACTACAGTCAAAAAACAGCCCATGCTTTGTGTGGTGTCTCATTTACTCATTCATGTGTCTCATCGGCTCAGTGTACCTGTGCTCACTGTCCTTAGAGTTCTCAGAGTCACATGACATTGCTCATGTCTGCAGATAAAATCAGTGGATATATATTTGTCCCAGTGAACCCCGGTTGTTTTAAAAATGCAGCACATGTAATGTAGCTACACTGAGCTCACACTCTTCATCTCGTTGCTGTGTTACCTCACTAGGCTGATGATGTCCGTGCCTTGCTGACTGCAGCCATGCCCCCATCTGCTCTACCAACGTGTTACAAACCGCAGGTCATCAGCGTGTCATCCTCCAGTGGTGTGATGTCTTCTGCACTCTCCTCCAGCTCCATGGCCCACTCATCCACTTCCACCTTGGACACACTTGGAGAGGCTGGGGCCTTCCCTGAGCTTCTCGGACCCTCAGGGGCCGAGGGTGCTGTAGGGGTGGAGAAGACTGACAAGGGTACGTCTGGCAGGCTTGTTTTAACTGTAATTGGTTTGGTTCATCCTGGTTCTTTGGCTTTAAACACCCATAATTTTCTACCATTGCAAAAGTGTTTTGAATGACTTCTCTTTTTCAAGGAATGGGTGTCGACCTGAGTATTAGTCAGTTCCTTCATAAACTTGGTCTGGAACATCTTCTGGAGATCTTTGACAGGGAACAGGTGCTCAAACCTTCTGCTTTTTCTGTTTCGATAGCCAGAGTGGAATCTAGAGTTGAATCTTGAATCTAGTTTATTAGGATTATCAGGGTTCGGTTACCAAAATCCCTGTAAGACAGGAAAAAACAAATGGCACAGAGCATGTTCACAGTGAAATTTGTTGTCCAGCATAAGTATAATTCCAAACTTAGATGTATTTGTGTGTGTATGTTCATCTGTATATCTGTAGTATATTCTATTTTGCCTTTGTCTGGTGTGACTTTGTTCATTTGTGGCCAAAGATAACTCTGGACGTCCTTGTGGAAATGGGGCACAAAGAGCTGAAGGAGATTGGCATCAACGCATATGGTCACAGGCACAAGATCATCAAAGGGTTGGAGAGGCTGCTTAGTGGACCTCAGAGTAAGTGCTCCTCCTCATCCCAGCCTTCCACTGTTGCGTGCTTCATCACAAAAAAACATTATATACTGTAGAGTCTGCACACACTTTTAATTACTTTGTGCATACACCCCTGTAAGAACTTTAGACCTCAAGTTTTATTAATACTACATTTTTCGAGTTTGTACTGATTGATTCTTTAATTGAACATACTTGTCTGTTGTTCGACTTAGGTTTGAACCCCTACTTAACTTTGAACACAACTAACAGTGGAACTATATTAATTGATTTGGCCCCAGATGACAAGGAATTTCAGTCTGTTGAAGAGGAGGTATGGTTGTTTTTGTTGTGTGTATATGTGTGTGTATGTGATTGGTTTGGAGTTTTTTCCCTTTCAATATGTGAACAATATACCAGTTGATCCAGTTTGCATGTTCAGGCCATGACTTGGTAATTTTCATGAAACAATAAGTTTGATGTAAGCAATAATCGGCAGTTACAATAGAAAAGACTACGCACTTCCTAATCTATCTTTCCTTGCTGACTGTCTGATGTTATAGTGCTTTGGCCAGTAAAATACAAACATGTGTGTTGTCTGTAAACAGATGCAGAATACAATAAGAGAACACAGAGATGGTGGCCATGCTGGGGGAATATTCAACAGATATAACATTGTGAAGGTAACTTTGTATCTATCGTTTCTGAGATGAAGACAAAGCTTCACTTACATGTTAAAGACTTATGATTGCCTGCCTAGTACCTGTACCAAATACATCTAGTACATGTACCAAATACATCTAGTATCTGTACCAAATACGTCTAGTACCTGTACCAAATACATCTAGTACCTATACCAAATACTTCTAGTACCTGTACCAAATACATCTAGTACATGTACCAAATACATCTAGTATCTGTACCAAATACGTCTAGTATCTGTATCAAATACATGTAGTATCTGTACCAAATACATATTTGTTGCACTTTGTAGATCAAGAAGGTGTGTAATAAGAAGCTGTGGGAGAGATATGCCCACCGCAGGATGGAGGTGTGTGAGGAGAACCATGACCATCCAAACGAGCGCATGCTGTTCCATGGTGGGTGATTCACCATACCTGTTACCTAGCGACTGTTTCCAGGGCCTGGTTCTGAGCATCTAGACATGGCCTGTGCCTTGTTGCTTAGGATCACCATTCGTCAACGCCATCATCCACAAAGGCTTCGATGAGAGGCACGCCTATATTGGAGGAATGTTCGGGGCTGGAATCTACTTTGCTGAGAACTCTTCCAAGAGCAACCAGTATGTGTATGGCATAGGAGGAGGTACTGGTTGCCCACTTCACAAGGACAGGTCGTGCTACATGTGCCAGAGGTGAGATGGTTCTCCATACTTAGTTTTGTGCGTTAGCATGAGCCACGTCACACCTACACTGACCTGCTCATTTAAGAAAATGAAAAAGGAACACTGTTTACCATGTTGCCTTCAGCCATTTGTTTTTAAAAATCCTTGTACATGTTTTAGAGTGTTATTGTGGTAGGAGATGTAGATCTGGTATTGTGTTGAGTGCTTACCTCCTCGCTGTCATCAGGCACCTGCTCTTCTGCCGTGTGACTCTGGGAAAGTCCTTCCTCCAGTTCAGCGCTATGAAAATGGCCCATTCCCCACCGGGACACCATTCAGTGTCTGGGAGGCCGAGTGTAAATGGTCTCGCTCTGGCTGAGTTTGTCATTTACAGAGGAGAGCAGGTACTGCATTCCTCGTTCTCTTCTTCACACTCAGTTTTCACCCCACTTTAGGAGCAGGTTACCAGAGCGATCTAGCTCTCGACTACATTCTGTTGAAATTATTGCTATGATTGGGACTATGGTTAACGTGGGTATATTGATAGCTTATTGATCAGCTTGGTGGTCTAGTATTCTCATTCTCAGTATAACACTGCTTATTCATGAATGACACTGAACTCAATTTAAGAATTATTATTTGTGAAATTGATTTGTGTAAACTGGTCTTCATACACTCATAGATTATATCCTATTCTTGACCAACAAAGCAAGACATGTATGTTAAGCTTAAAGTTTGGCTTGTTTCTCTTCTCACAGTATCATAATTGTATTGATCCTTCCAGGCTTATCCAGAGTACCTGATCACCTATCAGATCATCAGGCCAGATGGCAGTACTGATTAAGGCCTTATCTCCTTATTTCCTGTGTGGAATGTTTTGCCTACTGCATGCACATATTATTCATACACTGTGTAAAAATGGGTTTGTCTCATCTTTCTTAACCTCTAACAGTTCCACAGTATGTACCACTTTACAGTGTTAAACATTTTCTCAGACTGTGCACTGAAAAATCTGTCTTTTCGTAATAGCTGAGTTAGAAAAGGTACTAACATTTGCTAACACTGTAAACAACAGATTTCAAGTGTCGATTTATCATGAAGGTGTCTTATTTATTTTATGAAGACAATATTTTTTGTACTAGCATGTTTATTTATTGACCTTTGTATTATAAGAGTTCTATGCTTGGAAGAGGAATTAATATATATATGTATGGCATTTTCTTCCAATTTCCCAGTGGTAATATAGAGATCCTTTTGGAGGTAAACAGATAAGTACCATTGCTAAAACTAGAAAATAACTAAGTAATCAACATTGTGGCATGCCACATGTTATTGACACCGCGTCTCCAGTGGTGTTGCTGTCCATGACAAATTGTTAACTGGATTTCCTATACATTTAAAATTTTAAAAAGAACATTTGAAAATCCCTCAAAAACAGGAATCCAACAGACAGATCGCAAAGTTATGCTGATAAACTGACGAGCAACGGGGAACAGAATTTTCATGAAATGATGTCCTGAAAATGGTTCAGCAGCAGCTGAGTTAATAGCTAGAACTGACATGACAAACATTGCTGCCGTTCCGTCATGTCTCTGGTGCGCTTGTTCGTTTGTGCATGGTTGTCCCACGAGTGTCATACTGGTGCGTATGTGCTACTTCAGTGTTCCACCGCTGAATCGGTGAAGGTACTGTGTCTTTTCTGCATACTGCAGGGAATAAATAATAAAGATTTTATTTGAGAAAAGCCTGTTCTTCACATTTGTATAATAACACAAATGCATACTTTGTATTAGCAGTCTTCCAAAGGCTTCATCAGTGGTCAGTTTTTGCACTACAGCACCACTTTTGACGGTACCTTTCTGGGTACAGGTCACTTTAACCCAGAATTGACACTGAGTTCTCCCACAACACTGCTGTTTCTGTACTTCAACTGCAAAAGCTACTAACATGCTATCGTCAGTACTGTGCTGTGAAGGAATGTGAGAAAAAGATGATCAGGGATATATGTCTGTAAGACTAACTAGATGGGTGAGTGTAGGTACAGCATAGACATAAAATGAGCAGTGTGTATATTTGCAGTGAGGTAATATTCAAAAGAGGGCACTGGTAATAATCTACATTATTTTGAAGGAAGATCTGAATGTGTAACTGAGTTGCCAGTACATAAGGAACACTGGCCCACCAGGAGGAATAATTATTTAACTTGCTCACAAACTATTGGGAAAAGGTTACATCAGAAAAGGTTAAATCAGAGGAAAGCAACTGCTTGGTGCTCCAGTCCAGTGGGAACCAAACTACAGTAGTGGCGATGTGCAATGTGCCGTACCATTACAGTACCCTCCCCTGAAAACACTCCTGACACGCCCCATGAAGGCAGGCACACCTCACCCCAGGCCCATAGTACAGCAGAGGGCCTAAAGGAGAACACCTTACCCTCCCGGGGTTAGTATGGTTACAGTCAGCAATAAGTTCGGAGGTACCACAGTGATCCTAGGGACAGGTGCAGTGGTGATCAGCGCCGGCAGGTCCGGGGGACAGTCAAGCCAGCGGCAACCGATCCAGCCTGCAGCCTCCTCCTAACACGGGAACGGTGGGAGGGACTAATCCGGGCTACCAGCCAGGCCCATACACTTCACCCCTGCCCAGGCACAACACATGCCCCTCCCAACAAAACACCAGGTGGGTTTCATCCTGGGGCTCCTTGGCTGGATATCATGAGGCCAGGACAGAGGAGGGATGTCCTTGGGATGTCCAGGACAGAGGAGGGATGTCCTCGGCTTACCCTTTAATGGTCCGCCTTTGTCTTTGTAATCTTCTGTAATGTCAGTGCATTGCTAATAAATGTTGTACATCTGCACCACTCTTTCGGCTTCCCTCGCTCACACAAAACAGTAGGGCAGAATACCTGCTGTTTTAAAGCTTCCCAAATCTGCAAAAATATCGGACCTCAGCCTTTTCACTCCAGAAATCGAATTCATAATGAGCGTAGGTGAGTTGCTTACGGCAAAATGAAATGTGAAGCTAGAGACGACCAGCAAAGAACACCGAGTCCGCAACTTGAAACCACTTCAGAACTTCCCTAAGAGTCAAGAGTGCAGGTATCACAATAGTTTTAATTGTCCGGATTTTAAAAAACAAACACATAAACACAAAACATGTCACTATTGAGTTGCCAAAGACAGCAAAAGAGAAGACACATAATATAAGATACCACAAGCTAGATGTGAGATGATTTCTCTACAACTGGCCGAGATAATGTAGGATACTAGCTAAATCCCTATAATCAGATGGCGTAATAATACTATGAAGGTTGTTTCATGAAGTTCACAGCAGGATACAGTAGTATTCAGAGGTGCTTTTAAACTACCATAGCTTTCTTCGGTGCAGCATTTGATACCATAGATCGCAACATTTTACTACATAGACTTGAAAACTTTGGGATTTGGGGTGTAGCCTGGATTAAATCTTATTTAGCCTATTGCTACTAATGTAATTAGATATGTACAGATAGATGTAATGTAAATAAATTGGGATTCTTCAGCATAAACTAAGGTCAGTTTTGGTAAGGATCTAGGGCCCCTACTGTTCTCTCTAGGTGATATTTTGCACAAACACTGTGTTAGTTTCCACTGCTATGCTGATGACACTCAGTTATGCATCTCAGATAAACCAGCGGACAAATCTAAGCTTAATATTGTTGAGGAATGTGCAAAAGACATCAGACACTGGATAAAACATTCTCTCACCTAATCATGACAAAACAGTAGTGCTTTTTTTAGGCCCACAGGCAGCCAGGAATATGAGCTCAAACTATATAATAAACCCAGATGGACTGCCAATCACACCTTCTTTAACAGCTAAAAGCCTTGTGGTAATTATGAATTGCAATATCTCATTCGAAGTTCATGTAAATAATATCTTTAGGACATCATTCGTCCACCTTCATAACATAACAAAGATTTGGAACATAATGTCTTCCCAGAATGCAGAATAGCTAGTCCATACATTTAGCACTTTCATATTGGACTACTGTAATGCCTTAAATGGTGTGGAATAAAGCTAGCATGTAAAGCTCAGAAAAAATTTAGAGCTCATTTGATATATTGGTAAATTTCCATACTGTAACTCCGGTGGCGTCATGGAGCGATGAGACGGATGCATGCGCTGAGCAGAGCGAGGTTCATTATTTTATTATTATATATGAGGTTTATTAATCCACAAACAGAGTTGGGGTCACATGGGGTCACACAGAGTTGGGCGTGACACATACATATCATGTTTTATTAAACCTGAATCAGGTTATTTTCTACAGTAGTTTTTGCAGGTTTCTATTTTCTACAGTACAGTTTCTTGGTAACACTTTACATTAAGTGTTGACTAACTAACATGAAGTAATGCATTAGTTAACATGAACAACACATGAAGTAACACATTAACAATAATTAACTAATGTTAAGTAAATATGTAACACTTACGGGTCTTGTTTTAGCTCTTTGTTGCTCACACCTTTTTAGAGCTTTAGTGTTTTAGTTTGGAGCAAAAGGGACTAAAGAGCTAAAAACAGTATGGACACACTTCAGTTCATATGCTGATAGATTCTGGATATTTCCAAGTTAACCATTACTTATGTATGTAAATCAGTACAATGTAATATATTCCTTTAAGGTCGCACCAATATGTTACATTCTAATGTATGTTAGACATTCGTGTTTGTGTCTTCCAAGAAGGACTTGCACATACCATTCTCCACACTGCAGTCATGCAAATGTGTTACTTCATGTGTTGTTCATGTTAACTAATGCATTACTTCACGTTAGTTAGTCAACACCACTTAGTCTGCACTTCATATAAACACAGCATTAACTAATGCAACCAATTACTTAGCATTAGTTAATTATTGTTAATGTGTTACTTCATGTGTTGTTCATGTTAACTAATGCTAGTGTTACCAGTTTCTTCAATTACTTTTGTCTATGTTTTCTGATTTGAAGCTGACATTTTTGATAAATTATAAAGAGCTTTGAATAATTCTCCCATGCATACACTGTATTGTATATATTAGAGAAAGCAGTGGAGTCAGGTGGCACTGGAGCAGCTTTATTTTCCATAGTGAAGACAGATACAATAAGTCACACAAAATGAAATGCAGACTCTTAATGTGAAGCAAAGTCTTTAAGTAAAGTGCTCCGGTTAAGTGAAGCGAAACCAGATAAGCGCTCAAAGTCTCTCTCTCAATGCAGCGTTTGCAGAACAAGAGTCCGCACGTTCAGTGCTCCACTCAGCACAGTTCAGTGTGCAACACTGGGTGTCAGGACCTGTGGCCTTAAATGCTGCAGACAATCAACATGAGGAATGTGAGGCAGGTGTGATGGGAGTGTTAATAGGTGGAGGATAGTGAGCGAGGGAGTGACAGAGGGCGTGTGTGTGTGGGAGAGGGAGTGACCTAGGGTCTGTGTGTGTGGGAGTAGGAGTGACCTAGGGTGTGTATGTGTGTGTGGGAGTGACCTAGGGTGTGTGTGTGAGGGAGAGGGAGTGACCTAGGTTGTGTGTGTGTGTGTGGGAGTGACCTAGTGGGTGTGTGTGTGTTGTGTGTGTGTGGGAGTGACCTAGGGTGTGTGTGTGTGTGTGAGGGAGTGACCTAGAGTGTGTGTGTGTGTGTGTGTTTGTGTGGGAGTGACCTAGGGCGTGTGTGTGTATGAGAGTGGGCATCTCCCTTGCCCGCTGTGCCCGGCTCACTGTGACACTGATATTTTAAGTACACTAGTGATCCACTTGTCCACTAGGATGAAGGCCTGTGATGCACCACCCTGCATTACATTCATATACAGCTTATTACACCATAGACTGAGGTGAATGAAAAGTGCTGAAATCTGTCACTCTCTTGGTGTCCATGCACCATCTTATACACACTCTCTTATACACACTTTCTCATATATTCTCTCTCATAAACATTCTGTCATATACAGTCTCATATACACTCTCATATACTCTCATACATACTCTCATATATACTCTCTCTCATACTCATATACTCTCATATACAAATAGACACTCCCTCACACCACATTCGCCCATTTCCCTTAGGAGGAAAGAACATTTTAAGGCATCCAAAAATATATGAATCAGTTCAACTGGCAGCAGAATAATGACCCAGATCATACATAGGCACTTCGCTCTTTTTTTCACTTTTCACTAGACACTTGCATGTAAATTTTTACATGTACTGTTTAAAATCCAGACTGAGGTCATGACCAGCCCAACTGTTCCACCACTTGGCCTAGAATGACATTCCTCCAGGCCAGCTGAAGTGAGTCGTGTTCAGGGATCGTATTTGCTTCACATTCAATCTGTACTATTGCCAGCAGCAGCGTGTTTCTTTGGTTCAATAGGATAGGACCGAAACCTTTTCAGAAGGCAAGTCTGTGTCCTCAGCGCAGTTGAGACCTTTTGAAGAATCGTGTCTTGATTGTATGACACCAGTTCGTTATTAAAATTCACTCTCCATTGAGAGCTGCAGCCTTTCTAAAATCCGTGCTGAAGGCATGTATCACCGGGCTCAAGGATGAATTTGAATGCATTATATCAACAGTTTTCCTAGCCACCTCAGAAAATGCTTTTCACATCATAAGCTTTGTATCATCACAGAAAAGAATCTCCACAAACAGACATCTGACACTGCCAGGGATATAACAAACCAGTTGGTAACTTCTGAGCTTAGATGTCGGAATTTTATCACAGCAACGCCAACAAGCGTATTCTTCGACAAGGTCGAGACAGTAATAATAAAAAGCCTGCACGAATGCTCACCTGAGTGAATCTTACCACGCCATTTTATGCTGACGTTCAAAGAATTATTCTACATGGTTCTTAATCGCATTTACAGTGTTGTCCCTAATCTACAGTCACAGGCACAGGTTTCACTGGAAAATCGACAACATCAAGCTGCAGTATCTAAAAACCAGCAGCAGGGGGCGCAGCGCTGTCCATTTTCCGTCTTCGAGAAGACGTCATTGGCATTTCAAGATGGCTGCAGATAAGAACTGGAGTGGAGAGAGCTAGCTAACTAGACACCGGGTTCAACCTCGTTAAGTCTAGTTTGGTTGCTTGACATTGCTTTGAACGATAGTTATTTTCCAGACACGCCATTCGTTCTTATTTCTGTATCTGGCTGAGGATTCAACATGGTGAGAAAAGAAGACATGTCGATGTTTCACCTTCGCTTTTTGTTGTAGGACCACGACCGTGATGACTGGGAATGGAGTCGTGTGGTTAGCTGGGTCAACTAGCAAACTGGGCAGTTGTCGACTGCCGTGAACGCAAACACTAAGTTTGGCTATGTCTCATACTGTGAAATGGGGGTGGGGGGACAAAAATGTTTCTCGGAAATCACTGACACTGCTAGCGAGTTGGTACAGTAACTCGATATGTCTGTAGTGTGCTAGCCAGATATCGCTAGCACTTCTGGTTAGATGTCTTTTTAACAGGAGCACTGGCTCCTGGGTGCGTTCAATATTGGAAATGCAAATGTGATTGGTTTTGTTACAGGTTGCTCTCCCGGCGGGATTCAAAAGATCACCGAAAAAAATGCCATTTCAGGTCGATACGGTTATGCCATCTTTGATGGATTCGCCGAGTCCCCTGGGAAGCTAATGGTGGAATCAGCCGCTAGAGACAGGGGTGCTGAGGACGGGAGACCTCCCTACGCTGCTGATGTTACAGACACGAGAGAGGACATGGATGGACTGTACCCTCAGGCTGCTTCCCCGCAGAAAACTGTGGATGGCTCGACGGAAAAGGAGAGATGGCAGTGCGTTACCAGTGACCGTGCGTTACTACGCTCTAGTAAAGAAGGTCAGCGTGTCGAACCGCTGCCACAGCTCTGTGATGAACCGCGACGTGAGCAGGACCGCCCTGGTTCGGCGAGTCAGCCGAGTGGAGCCAAGCTCCCGAACGGAAATGTGACCCACATCACCCATACAGCGTCCAGCTGCGATACATGTGATCAGTCTAGTTCGCCTTTATACTGCTGTTCCCATAGAGACAGCAAAGTAGTAGCTAACGGTGAATTATTTTCCGTCTCTGACGGTGCAACCAAGAATGATGTGGTGGCAGCTGCTCCATCAACTAGCACTGGCTTGTGTACTTTGGATCCTCAGTCTGTTCATGCCATGTCAGATATGGGAGTAGCAGTCCAACAACAAGACAATGATGAGAACAGCAGCTCCAGCTCAGTACATGTTTCCCATCAGTTGTTACATAGCCCAGCTGAAAGGGAACCATGCAGTGGAGGCCAGGAATCTGGAATGGCCTGCAGTGACCGTTCCTCTGAAGCAGGCTTGGCCTCCAGGCCGCATTCTCTCTGGTCGTTCTCTGAGAGCCCTTCCCTGCCCTCTGACCCCTCTGCACCAAGCCCTGAGGGTCAAGAGTGCTGCCCCGATTCAAACAGGCAGCACGACATGACATTTATGGACGTGAGCCTGAACTCTAGGAACACGTACGAAATCAGCCGCCGGCAGAGCGCCCCGGACAACATCCCTGGAGTCTTCAGTGTAGCTGTCCCAGACCTGGCCCTGCGGCAGAAGAAACATGGCATCTCTGAGATCTTTGGCAGGTATGAGTGGATAATGGAAGGTGGATGTCGTAGCTTCGTCACTGGCGTAGAAACCATGTTGCCTTGAGGTCGTAGACTGAGGTCATTAGCTGTGTCTGGTGGAGGAGGTGTGCTCCAGCCTCTAGGAGCTCAGCACCACACCTGCTCTGTCGGATAAAGCTAATAACTCTGCTGTGTGCACCAATGGGCATTACTAATAGCATATTGCTGCTGCATTCGTACATGGGGCTACATTTAATGTATTATTTTCTCTGTTCAGTCCACTGTTGCCCTAAGCATTAACCATTTTTTTAAACCAATCGGTCCTAGTTTTCAGGTGGGTTTCTTTGTAGTTGATTAGTTATGATAACTAAACTGGCTGTGGAACTGGTGAAAGCTCTTGAGACTGACAGTGGTGGACAGCACTAGTGGTTCACTGTTGGGAAAAGGACGTGGTGTGTGTGGGAAGTGTAGAAGGCAGCAGTAAGTATCCATGGTGCTTTAGCTGTGTACAGAGCTGGGCTGCTGAGCTACATTATAATCACGTACAGGAAAAAAAATCACTGCTCTGTCTGTTTGGCTTTGAGCTTCATTTACTTTAAAAAGAAACTTTCTGTGTGTTTTATGGCTGTTTTAATTCGTCCCTAGTTGGTTTGTTTATTTGTTTTGAAACTTGCAATTCCGTGACGGTACTTGGTATATTTACTGGCTGACTGGGTGAGTTCTACACCTCCTTACCTGCTGCTGTCTTCCTAGGGCTCAGTGTAGGTAACCCATCACAGATGTCCCAGTGTCTTGACAGGTGTGGTGTTTCACCAATGCTCTCTGGTTGTCTGTTTGCCAGGGGCCTGTTCTCCCGGAGGCAGAGGGAGGCTCCGAGCGCTCCGGGCTGGAAGCTGTTTGGCAAAGTGCCGCTGAGGGAGAGCACTCCCAAAGACTCCAAGACCATTCAGCAGGTGCGCTGCCAACACTGCTGGAGCTCCATTTACAAGGGCCAGGGCCACACATCTGGGGGGATCAGTGTTGCACACACTGTGCAGTTTGTTTAAAGGGGATATTTGTAAATTAAATGGGGTGACATTTGTTTATTTATAATTTAATTGGGCAAAGCCTGACATTTCTCTACCAACTTTTAAACTACAATATCAGTGTATATTACAGAACACAAAACGAATATTACATATAGGGCAGGCATTTAAAAAGGATATTTTTCAACTCTTAACATTTTGTTGAAAGTAAATAAACCTATAAACTATTATTATTTGTTTCAGGGATGGGATCATTTTCCCTAATGGAGGAATTTATTTCTAAACAACACATTCGTTTTAGTTTGTACTATTTTCTTAATGAATGGAAGAAAAATGTATGAAAGCTGTCTCAAGCAGCCTTCAGACTCCATCACTAGGCTCAGCATGGATAACACACAAATGTGTGTGACAGCTGAAGCAATTTGCTAGGCTTATAGAGAATATAGAGAATGGAAATTCAATTATAATTAGCCCAGAATATATCAATGTTAATATCTTGAACATTATTTAATAACTTTCTTGGCCTTTGATTTTACTCTAGAATGCAGTGAGCGTTTCACAGGCGAGAGTATGAGTGAGAGTATACCTACCTAGGTGTGAGTATACCTAGGTGTGAGTATACCTAGGCAGGCCTGATCTGGAATGACAAATGAAGAGTTTGGGCTGTGCGTTGGTCATACTGCTCAGTAATTGTTGGTTTGGACTAAAAGTGAATGTCTGTTTCAGATTTTCTGTAATCTGTTCACATTAGTATAGTGTGACTAAAAGCTTTTTGCTGGTTTTCCCTATTATTCAAATCATGCTCATTAGATTCAAAAAGAGATTGCCCTTAAAGTGGATAAGCTCTCTCGTTGTGCCTAAGGCTGAAGGCAGCCACCCTCCCCAGGGCCCAAAGCAGGTGCACAGGAGCACTGACCGCTGGACCAGAAAGCCAGCTGTGGTGTAGCAGCCATTTAACCTTCCGTCTCACCGTCCTCCCCGTTGGAAAATGACTGTCCCCCTCACACTTGGTCAAACTAGCCTACAGAACGTGTTTACTGCACCAGAGTTGCGGGACCATGACTGTTTGAAGGCAGTAGAAGGCTTCCAGCAGGGTGGTTAATGTCCTTACTGATTTCACTTCTCTTTTCCAGTATTACATTTGAGTTGCAGATACAAAATCTCCCAACGTGGCAGAAAATGCGTTCGAGAATGTTTTCTGCCTGGTATTGTCTACATGTATGTGGACACCAGGATTTGAATAATTTGGTTTGTAAATTGGGGACTAGGGGCAGTAGCCTTAATCCCAGCATGTCACTGCATATAAAATCCGTCTCTCTGCGTCTGTGCCCCTGTCCCCTCCTGCCGTTGTCGGTATTCTCCTCCAAGCACAGGGCCAGGCCTGTGTGTGTGGCCTCCAGGCCTCTTAAATCACATTCTGCCACCTGGTGCACTCTGCTGACATCCTAAGTGTACGAGGAAAGGTGTTCCTGTCCTACGAGTTAACGCACATCATCCCTGCCGCACACAGCTCCCCCCAGAACAAGCTAAAGCAGGATCCAGCCTCCAGTTAGAGATGCTTCACCTACCAATGCTTGTGATGAATGAAAGGTCACGGGGTCAGTTGGCATTACCAAATCATGCAACTTGATGCCTTCTGGCTTTTGTTCATTGCTAGCTGTGTTAACTCTCTGGGTTGAAGAATAAGGGAGACGGATCCAGGGTGATTATTTTCATCATCAGACTTGTGGTTTTGACCTTTTATATATTTTTTTATGAGTGCCATGTCTTCTTTCTCTTTCTTCAGGACAGTAACCCAGGCAATCTCACATCCGTATCAACACCCAATCTGTTGAGTGCAGGGGTATGCCTCTCTTCCTCCCTCTCTCTCTGTGTCCCCTGTGCATGGAGCACCTCACCATCGCCCTCCATTGGTCATTCCAGCCGTTGACATGTGCCTTGCCTGCTTGTCTGCTTAACTGGACATTGTGCACTTCTGCACCATACATGTCTAACACTCACATCATGCACTCCTACACCACCCCCCCCCCTGCCGGAAGTCATTTTGCTAGCTTCATGATAAATTAAAAACACCAGGCATCATCTTCGCAATCAGCAGGGATGACACATTTGTCAGTCCCACTGAGTGAAAACCGAGACTCAGTTCTGCTTTGCTGTCGTATGTACATTAAGTACTTTCTTTCCTATGATATCTTTGTATGTTAAAACTATGTTGTGTTGCTTAAGAGGACAAAAATATTGAATGTCCAGATACTTTTATTTTGAAATGAACGAGAACACACTGCTGATTAGGTTGCCATTGTACATCCTATACTCTCCACACTCTCATGCTCAGATATCAGGTATCGGGTACGTTTACCTGGGGGAGTAAGTCTTCATGAACAGTATGGCTGCTGATTCCTCTCAGAGGTCACTCTTGTGCTGTTTTTAAGCTGCCAGTGCTGTGTGGCTGTGTGGGGTTGTAGCTATTCACTGGTAGTCCTGAAACGTGGAGAATAGGGAACTGTCTTGCCACACATTCATAAGAAACCTCAGCTGGCTTCTTGCTAATGAGTTTCACAATTGTGCTCGAATTGTTTGATCAGCTGGGGGGTGGGGGTGGGTGTAGACGCTGCCCCATTAAGCTCTAAACCACATCCTCTTTATTGAACGCACAGCACCCGTGATCCTTCTCGCGCTCTGTATTTATCACACATAAGCTACATCCTTGTATTCCCTGTAGGCACCAGCCAGCCTTGTGATCTTGATTCCTGTCAGCCATTTCCTTTCTGCTGCGTTCACATGTCCCATCTTCCCAGTTGTGTCCAAAGCTCCTGCCGAACCGCTTCCAGCCCTTTGACATCCATTTCATTTGATCCTTCGCTGCTGAAAGCATAACGGACATTGAATGGCTCTTAATGCTTGTTTGTTTTCGGAGAACCTGCAGGAGTATGAGGCCAAGACCGTCAAAGGAGGCCACAGTCCATCCCAGCCCACTCAAGGACGACGCAAGAATCTGCCGTTTGAACCTCTGTCCACCACGGCGCTCATACTGGAAGAGCGTCCAGCGTAAGTGTCCTCCAGGACTGGTCCTGCCAGCTCCTGTTTGTTTATATGACCATCAGAGTCTCCTCAGCTCCACTGTCTCCACCGCCTATCTTTGGTCGGGTTTTGGGCCATTCATTTTATAGTTGCTGAATAGGAGTTGAGTAGGGCTTATATAACATTTGCCGTGCATGCTGGTGGTAGCACCTGTATATTATGCAGTGTTCGAGACTGCCTCGTCTGCAGTGGTTTATCAGGACACACACTGTCAGTCCATCCAGGGACACTCTAGCGTATGGGCTGGCAGTTGGTGCTGGGCCTCCTGCCCTGCCAGGATGAGGTGTGGTGAGCAGCGAGGGAGATCACGTCTCACAAACAAAGGGCTAAAAATAGGCCAGGCCCCTGCCGCTGGGGCCGGCGCTCACCACGGGGGCCTCCCCTTTTCCCTCTGCTGTCCCGCCAGGCTCTGCTTAAGAATGGATGAATGGTGCAACAAAAAAAGTAAAAGTGGGACTGGAGCTATTGCGTATTGGTTTTGGATGTTCGGATCTGAGGCTTATTAACGCAAGAATATAGTGTGTGTTTTCGTGTGGGTATCGTGGGATGATCACCATGTTCTCTGGCACAAGCAGGTATTTTGAAAATGAATATTCAGTGTCGGAGCATGGATGTAAGTAGGAGAGGAGTAAGCAGTTGACCTGCATGTATGGTGTAGGTGGTGCCATCCATCTCTGGTTGCAGATCTTCACTATGTAGGTTACCTCAGGAACACGATAGTAAATATTAACAATGCATAGATTAATGGAGAAAAAATACTGATTGGACAGTGGAGAGAAGATTAGCAATATGTGAGATAATGAATTTCACAATTGTGCTTGAATTGTTTCAAGCTGGGGGTTATGACACTGCCCCATCACATAATGTAGGTAAGTTCATGTATTCTGGCTGTGAGTAGACCTGACGTTTTGTACAGTTTTAATTGGAGATGGTATTGATAGCTAGGAAATGGGGCAACCAGTCAACAAGGTGGTCTCACTTCCTGCCAAATACTGACGCTATGAATAATGGTGGAATTACAGTAGAGTTGTCCTGAGAGTAGTCCTGGAGAAGGTTAAGTGTGTTTACGTCCTTCTCAGGAACCTTCCTGCAAAGCCTGAAGAAGAAGCTCAACGCCACCGCCAGGAATACGATGAGATGGTTGCCGAGGCCAAGAAGAGGGGTAACGATTGTCTTGCCTTCTTAAGTTTCTATTATGGATTCACAGGAAGTGTCTCTGCACTCTTCTGCTATGGCTAGCTAGCGCACTCCTTGTTGAATTTGTCCATAATTTTATGTTTTAACATTAACCACATTTATTTAGCCTTAACAGCCTTAACCCAGGCCTCTGGGTAATGGGTGGTTGTGCTTGCAGAACTGAAGGAGGCTCAGAAGAAGAAGCAGCAAATGAAAGAGCGCTTCAGGCAGGAGGAGAACATCGCCAGCGCCATGGTGGTGTGGAACACGGAGATCCTGCCCAACTGGGACAGCATGTGAGTGCCACACCTAAACTACCTCCAGCAAATTGCTGCTGCTTGTGCCAAAGCTGTTGCCAATTCCAACAGACCTACCCGTCCGGAACATGGATCTGTGTTTCCACTGGTTTGAGGGCACAATGATTACGTATATACATATTGACATTCCATCATCCAGAAACAGAAGTCAGAAGACGTTGTATAAACGTCTTACAGACCACTGATGATTCATTGCATTTGCTGCAGTTCTTCTCTTAGCTGTAAATGGTGGTAAGGCGGGTAGATGACGCTAGGACCCTGCCCTTTGACCCCTTGCTTCACAGATTTGAGGGTTCTAGACCAGGCAGAATGGCACCACGTTTTCAGGCAGACAACCTGCGATTTAGCCTTGGAAATGTACGGAACCTTTTTGGATTTTGGCACCAGCACCATAACGGTGGAAAGGGTCCATTAGAGGGCTAAAAGAGTTGTATGGGGCGGAAAGAGTGCCTACGGTAGTGGACTCATAATTTCAGTACCACATAAGATCTGCTGTGTTGGCCTTGTCGTTTTGCCACTGACCTTCTTTAAGGCACACTGAAGATCTTGAAGGTTATAGAAGATCTGATGATCACGGGTTTTTATGCAGATGTAATGCTCGTGTTAACACTAACCTGTCTTTTTATTTCTTCTTGCCGTGGGTCTCAGGCGTAGCACTCGGAGGGTTAAAGATCTGTGGTGGCAGGGTCTGCCTCCCAATGTGCGGGGCAGAGTGTGGAGCCTAGCCATTGGGAACGAGCTGAACATCACTCCAGGTATCCCCACCACTGATGAGCCTGTGGAGACATGACTTGTTGTATATTTTATACACGTACAGTTGTTTGCCAGCACCCTGTACTCCTTTCATTATTGGTTGGTTTCAGACCACAGAACCACTGCTGGTTTGGATATTGTTTGGGTGGTGAGCTATTCCCAATGCAGCATCAAAACTGACACAGTTTATTAATTTTTCACATTTCAGCAGGGATCTTCTAAAAAGGAGGTTTTCCTTGCTAAGAGCACTCAGGAAGTCATTGTTGGTCCATGCGTTTCACTGCCACCAGCCAAGCATTTCCAGTCAACAGTCCTGTTCTCAGTACTGTTCTCTCACGAAAGTGAAACTGCTTTTCATTTGTTTCATGTGGAACATCAGACTTTTAAAGACGAACGCTTTCAGTTTTAATTATTGGATGATGTGTAAAGCTTGCATCACTGTAATTTATTCTTTACAGAACTTATATGCTGTCACTCCTCCCCTTGTGTCTCCAATCCCCTTCCCAGAGCTCTATGAGATCTTTCTTTCCCGAGCCAAAGAGCGCTGGAAGAGCTTCAGAGAGCTGGGCTGTGAGGACGAGGCAGAAGGTACATCTGGCCGACACAGCCGACCTTGCCTGAGCATTAGCCTTTACCTTCTCAAAACGGACGCTCGAATCCTTCCACTCACCTCTGATGGGCCTTTGACTAGCATGTTCCCTTTGCAACCCTAGCAACCCCAGCTCTAGATAGGGATGTGGGATCCAGTTAGGCTTGTGTGCTATAGGATTAACAGATCTCCGCTCCGTGCAGCAGGCTGACCAGCACCTTTGCCAACACTTCTGTGCTTTCTCCCATTTCTACCTCAGTGCACTGGCCTCAGGATGCTGTCTTAACTGTTTAAAAGGGTGGACGTGAAGTCAGCTGAACTGTTGGTGTTTAGCTTCCTCTCCCCCTTATATGTGTCCTTCATGTTAACATAATTTCTTGTTTTGCTGGAGCACCTGGAGTGAACTTGGGGGGGGGAAAAAGATTCCTCCTGTAGTTCATATACCTGTTAGAAATGTATCTGCAACCTACGTATTTTGACACGGAGTAGAAAACAAGTGCCAAATATCAGTGATGTCCTAGATGTTTGGCAGTTGTTTACCTGTTGTTTGATTTTGAAAGCTTGTTTTCAGTCTGAGCATGACTGGTGCTGAAGTTCATTGTTATTTTTGACTTTAGGACTTCCTGGGTTTATAGTGGCACTGAATTTGGCCAGTTCATGCCACTGCCTGGCCCAGTAGCACAATCCATTTGAAATGGTTTTACAATGTTTGTAAAGGCTGTATTTTAGTGATAACCTGTCACCAGGGGGTGTGGAAATGGGTGCAGAACCTTCATGAATTTGAGCATCATCACAGCTGTATTTATTTCAGAGTTATTTTGTGAATTATAAAGTAGCATGTTAGTGTCTTTAGCAAAATCACTAAATTGTTACAGAAACAAAATTGTTGAAATGTACAGATGAAGAGCTGGAATCTGAATGTTCAGGACATTCAAAAACTGCACGTTAACAGAACTGCAAAACATAAATTATTATCATCATTATTATTAAAGTATTATTCTACATACTGAAAGAAAATGTTCAGCTCATCTAACTGAAGCCAAGGCTCATGGCAAACATTGTTACTCATTAACAGTCAACAAAACTCTTTTGACCCAAGGGAGCGGTGTGGCTTTAAAGAGGCGGAGCCTACAGTGGTGCGGGGCCTACAGTGGTGCAGGCCCAGAGTGTTGGCGTTGGCACTGAGCTTGAGGCAGAGCAGATGCCCTGTGACCGTCGGCCGCCCCACACTCACAGTTCACTACTGAGGGTTTGAGCTCCAGCTGTCCTGCTGTAGCCATAATGACCCCTTTATGCAGAGCACCTCAAGTGTTGCACACCATCTAAACACTGATGGCTGATTAATAAGTTGTCCCCTCCCCCTGGGTGTTGGCTGTTGTATACTCAGGAAAGGTATATGAACACTGCTAGCATATGAAGGTGAGTTAGCCTGACGAAGCTGTGAAGTTCTAGTCTGTGACACACGATGTGCAGGCCCAGGTAGTAATGTGCCTTGTCATGATGTCGTGATGTCCACCGCAGAGAGTGGAGCGTCCATGGCAGACCGCGAGTCCAGCCTGGAGCTGATCAAGCTGGACATTTCTCGCACCTTCCCCTCACTCTACATCTTCCAGAAGGTACATGTGCTCCTCTGTTACTGGGATGTAGTGGGACTGGAGTGCTATCATCTTATCTTCCCAGGCGAGCTTGCTCCTGGCCACAGCCTCTGACCTCACATTCTGCCCTGCTTGCGTTCCAGGGTGGACCATACCACGATCTCCTCCACAGTGTGCTTGGGGCTTACACCTGTTACCGGCCCGACGTAGGATATGTGAGTGTTCCTACGATTCCACTTTCCATGTAATGTGGTGCAGTACGCTGGAGATGTCACCAAGGAGCATATTTTGCACCATGCTATGCCTATTTATTAACCTGCATGCATGTTTGTCCCACAGTGTTTGATTTGTCACACGTGTGTGATTTGCAAGCTGTTCGTCGCATGTGGATGTGCTGTGGGCTATTTGCAGAGTGTGGTTTTTGCAGGCTGTTCCCTGCACATGCGCGTGTGTGTGTTGTGGGCCTCTCCGAGCATGCGCTGAAGCATTTGTATGGAACTTCTTGCAGGTCCAGGGAATGTCCTTCATCGCTGCTGTGCTGATCCTGAATCTGGAGGAGGCCGACGCTTTTATTGCCTTTGCCAACCTCCTTAACAAGCCCTGTCAGATGGCTTTCTTCAGAGTGGACCATGAACTGGTACAGTCCCTTAACTCAAAAGCTTGTTTAGAGTGTAGATGGGGTGGGGTGAGTTGGTGGTGGTTCACTGGTGTCATGCTGTTTATTTCGCTCTAGATGCTAAAGTACTTTGCAGCTTTTGAGGTCTTTTTTGAGGAGAACCTCCCCCGACTGTTCAGCCATTTCAAGAGCTCCAGCCTCACTCCTGACCTCTACCTGATAGACTGGTGAGTCTCTGAAACTCAAGCAGCTGTTAATGAACCAGAGATGCTGTTCTCGAAGGAGGAGGCCCCCTATCTGGCCCCGGGCTTCTAATGTGCACCACTTCTGTGGAGGAATCGTATCATAAATAAAGTCCTCTGCCTTCCTTCATTGTATCTTAGCCAGTTCCGTAAAACCTCTGCCTGTGTGATGACCCTCTCTCTCTCTCTCTCTCTCTCTGTGCATGCGCATACCCACAGGATCTTTACCCTCTACAGCAAGTCCCTGCCGCTGGACGTAGCATGCCGCGTGTGGGACGTGTTCTGCCGTGACGGTGAGGAGTTCCTGTTTCGCACGGGTCTGGGCGTCCTGCGCCTGTACGAGGACACGCTCCTGGGCATGGACTTCATCCACGTGGCTCAGTTCCTGACGCGCCTGCCGGACGACGTGTCCGCCGAGCGCCTGTTCGCCTGCATCGCCTGCACACAGATGACCAGCAGCAACCGCAAGTGGAGCCAGGTTGGTTAGTCCCCCCACAGCCAATCCGTGCCGGCTTTGGTTGCTCTGGTGACAGCCGTCACCCCCAGGAGCAGGTTGGCGTTTGCTAGCAATAACGGGGTCTTTGTGGTTAGTAGTTCTCTTGATGATGGTTTAATGGGGCAGTACTGGGTAAACGTGAGGAGCAGGTCGCAGTTAATCACACCTTTACGAGCCTGTTGGACATCCCATTCCAAAGCCATGGGTATTAATGCCTTAATTACCCCATTCTGAAACCATGAGATTTTTGAGGGTCTGTAGGAATTTGTGCCCTTTCAGTCAAAATGGCTTATTTGTGAGCTCAGGTACTGTTCGATGAGAAGGCCTTGCTTGCATCTCACATTCCAGTCCATTCCAGCTGTGCTGAGTGGGGTTGAGATTAGAGCTGTGCTGAGTGGGGTTGAGATTAGAGCTGTGCTGAGTGGGGTTGAGATTAGAGCTGTGTTGAGTGGGGTTGAGATTAGAGCTGTGTGCACATCAAACTCATCAAACCACACCAAACACCCTTATGGCCCTCACTTTCTGTACTGGGCCACAGTCATGCTGGATTAGCAAATCATCTTCCCTGAACTTTTGACACAAAGTATGAAGTAGAAGATTGTTTAAAAATATATTTTGGATGCAGTAGCATTAACAGTACCATGCAGGCAAAAACATGTATGTTGACAGTGGGAGTGACTGAAACATCCGAAGCTCATATCTATATGGATTCTGATTCAGATGGACTCAGCGAGTGTTCACACATGAGGCCATGTAGGTTAAACCTCGTCCATTGCTTGACTTGTAATTTCAGCACGTCTGTTTTGTGTTTTAGGTATTCAGTGCTCTAATGAAGGACAAAGACGTGGACTAGAGCAGCAGTCCGTGCCTCAAGAGGTCCTGACACGTCCCTGATCAAACTCTCTTTTGGATAATACACTTGTGCTTCAGAGGTTTTAGAGGTTCTAAAGCTTACTACGAAGACTGAAGTAAACTGGTTTTCTCTGAAACGGCTGCCAGTATTACAGAAGTGAGAATAAAATAATTGTGGGTTTGTAGACTCTAGGAGTAACAGTACAACTTCAGTCTAAGCATTTAGGGGTAAAAAAGCATTTGGTATGCTTTCAAACTTCTACCAGCTTCCTAATGTACTGTACTTCAAAACCAGCAGTTTTGTTTGTTTTTTTTCTCTCTCTCTCTCTCTCTCTTTTTCTCTCTTTGTGTGTGTGTGTGTGTGTTTGGGAGGAGTGGGGGAAGCACTTTGAAATTTCCTTCCTATGAAGAAAAGATTCCTCAGTAATGTTGCATCAATACCTGGTGCATTGTAACAAATAGACCAGTACAATTGTATCTCGTTAATGTTGTATGATTATAGCTGCTTTCTTCTTTTAACAGACTAATAATGCACTTAAAATGCTGATGAAGGTTATTGTTCTTATCACAAATGCTCATTTTAAATAACAATGCTTCAGGAGTAGGGGAAACACTTTATACAACAACAACAAAATCAATTATTTTGTATAAAGAGACTTTTTTGCGTGAGAACTCCAATGTGCAATCAAGATTTTAACAGCAGTTAATAAGCTTTGCACTTCTGCATGCTTGTTGCAGTCAGTATCCTATTCCACAATTCTGGGTCTGTGGGACTAGGCTTTCTCATCCCATCCAAATGGCCATATAACGGTTTTGTTTAGTTTGTGGTCTAGGTACTTTTTCAGAGATGGACTGAGACACTAAGTTATCAAACTGCTTAAATGGTCAGATAGACGTATCTTCTGACTTGTTTGTATTTTTTCTTTCAGATTTTCTTTTTTATTTTTGACCAAATATTGTTTTATGGTAAGATTTAAATCTGGTGTATTTGTCTTTAAAAATGTTTCAGCTGTTCTGCACTGTGTTCTTGATTTATGATCTAACATGGAGATTGTTCCAATTCTGAATTTCTTTTCTACTTATTCCATCTCTTTTATTGTACAGTTTTCATACACATTGATGAGGAGAATTGTAAATATATGATGAAATGAATACCACTAATGTAGAATACATGTAAATAAACCTAATAGTGGAAAGTGGTGTTGGACTGTTTTCATATACCATGTCTACTTTAAATCCCTTTGTGTTTGCCCCTTTCCCATTATCCTGAAGTAATATGTAATGACGCCGCCTGACGTTATGTAGCGTATCCTTCCTCCAATCCTTTAGGAGGCGGTGTCGAGTTCTGCGCGTGTTTTTTCTTGACCGAATTGTTGAATACTTCCTGTACGTCTGAAACGCGCATGTGTTCATAAGATCCATGCTGTGGAATTAAATAACACATCGTAATAACTAGAACCAGTTGTAAGAATACTTTTTTGATATTGCATTGGGTCAGTAACGTCAAGAAGGATGAAATCGGTAAGTAATTCGTTTTTCACGACAGAACTTATTCATGTATAAACTAGCTATCTAGATAGAGTTAGTACAGAAATCGATCTGAACTAACCTCTACATCGCAACTACTTTGAAGTTTTCCTGAATGATGAAAATATAGCTGGAATATTTCATATGTATTTTGCAAGCTTTGGGTATTGAGTAAGGTGTGGCGGGATATTTTACACATAAACTCATCTGTTCTGGAAAAGCGTTTCAAGTAATGTTAAATGGGTGTTCACACCAGGCTTCGAAAAGGCAACGAAAAAAGAAGCCTAGTTTCCGCAAGCTTCTAAAAACCAGCAATGTGAAACTCGAAAATAAGTCGAAAAACCGCCAGTTCAAGCATCAAGCCACGGCAAAAAAACAACGCAAGGAGCAGAGAAAGCTTCGCCAAGCCATTAGTGATGTGTCACATCAGTCCATAAAACCTCTGGAGCGCTACAAGAAGAAACCAGGTGTGAACCATTTTCAGCTTCTGAATCCTTTTTATGTTTCCCATTTTATGTATTCCAAGCTGCTGATCACACTTTGGAGGGTCAGTGCTGTACATTATTTCTGTATTATCGGTTGTGTGATGCACAGAAGAGGAAGAGGATGAAGAGGAATTCCTTGAGACGCTGCCCACTGATATGATGGATGAAGATGACCTTGAACAGATCAGGGCCATGGCCCAAAAAGCCTCTTTCATCACAAGAGAACTTTCCTCATGGTTAGACAATCTTCCATCTAATCTACATAAGCAAAATCAAATATCAAATTTAAGAAATTGAACAATCAATCAACTGTTACCTTCTTTGTAAAAATGTTGTAGTGCTCCTGTTCATGTCAAAAAGCACAAGTCAGACCAGCCAATAGAAAAGTATGAGAAGATGCCTAGAAAGATGCAGCAGGAGGAGCAGAAGGAGGTCATCTATTTGTTACCAATCAAAGACAAGACTGGCCTTATTCCTCAAACCATGGACAAACCAGGTATGGGGCACCTTCCCGAAAGCAAACTGTTTGAGGTTAGTCTTCAGTGGTGGTTTCCTACTGTTACTGTGATGTTTGTTTTGATTTCTAGTGATACAGAAAGTGGATGAGGAGGAAGTAGAGGAGGAAGTTATGGACCAAGATGAATCAGAACTAGGTGGGATTTAGACTAGAATTCATTTAAACACATTTTAAAACCTATGCTGTTGTCCATCTGAGCACTCAGCTTTTGGTTACTGTTGTGTTATTGGTATGTTTGTTTGGCACCAGAGGTGGCGCAGAGCTTCCTGTCTCTGACTCATAAGGAGCAAGTTGAGCATCGCTCCCAGAAGCTGGAGGAGAGAAAAGTGCACATCGCTGCATTGGGTTCAGCCATCCTGGCGGATCCACACTCCAGTGTAAGACACATGACCGCCTGCCCTTTGTCTGTCATATCCCTTTATACTGGTCATGCATGCCAAAGGTCGGGCACTGCTCTTGTGTTTCTGCAGATTAAAAAACTGAAGGAGCTGAGGGCCATGCTGATGGAGACAGACCCGTGTGTGGCAGTCACGGTCAGGAAGCTGGTGATGGTCTCGCTCTTGGAGGTTTTCAAGGACATTGTGCCCTCCTACAGGATTCGACCTCTGACTGAAGCAGAAAAGGCCACCAAGGTTCAGTTTGGTTCGCAAACTGCAGATGGTGCACCGACTGTACGACTTTTGACTGAGGTTATGACTTTTCCCCTTTGTGATCGCTCCTCAGGTCAAAAAGGAAACGCAGCAGTTAAGAGAGTTTGAGGAGGGGCTGGTGAGTCAGTATAAATTCTACCTGGAGAATTTGGAACAGACAATCAAAGGTAAAGTGGACCTACACCAAGCAGAGCACGCAGTGTACTCTTTGGAATGCTGAGCCACGTCGTGTTGACCAGCTGCTGCTCTGACTCCACAGACTGGAAACAGAAGAAGCTGAAGAGCAGCCAGGCTGTCTCGCTGACCTCCTACCGCAGCCTGGCTGAGGTGGCCATCAGATGTATGTGTGAGCTGCTGGTGGCACTTCCCCACTTCAACTTCCACAACAACATCGTGCTAGTTGTCGTTGGGCTGATGAATGAGCCTGCAAAGAAGGCAAGTTGTGTAATTTCTGGAAGATTATGATAACTGACCTGAAGGCTTGCAGGATCCTGCACCACATACGTTCGATTTAAAAGGCGAAAGGCTCAGTGAATAGCTGGGTTGAATCTCAATCATCTCTGCAACGCTGAGACCCTCAAGGCTGTTCTCGTTTACCCTGATGAAGAGAGAAGTTCTGCATGGCTGTGTGATGGATCGAAGCATCAGACATGTGTGTGTTTGTGTGCTCAGCTGTCTGAGATGTGCTGCGATGCGGTTCGGACGCTCCTGAAGCAGGACAAACTGGGCCAGGCATCACTGGCCACAGTGAGGGTCATCTCTGGACTGGTCAAGAGCAGGAATTACAACATCAAACCAGAGGTGCAGATTCCAGTGCACCTACATGACTGTCTGCCATCATGTCCATCATCTGCCTTAACAGCTTTCTGTATTCAAAAGAAATCTGCTGTTGTGTTTGGCAGGTCCTGAAAACTCTGCTTTGCCTGAGGATAAAAGAGGTGGAGATGAAGAAGGACACAGAAGACTTGGCACCCAAACAGAAACTCATGAGCTTCAAAGAGAAGAAGAAGAACCTCTCCAGAATGCAGCGGAAGGTCTGTGGGTGCCTGCCGGCTGAAGCCAGTCTGAGTTCGCTTTCTCTTTTTCATTTGTCCAAAGCTTCTTTCATTTTCCTTACAGTGGAGGAAAGCTGAAGAGAAGCTGCAAAAAGAACTTCTTGAAGCAGAGGCCTCTGAGAGCAAAGAGAAGAAGGTCAAACTGGTAAGAGCTTCACCAAGTCCCACAAAGCCAAAATGAAGCACTAGTTTCAGTTTTAGGAAACAATGTTTTTCTTTCTTTCTCATTTCTCCATAGCACACAGAGACACTAAACATAGTGTTCCTCATCTACTTCAGAATATTAAAGAAAGCCCAGAAATCCAAATTGCTGCCCTCCGTTTTAGAAGGTCTCGCAAAGTAAGTCAGGCATTTATCATCATTTGTATCAGACAGGTGTGAAGTTTTGGAGTTTCCTTTATGCACCTTTTTTCCCTTTTCTTTTAGGTTCGCCCATCTGATAAATTTGGAGTTCTTTGATGACCTCCTGACTGTTCTCCATAGCTTAATTACATCAGATGTAAGTAATCTTACTTGTACCTGTGGTAATGTTTCTTTTGCTACTAGTTTAATATAAAAAAATTTACTCATGCATAACAATACATTTTATATTGGTGGGCACATTCAGTATTGTTAATTATACTCTAAACAGTTGAAAAATCCCTTTAATCACATAGTCTGTGTATGTAGGATCTGTCATACCGTGAGAGCCTCCATTGTATACTGACAGCTTTCCACATTCTCTCAGGTCAAGGTCAGTGCCATTTTCACTCTCGTGTCTCGTTGCTGTTGTTTGCGTCTCGTTGTGGTCGTTCAGCCTTTTTCTTCTGCTTTGACTGTTCTCCATTTCCAACAGGCGACGTTCTCAATATTGATCCGCTGAAGTTCTACACCCACCTGTACAAAACCCTTCTCACCCTGCATGCAGGTGCGTTCAGGTTCATATACCCGCACCTCTACCCAGCATGCCTCAGGCTCGGCCCTAATGCCAAGCTCTGCATTTCCCCTACATGCAGGAGCCACGAACCAGGACACGGCCATCGCGCTGCAATGCCTGGACGTGATGCTAGCCAAGCGGCGGAAGCAGGTCACACTGCACCGGGCACTCGCCTTCCTCAAGAGACTGAGCACGCTCGCCCTGCACGTCATGCCCGACTCCTGTGTGTCCATCCTGGCGGCCAACAGGACGCTAGTGCACGTGAGGGCATTCTGGGCATCTGGGCATGCTGCACAGTTGTGTGCTGTATTAGTTATTAACTTACTGTACTGGTGTGTGTTTTGCTTCTGCAAATAAGTCCGTGCATTAGCCATACACGCACACCTTTTTTATGTCATTGCATGTCTGTTGTGCAGACCTTTCCCAAGTGTGATATACTGTTGGACAACGACATGCAGGGCAGTGGGGTGTACCTGCCTGAGCTAGATGAGCCAGAGTACTGTAACCCCCAAAACACCTGCCTGTGGGAACTCCACACACTCAAGGTACCTGGGCCTAGACACGCTCACCCCAACAACCACAGATGTGAAGAGTTAGCCTGGGGACTGGTCAGTGTACTGGAAGTGAACTGGTGTGTGTGTGTGTGTGTGTGTGTGTGTGTGTTTCAGAGACACTACCACCCCATGGTGAGGAAGTATGCCACTCATCTGTTGTGCGGCGCTCCGAGCGAGGGTTCAGGGGCACTCGGCGTGGAGCTGAGTAGAAGGTAACACACACACACAACATGGAGCTTAGTCGAAGGTAACACACACAACGTGCTGAGTAGAAGGTAACACATACTCAATGTGGAGCAGCAAACAGCTCCTGATCGCCGACATTGTTGATTGCTTTGGACACGAAAGGTTTTTAAAGTAATTTAAACCTGTTTCTCTGAAATACTGGTTAAATACTAGTTTATTGTTGCGGTCATTAGAAAACCTCAACTCAATTTGTCAGGTTTTGTTTTCTAACACTATTTTTCTAACACATTTTATTATGTGTACAGAAGGAAAGGGTGCTGTTAGTTGGAATAAAGCCTTCATCCACTGACAAGCATAAAGATATTTATTTTTTTTACTTCCAAAGTTTAATTTTAGGTGAACTAAGATTTCATTGTCAGTGAATGTATTTGAACAAAAGTTAGATGATTTTTCAGAGATTAACTTTACTCAAAATGTCACAGAACACCAGGGCAGCTCTTTGAAGACTACAGTGTGAAGGATATGACCTTTAATCCCCCAGTTGCAGTACCACCCTCAAAAAAGAAGGTAAGCACCCAACCATGAAATTAACAGCAGACGAAATTACTGTGAAATATCTCGATCCTTTGCTCTGTTGTTTCAGGAACACTTCACCATTGGTCACGCATTCTTGGACTCCAGTTTAACAGAACAGGTTCATGCAGCTCTTCAGTTAGAAGAGCATGAAGCAGCTCTGGATTTTGCTGCCAGTTTTGCACAGGAGTGATTGACGGTTGTGTTTCTGACTGTACAGGGCTGGGTGGATAGATACTTTATGTTCACATTGTTCTTAAATAAAAACCATTGTTTAACATTTTGTGTGTTTTATAGTGGGCTTTTTTGTTATTAGGATATACATCATTTGCAAACAATTCTCAAAATGACATTTGTAAAACCAAAAAAGCAGTAATGTCTGGCTGAACTTGAATGAAGATGTTTACGATACATTAATGGAGCAGGTAAAATGTGGAGTGAGTGTTGAATGCAATAAGGTGAATATATATTTTCAATGGCATGAGAAGTATTACATGTATTAATTAATTAGCAGAAACCAATGCGTCTCTGTATCAGTAAGGAGCATTGAGATTTTGAAGATTTACAACACTTTATTGTTGAAAATAAACTGTGATTTACATAATTTCATCCACAGTAGTCGGAACAGTCATGAGCTAAAAGAAATAAAGAGAAATAAAGACATGCCAAAGCAATGACACCATTCAAGCTGTAGCAGTCCTGATGAAGTCATCGTTCAAGCTGTAGCAGTCCTGATGAAGTCATCGATCAAGCTGTAGCAGTCCTGATGAAGTCATCGATCAAGCTGTAGCAGTCCTGATGAAGTCATCGTTCAAGCTGTAGCAGTCCTGATGAAGTCATCGATCAAGCTGTAGCAGTCCTGATGAAGTCATCATCCTGATGAAGTCATCGATCAAGCTGTAGCAGTCCTGATGAAGTCATCGTTCAAGCTGTAGCAGTCCTGATGAAGTCATCGATCAAGCTGTAGCAGTCCTGATGACACAGCCCAGTTTGAAACGAGCCACTGAAATAAATTACTTAGGTGCATCTCTGCGAAAATATTAATTATGAATTTGAATGCTCTAAAAAGTACATAAGCCTATTCATTAGAGCCGACTTCACTGAAAATGTTTTTAAAATGCAAGTGCAATAAAGCAAAATTTTAAATTCTGAAATACAGAAGTACAATGAACATGTATACAGTATGACCTGGGTAGAGAATATTTACAGTCTCCAAAAATAAATAAGACGTGCATTTAACAGTTGTATTGTCTTATGTACAACAGGAAAACAGCCAACCTGGGTTACGATGTGAAAGAAATGTAGATGCTGTAGAAAACAAGAAAATTAGATTATGGACCATCTGAAAGTGAACGAGCAACATTCCCAGTGTTCAACCTTCATGTTCAACCTTCATGTAAATCAGTCAGGTTGAGTACACTAACAGTTATACAGCAAGAAAAAAAAAGAACAAATATTACACAAGAAAACAAGAATAAAACTGCTGGCCACATCTGCAGGGCTCTGGAGGTTAGTAGAGGTAGTCAAGGAAGCAATAACTGTAGTAACAGAAACTGAACTGTTCCATTTAATGTAGATCAGAATGTGTTCGTCACACGGGGTGGAGAGGAAGGGTAGGAAGTGCCAGTGCTCACATTTGTGCAACACGTAAAATGTCTTACAGACTTAATAACGGACAAACAATTCTAAAATGGCATTATACTAGAATGCAATTTTAAGCTTTTAAAAAGTCAGAAAATTTCTCGAGTTAAAGAGGACATGTATCAGTTACACCTTTCAGGTACTTGAAAGGTAAAGTCAAGTTGGTGCTATTTAAATAATCAGATTTATTCAAGAACATTTAAAAAGGAAAACACTGCACATGAAAACGTCTGCTGCTCTTAAGTGTTTATGATCACTGAAATAAAAACTGTACCTTAGAAATTAGGGCAGAATTATTTCTCACATTTTCAAAATACGGGAGTAGTTTACCACCCAATAAATAAATAAAATAATATCACATTGTAAATTCTTTACAGCAATCTTACCCATATCAGAAACATCTGTACATGATCTAGTGTAGAACTATTGTATAGTTTAAAGTATATTTAAATATGTTTTTCAGAATTAAACATATAACACCTATAACACTAGCAGTTACTGCCTTTTTTGCTAGGGTCTGCTGCTTTCACTCAATCAATTAGAACATTTACTCAAATGAATAGAAAGCTCATAAAGATGCTTTTTGGTGAGAGTAGCCAGACTGTGTAGTCTGTGGCAATCAAAGTACTTTTAAACATAAAGCAAAACCACAAAGGATGCAGTA
Organism: Brachyhypopomus occidentalis; assembly: GCA_020368025.1. NCBI lineage: Eukaryota > Metazoa > Chordata > Actinopteri > Gymnotiformes > Hypopomidae > Brachyhypopomus > Brachyhypopomus occidentalis. The sequence goes on from JAGXOD010001383.1 coordinate 5,633,020, forward strand.
CATGAACACATACAGTGCTGCGAAAGGCAGATGTAGTAAGTCATTTATGCCGCCAAATCTAGAGGAGAGATGGAAAAAGAACTCCCTACTGCCCTGCTCATACTGCCCTGCTCTTACCACATAGGCAAGCAGTAGAACCCTCCCCAGGGCAACCAGTGCCTCCCTCCTGCTCTTCCTTACGCGTGCTGTGTCTTCAAGGCTACGTCTCCATCCAACACCCATGCTTCTTACACTCAGTTCTCAAGAACGCAGCTGAACAGGAGCGGAGCGTTCACAGAGTCCTGCTGTTCCGTCACTCACGGGACTCACTGAGCGGTGAGGAGTGATGGTCTTCAGTAAAGACCCACACGAGCGTCCGCGAGCACACGGGCCACATGCCAGCAACACCGCGCGCCTGGACTCATTTGTGCAGCTTCCAGTTCCAGAGCAGTGGGAGGGACCAAGCAGAAGGGGGCGGGACATAAAGAGTGCTGCCATCACCAGCAGTGGGGCTTCCTCTGCCACTCTGAATGTCCTGGCAACCCTCCGCCATCCAAGCCTTTGATCCTGCTGACAGCAGAGACCCTGCAGAGAGAGTGTGTGTGTGTGTGTGAGGAGGAGAGCAGGAGGGTGGAGAAGGAGAGAGATTTTAATCAAACTAACAAATGAAAAAGTTCAAAAGCTTATTTTTAATCAAATGTGCCATTTTGCATTTATTACTTAACCACATCCAAAATAAAACATTTCAATTGTACCTCCAATTGTATTTTCTTAGCTTAAGACTGCAAAATGAAAGTTAATTAATTTTATTAATGATTATTTAATAAAATGATTATTAACCCAATTAGAGTCTACAACTTCACATAGCCTCTTCATGGCCAACAATGGTGTAGAGTGTAGCATTACAATAGGATGTAGCATTACAATAGGATGTAGCAATCATATGCAATCTGTGCATCTTACATTCAATCCATTTTCACTTTGAAAATTGTGCAAAAAACAAAAGTCTCTATGCCTTTTAAAAATATATTGCACTGAAATTAATTTATTATATACATTTAGTTTGGTGCCTTCCAAAACATTTAGTAATCTTTGGATATAGTAGTAGTAATTGAAGATTTTAGTATTCATTTTGATATTGTACAGGAACCACTGAGAAAAGCATTTGTATCAATCCCAGACTGGCTTAGCACAAATGTGACCTACTCACCATGGCAACCATACACTTGGCTGAATTTGAACTTTTGATGTAAACTAGCTATTGTCCCACAAACTACTGTAGTCTCTGAACATTACCTCAGCGTAGTCATATGTCATATATCCTCCTCTTTACCATGCTGCTAGTCATTTTCTTGACAACCTTCCAAATTGAACTGCCAACTAATTCCAGTTAGCCAGATAATATGACAACACTGGTGCCGGACACTGCGCGCTGCCACCCTGCACTTATTCTTCTGGAATGGTTTGAGGAACATGACAGAGTTCAACGTGTTGCCTTGGTTCCCAACATACGCACTCCAAACTGAGCAGAGACAGCAGCTCCATCAGCCATGATCTAAACATCTAAACCATTGCCTGTGTACTCCAGGGATGTTCTTTCAAACCCTCATATCCACCCCTGCTGATGATCTTTGCTTGTGCCAAAAAGGGATGTTTAAGGTTTTGATCTCTATTTTTGTAATAAGAATGAAAAAATGAGAATTCACGATTTAATGTTTTATATGAAACAATCTATGTCTGTATGGTGGAATTAAAAGGATTGGAAAAACAAGGGAAAAAAGGGCGATCCATCCAATCCATCACTTTTTTGAAATATAAAAAAAGGAAGATCCACAGATTCATTGCTCTGAGATGCAAAGTGTCTACACTGCATTATTGACCACTGTCATGGAGAAGCAAGACCTTAAAAGCTGCTTTGTGAAAACATCAGCTGTCTGGCTTTTCTGGGCTAACAGTGCTAACAAGACCGTCACACAGGTGTTCTCATGCTATTAATCACACTTTGGTGCAAAAGATTTGATGGCACAGCATGCTCAGGGCTTGTTAATGTTGTAAATGTCCATCATGCCTGTGACACTACCCACAGCACCTACTGACACTCTGCAGTCTAACTCAGCTCTGCTTTACAGGACAACAAATGAACATCCTGGAGAAAGGCAGAACAGAACCCACCAAAGCTACGAGATGGAGCTGGGAGTTTCCATTACAGCTACACAGGAGCCTTAGGAACTATACAGGAACACTATCTGAAAGCTTTATAAGATGGAACAGCCTTGTGAACTATTTGAACTTGTCATGAGGTGGGTTCCTACCTCGCTGGGGCTCCATGCATTGCACGCGCACACACACACACACATGCACACACGTGTGCGCAGAGCGTGCGTTCAGTCGGTGACGTCGGGTGGAGGTGGCGCGGCTGGCCACGCGGTGCGCTCCTCCTTACTGTGTGGGGGTTCGGGCGCGGGCCCGTTCACCGTCACGCTGCGACTGCGACCCGCCAACTTGCGCAGCTCACTGGCGAAGGACACGCCCTTCCGTTTGTCCTCACGTGCGATCTGAGAGTGGACACACGTGAGCCGAAAATGAAAATCATGTTGTCTTTTTTTTTTTTTATAACCGTTTTTCAGATTTTCACATTCATTTTGAAATAATATATGAATAATATAGGAGTGGAATAATTCTGGGTCCAAACACATGGCATGCAGATACATATACATGTCATTAAATTATGTATACCCTGCTTGTAGTATCAAGAGGCTTTTTGTTTGGCTAAAAACATTGTTGATTACGCTGTCCTTGTTTACAAAGAGCCCTGATTCTTCACGTTTGTTTGTTTCAAACTGCATTCAGCTTCCTTGAATAAAATAATTTTAAGGTTTATTCTCATATTCTTGGGACTTCAATTTCAATTGTGATTTTTAAACACAAATTTCACACTTGATAAATTCAACTCATCGCGTTAACATGAAACACATTCCAATTGTTCAAAAAGTTCTATTTACATCTTATTGTTTCTTATATGCTTCTACACAGCTATAAACCCATTAACCTATAACCAAATTAAACCTTTTGCATCACTGCCAGGAACGGTCATGATGAGGAATAATGCAGAAGTCGTTGTTGGGAACGTGAGTAGCTGAAGAGCCCTGTGCCAGTGCCATACCTGCTCTTTGAGTTTGAGGATGAACCTGCCGGGCCCTTTCCACCTGCTTTGGGCTTCAAACACACACTCATGGTCCAGCAGCATCCGCTGACTGGGCTTTCCCGAGTACACCTTCCTGCCGGCCGTGTCACGGCTCACCTCCTCCAGCAGAACGTAATCCGTGGGGTTGGGGTTGTTTAGGATACTCATGGAGTACTTGGCTTTGAAAAGCGTCTGTTGGGGGGGAAGGGGTGTACAAGGTCAACTGTGAAAATTATTTCATAGTCGGGATGTTTAATCATAAAACTCTCAGAGTTACATATACAGCCCCCTCCAGAAGTATTGGAACGGAAGGCAAATTCCTTTGTTTTTGTTGTTCACTGAAGACATTTGGATTTAAGATGAGTATGAGACAAGGGTTCAGAATTTCAGCTTTTATTTCCTGGTATTTACATCAAGATGTTTTAAACAACTTAGGAAATATTACTGTTTGTATTAGACTGCAGCATTTTTAGATGAGCAAAAAGAACAAATGATCTTAACGTAAATAACATTTAAAATCTGGTGGCATGACCTTTGCTTGTAATAACTGCCTCATGCTCGCAGCCCATCGACATCACCAGACTGCTGCATTTGTGAAGCTGCTCCAGGCTTTTACAGCAGCTTCTTGGGAGGTTTCGTCCTCCAGTCTCCACTTCAGGAGGTGAAATGCATGCTCTATTGTGGTTAAGGTCAGGTGATCAACTTGGCCAGTCCAAAACCTTCCACTTTTCCCCCCTGATGAAGTCCTGTTTTGTTGGCAGTGTGCTTTGGGTCATTAACCGGGAGGAAGTTTATCATGCAGCAGGACAGTTTGGATGCATTTCTCCATAAACTGGCAGACAAAATGTTTCTGTACACTTCAGAATTCATTCTGCTGGTACCATCATTAGTTACATCATCAATAAATATTAATGAGCCTGTTCCAGAAGCAGCCATGCACGCCCAAGCCATGACGTTACCTCCACCGTGCTTCACAAATGTGCTTCGGATCATAAGCAGTTCCTTTCCGTCTCCACACTTTGGCCTTTCCATCACTGTGGTAGAGATTCATCTTAATCTTATGGACTGATGAGACCGTGTTCCAGAATTTTTGTGGCTCATCTCTATACTTTTGTGCAAATTCCAATCTGGCTGTCCAATTCTTACTGCTGGGTGGCTTGCATCTCTCTATATGTCTGCTTTACGAGTCTTCTTCAAACAGTGGATTGTGATATCTTCACGCCTGCACTGTGGAGGTCGTTGGTGATGTCACTTACTGATGTTTTGGGGTTTTCGTCACAGCTCTCACAATATTCCTGTCATCTACTACTGTTGTTGTCCTTGGCCGACCTGTGCAACGTCTGCTGCTCAGTACACCAGTAGTTTCTTTTTCAGGACATTCCAAATTGTTGTGCTTGCAATGACCAATGTTTAGCCAATGGCTCTGATTGATTTTCCTTAATTTCTCAGCTTTAAAATGACTTGCTTTTCTCCCATAGACAAATCTCTGGTCTTCATGTTGGTTTATCCTTTTTAATAAGAAATGCAGTATTTATAGGTTTAAGCCCAGGCTATAAACATAGCCTGGTTTATGTTTGAACAATAAATCTATAAGGCAACACCTGGTCACCAAGAAACAGTCACATGTTTTAATACCTTTGCTCACTTGGAAAATGGGCTCAAAGTTGTTTAAAACATCGAGATTTAAATACCAGGAGAAAAGAGCTGACATTCTGAACTCTTGACTCATACTCATCTTTTCATCTTAAACCCAAATGTCTTCAGTAAACAACAAAAACAGAGGAATTCTGTTCCAATACTTTTGGATGGAACTGTACTGTATGTTGGAGTGTGATGTTGGGACACCATTTGTAGGGTGATGCTGTAGTATGTAGTACGGAGCTGACCTGCTGAATGATGTCCTGGGCAGTGCTGTAGCATGGGGCTTTGATGACTGTATGAGGTTGCTCTGGAGACACATCATGCACCTGCACGAAGAAGGTGCCCTCCTCTCCTCCACCGCACACCTCCTCTGCTTTCACCAGCACCACGTTCCTCTCGTGCAAATTCTGCACATACATGGACAACGTGTTGCAAAACGTATTGTAAAAATAAATTTAGTGGACTTTGACAAGAACGCATTCCAAGTTGCTTAAACTACCGTGCCAGAATATGACCTTATGCAATACGTAGTCGAAACACCAGGGGGAGCATGGCGCATGATGGTTCATTTAAAGTCCACATACACTATATTGCCAAAATCACCCATCCAAATGATCAGAATCAGGTGTTGCAATCACTTCCATGGTCACAGGTATATAAAATTAAGCACCTAGGCATGCAGACTGTTTTTACAAACATTTGTGAAAGAATGGGTCGCTCTCAGGAACTCAGTGAATTCCAGCGTGGAACTGTGATAGGATGCCACCTGTGCAACAAATCCAGTTGTGAAATTTCCTCACTCCTAAATATTCCACAGTCAACTGTGAGCTGTATTATAAGAAAATGGAAGTGTTTGGGAACAACAGCAACTCAGCCACGAAGTGGTAGGCCACGTAAACTGATGGAGTGGGGTCAGCGGATGCTGAAGTGTGAAGAGGTCAACTTTCTGCAGAGTCAATCACTACAGATATCCAAACTTCATGTGGCCTTCAGATTAGCTCAAGAGCAGTGCGCAGAGAGCTTAATGGAATGGGTTTCCATGGTCGAGCAGCTGCATCCAAGCCATACATCACAAAGTGCAATGCAAAGCGTCGGATGCAGTGGTGTAAAGCACACCGCCACTGGACTCTAGAGCAGTGGAGGCGCGTTCTCTGGAGTGATGAATCACGCTTCTCCATCTGGCAATCCGATGGACCAGTCTGGGTTTGGCAGTACTTGAACAGTACTTGTCTGACTGCATGGTGTGGGGTTGTTTTTCAGGAGCTGGCCTTGAATGAATTTTGCAAACATATGAATATTGCAAACATATATATATATATATATATATATATATATATATATATATATATATATATATATGTGTGTGTGTGTGTTTGCAATATTCATAAAGTTCATAAAGCCCCATTATGGAACACTTTAGAATATAAAATAAACATCTGGTGAAAACTGAGATGGTCAAAAATAATTAGCCCCCATGTGATTTTATGCTTTCAAAGCAAATGAACTGGGTTTGAAACCACACCTGAGCAATCAATTAGCACTGAACCTTATTTAAGTGACTCCAAGAAGCAAAGCTGACTCTAACCCTAGGTTTCTCTATAATATTTGTAAGAAGCAATAACATCATGCCAAAAACAAAAGAAATCAGTCTGGACCTCAGCGGATAGTGCACCTTCATTTTCAGGGGGAAGGATATTCTGCCATTTCCAAGCATTTCATGGTTTCTAGAACAGCGGTGCGTTGCATCATTACAAAGCACAAAAACAGTCTGTTAAAAATAAACCTGGCCGTGGTCGAAAGCGCAAGATTTCCAAAACTTTGCAGTGAGAAATAATCAGACGTCAACAAAAATCCCTGGACCTCTGCAAACATGACTGTTGCTGAGTTAGCTTCCTCTGGACTTGATGTTTCACGCAATACTGCTGTGAGGACTCTTCATCGTGGTGGACTTCATCATAATCGTCCATGAAAAACCCTGTTGCTCTCACAGCGGCACGTCAAAGCCCGAATGAACTTTGCCAGAGACAATCTGAAACATGAGGGTGAGTTTTGGAAGTCCTTTAAGGCTCAGTTATACTTTCACGCCTGACCGTAGCGCTCGACCCCGCACACCTCGCGCGAGCCTGTGAGAGCGGCGGAAGCGTTTATACTCGTCGTGCCACATTCTTTGCAATGTTCTCCGCAATATGTGGTAGTGTAAAGAAATACCCCTCAAAACAGGGGAATGATCATTTACCTGATGAGTTTTAATGTTGCGTTGTGTTCCAGGTTTGAAAAGTGCTGGAATTTTGGCTAAAGTACTTGAAAATGCTTGAAATTGTAACTGTATTTCGTTTCACATATAGCTATCTGACTGAATTAATCGAATGTATTACGTTTAGAAATACAAGCCTCTTGTAATTGCAGGGCGAAACATGAGAGAACGTGAAGACGCTAAGATTTGGCGTTTTGAAAATAAACAACCATTAAATAAAATATATGCTAGCTTGGTAACTAAGTTAGCTACGGAACAAATCCTAACCAAACTAGCATATATTTTAAGTATACATTAAAATGGGTGGAGCCGCCACGATTGCGTCATTTTTGACGCGTGGACCCTCACGCCAGTCGCCACGCGTCAAATATAAACCTAGCTTTAGTCTGATTAAACCAAATTTGAGCCATTTGAGCATATGGATGCTGCTTTTGTTTGGCGAAGGAAGGGTGAGGCCTTCTACCCTAAAAATACGGTCCCCACACTGAAGCATGCTGGTGGAAGCATAATGCTGTGGGACTGTTTTGCTGCTTCAGGGACAGGAAACCTTGTTTGGATGCATGGGACCATGGAAAAAGAAGATTATGTGGATAGACTGCTGCCAGTATAGCGCTAGGTCATCACTGCTTTTTCCAACAAGACAATGACCTGAAGCATATATCAAAGTTAAAGACTTTTTGAAAGACACCAAAATCAAGTTTCTGTTGTGGCCCTCTCAGAGCCCTGATCTCAATCCTACTGAGAATCTGTGGAGGGAGCTCAAGGGTTGGGTCCATTCATGTTAGAGTTCCTAGAAGGAAGTCTCTGCTCTCAAGAAAGAACAAACTTGGCATTTAAACTTTGCCAGAGAGCACTTGGACAAACTACAGGCTTTCTGGAAGTCCATTCTCTGGACAGATGAGTCCAAAATTGAACTTTTTGGCCACAATCATAGGCACCGTGTTTGGAGAAAACCTATCAACAGTGAATTATGGTGATGGAAATGTGAATATCTGGGCCTGATTTTCTGCCTCTGGACCTGGACGACTCCATATTATCCAAGGAACCATAATTTCCCAGGCCCATCAACAAATTCTTGACCAGAATCTCCTGCCATCAGACAGGGAGTTGAAGCTGGGATGGAAATGGATTATGCAACAAGACAATGACCCAAAGCATTCCAGCAAAAATCTACCTCTCTCAACTGGCAGAGTTCTGCACGGAGTGGGCAAGAATTCGTTTGTGGTTACAGACATTTGGTAGAAGTAATGGCTGCAAAAGGAGGCGCCACAAGCTACTAGCTAAACGTTCACATGCTTTTGCACTTGGAAGATTTTCAGTTTTTTGAGAGAAAAATGACTTTTGTTGAATAAATAATAAATCTATATCTTTCTTCTGTGTCCCTTATTTGGAATGTCTGCTTTACACATTGAGATTTGGATATTCACTTCATAAGATCATTTTTATGTTTTTTAAGCTGCAGAAGGATATATAGATCAAAGATGGTGCTTGGCAACGGATGAAATATACTGTATAGCCCATAAGTGAAGCCCTGGAGTCTGGTAAACAAAGGGTAAAAGTACTGGAATACAGACAGCAAAGATACAGCAGAGAACTGAAGCAGCAGCCAAAAGGCCAAATACACTCCAAAGAACCACCCAAAGTATACTCTCAGTTACAGTGCAACAGAACCCTGACTGTGGATCCACCCAGAACCGAAACAGAACAGTACTGGAAGACCATGTGGGATAATGAACACCAGAGATCACGAAGAAGGAACCAGTTAGCATTCTAATAGAATGCCAAAAAGCAGGTCACAACCATGAAGAACCATGACATGGTCCATGTCTACTGGCTAAAAAAACAACAGGTCTACACAGCCAACTGTAAGCAACCAGGACAGAGGGAACTGAACTTTGACAAAGCCATATGACAGACCTGGAGGACAGCTACAAATACCTAGGGATTTATCCAATCACATGGGAGCCATTAGGGAGAACATTCAAGTACATCCTAGAGAAAGACAGGCCCTCAAGAGCCAGTTGAATGTGAACAATAAGATCCAAGCCATTATGCATGTATGCATTTCATCAGATACCCAGCATGCAATAACCAGACCAAGAAGCTGGAAGCTGACATCAAGACCAGAAGAGTTCACACACACACACACAACCCAGTATCCAGCATGCAAAGGCTGTATATCAGTCAGAAGTAGTTGAATACACTGTCCTGGTTAAGACCTGAAAGATCAATGAATAGATCCAAGCAGATGAGAGGGCACTTCAGACACACAAGGAACATGAACACCATGGAAGCAGAAGAGCTACCATGGAAGGATAAGCCCCATCCATGGAATGCACCACGAACAGAAGATCTCGTTGATATAAGACAGCAGAATCATGGCAGTACAAGATCATCCTGGTGTGCATCACACCAGAAAATACCCAGCATGCTTAGGAATTAACTTGGGAAGGAATTCAAATGTAAGAAAAATGAAAAGTTGGAGGAAAAACTGGGACTGAATGAAGAAATACAGAGGATGTGTAAGGTTAACACGAGGTTGTCCCAGTGGTGACGGGGACACTTGAGCCTGGAGGAGGGGCTACAACAGATCCCAAGAATGGCATCAGTCTCAGTCCAGAAGATTGCAATCCCAGTAACATCCAATCACATGGGAGCCCTTAGGCAGAACATTCAAGTACATCCTAGAGAAAGACAGGCCCTCAAGAGCCAGTTGAATGTGAACAATAAGATCCAAGCCATGGTTGTAGAGGCATCTACAACCAACTGGTGAGGAAAAGAAAACTATCTGTTTACAGGCTGAGGAATACACGAGTGTGAGTGAGTGTGAGAGCATCAGATCTGTCCAGCGTTGGTGCACTGTGTTACTTGTCTGGTCATGACAGTGTCTCCAAACCAGTGGCTCCAGAGAAACCTCTAAGCCTGTAAACCTCCCAGGCTTCTGGAAGAATGAATCAAATGAATTGGGAGCGTGGGATCCAGTGAATCAAATGAATTGGGAGCATGGGATCCAGTGAATCAAATGGATTGTGTGAAAACCACTGAGCAGACCCATCATATAAAACGGGTCTCTTACCTTCTCCTTTGTTTTAAGGTATATCCGGCCCACATAGCCCTCCTCTGGTTGCCAGCTATGCAGTGTTTTGAGGACCCTCTCATCAGACACTAGGGGTCGCTGCTGAATGATCCTTTTCGCATCACTCTTCTCTTTTGACAGTAGTGTCCTCTCCTCCATCAGGAAGTAGTCAGCAGAGGCATCTACAACCAACTGGTGAGGAAAAGAAAACTATGTGTTTACAGGCTGAGGAATACATGAGTGTGAGCGAGTGTGAGAGCATCAGATCTGTCCAGCGTTGGTGCACTGTGTTACTCGTCTGGTCATGACAGTGTCTCCAAACCAGTGGCTCCAGAGTGACTCGAACCACCCCCTCAAAGTCATAAACCTGCCTGTAGTCGCACCAACATTTGGGGTTGCAGACATGATGGAACTGCACACCACGCATTCACTCTCTGTCATCTGTCACCATGCAGCACCTGGCAAAGGCTGTGTGTATGTGTGTGTGTGTGTGTGTGTGTGGACTTGAGAGTCACCATGTCCAGGAGCTGCTTGGCTGTGGTGTGCTCACCCACACTGAGGGTGGTAAAGGGCTCAGGGCCTGGTGCCCCGTGGACCGTCAGCCTGTGCTGCTTCCCAGCACGCCTCTCCTCTGAGCTGAACAACTGCGGAGGCCAGATAGGTGGACACATTATCTATCTGACATTATGTACACAACTTTATCATTCATGTTTCATGGGTTGTAAAATGAAAGCAGACAAACATGGCAGACAAACTTGGTTAAACAAAAAGCCTGTGGGATGTATGGGAATCAAGCAGTTGTGTGTGCACGCTGTGCAGGTCTGTAGGATTTCCTGTTTACACTGGGATGGAATGATCGGGATTTTGGGATGCATCACATTCTTAAGCTGTGAAAACATCGGAACTATTCCCAACATGTTTTGGTAAGAGTTCAGCCTGTTGCTGGACGTGTACCCCTGCACTCATGTGCTACAACTGCAGTAATATACAAAAATGACTGAAAAGCATTTCAGGAATTAGGCCTGTAAAACAATGTGTCGTTACACTAGCCAGGCCATAGAACTCCTGCTTTGAATATGTCCGCATGATTCCTGAGCGTGATGAGTCTGACCAGGGCGGCAGGCCGGGGTCCAGAGCCAGAGCTCTCCTCCGTCCTGCGGCTGAACAAAAACAGGCTGGACACCTCCAGGGCCTCATTGTGCAGGTTCCTCAGTTGCAAGTGTCTGTAGCCTAAAGAAACAAGCACAGGCAGAAGCCATATTAACCCAAACGTCCATCACCATTTTATCATCCTCATGCCAGCGTTCAGGGTTGTAGACGAGACAGCAACCACCCACATTCAGGCTTTCTGACTTCCATAACTATCATCACAATCATCGACATTTAAAATGCAATAGTAAAATATGTAGTTTACACTTATTCATTTGTATGTTAAAGAACAAAGACCACATTTTTTCCCCAGACTTTGGGACCTCTGGAAGGACAGTGGTGTTAGGGGGAACCAACTGACCGGGTTTGAGGGCCTTGAGCGGCAGGATCCTCTGTGCCGTCACCTGGGAGCTGTTGTTCTCCACGACCGCCAGCCGCAGAAAGGCCAGGTCCTCGAAGTAGACGGAGAAGGTAAAGCGTTCGCTCCACATGGGGTTGAGCGTGTTGCGGTGGATGGGTTTGGTGCGGAAGTGGCAGGTGTCTGCTGGCAGGCCCAGCACCTCCACCTCCACACACGGACTGCCGTTGCTGTTGCCCGGACACACGTTCTGGCCAGACACCACCTTCCAGAGAGGGAAGAGGGCAGGACTGTGGCTCAGCAGGGCTGGATGAAACAGGCGTGACGCTGGTGACGTGTGGAGCAAAGGCAAATCAAATCATGGTGGAAGTGTGGAGCATGAGGTGGAGATCTCAGCTCTCCCCGTGCTCAGCTCTCCCCGTGCTCAGCTCTCCCCGTGCTCAGCTCTCCCCGTGCCACTCATCTCTACTTTACTCAATAACATGATCTACAATTGGCAATTATGTATTTTTCCCTTGAGTAATTTGTTTATTAATGAAAGCAGTAGACTGTTAACGCTCATGCCATTAGCTTAAGCGGTAGCTAAACAAACCCTTGAAATTACTGAAATTTTAGCTCAGCCTTTGGCTGACTCATAGAGCTTCTGCCTGCATAAAGCACAACTCCCTGAATGTTTAAATATTATTGCCAGCATAATGTGTTCCCATCAATGTTTACATATTAGACACCCATCAGACCTATTAATCTTAGAACATTTATTCCACGCATTCAGCGTTTGACAGTTTTTCAGTATTTACTTACTGTTTATTTTTTCAAAAGGTTTTTGAAATATGATCACTGCAAACCCTGCAGGAGCACATAAGTGAGGAGTTATGACTAACAGACAGGGGTACAGAGGTGTGTGTGTGTGTTCTTACGGTGAGTGAGTAGAGAGTAGGGGTCATGTGCTCCAGGTCTCTCTCCAGTGGGCTGAAGTGCTGGTATAGGGGGCAGGTTCGGTCCCACAGCACTGGAGGTTTCAGGATGAAACCACAATGCCCATTGGCCTCGAACAGAGCTGAGTTCAGGTACATAGGCAGGTCTGCAGAGAGACACACACACAGAATACACACTCAGTATCTAACCTCAGCACCCACCTTTCAACACACATACTCAGGATCTTACATGACCACACACACACACACACACACACACACACACACACTACTACACAGCTATTCTCCATCTGCAAACGTCCACCACTGGAAATCGTTTCAATCATTCATTCAAACAGCGCGTCACATATGGCTGAAGTCCCATTCAACTCAGTCCAACCTAATGTAACCTAGTCACTGCAGTTCAAACCACTGAACCCTTACTGGACCCCTTGCTGGACCAAGCACAAAGCCCGCACGGGAGACCCAACAGCAGAGCCCATCGGAGGGGAAGACGAGGCTCACCGTCCGTCTGGTAGTTCAGGGCAACCAGCTGGATGCCATGCATCCAGAAGATGAGCGGGTTGGGGTTGGCGGAGTCGATGCGTGTAGCTGCAGGGTACGTGCGCAGAAGCTGCCCCGCCGTGTGCTCCATCAGCTTGCCCGAGTAGCGGCGACAAAGGCGCTTGGCTGCATTCTCGTTGACTGAGGAGATGTGGTAGCACTTGGGCGTGCGGATGATGGCGCTGAGGGAGGGTGCCAAACCCGCCGGCTCCTCCACGCTGGCTCGCGGCCCCTCCGCTGAGGCTGCAACAGGGCACAGACAGCGGCATGAGGAGGCAGAAGTGCAGGGGGAGGGGGGTCAAGGGGGCAATTCGCAGGCAGGCGTGAGAGCCAATGCAAGTACCAGATCCCATACGGAGCAGCGAGGCTACGATGGCATAAAAACCCTCAAAGTGAAACCCATGGAAACTATAAATAAACAAAACCAAAACACATCCACAATTTGGTGAGTTAATATGAACAGGATCAAGTCCGACCTTCTGGACAGTGTGTTCCCTAAAGATAACTTGGTTGCCTAGTATTTAACAGACACAAACATTCCAGTAAAGCTATAGGCTGTTGGCATGTTAAAACTATGAATCACAGCTTACAAGAACATGGACCCTTGGCCTGGGAGACGCACTGGCATCAAAAGGGCCAAGAGGCCAAGTTCTCCAGCATCCTCCCAGTCTCTTGAGCACGGAAGCTCTCAAAGTTGACATTCGTGCACCCAAATGTACAGACAGCATTTAAAATTCCTGCCTGCACATTTGCTTATGCCAAAAGCCACTTAGTGGACTGCTGCCTCCGCACGGAGGCATTTTTATGTGTTTTGGGGGGACCTTAAAAGGGTGGAGAGCTAAGTGGGTCGTTCCCGTGGGCGCTCCAAGTGGGTGTTCCGTTTACTGGGCGACCCGTGTGTAGCCCTGCAGCACGGCCCCGCGGTGGCTGTACCTTTCCCTGAGCCTCGGACCAGCGTCACCGCCTCCCCAGGGCTCCCACGGACGGGAGCATTGCCAAAGATAGACTTCCGACTCTTTCGGTCCTTTCCTCTTCCAGAGCCGGACGGGGAGAGAGTGGAGAGGCCTAGTTCCCACACACACACACACACACACAACCCGGGGGGAGGGGAGGTGCAGCATAAGGATACAAGGCATGGTCTCCTCCTGCCCTCACTAGTTTGATGTTGTTTGTTTGTTCAGTTCATGCCCACGGGACCTGATATTTCCATTCGTATCCTGCACATGATTCTAATTTACCACCATGATGGTCTCCACCTTCTCACATCTAACATGCTCTTTCAGAATTAGACCTGTAGGCCCTTCAGCCTGTGTGAACTGTAGGCTGCCCAATGGGGTGTTGTGTGTGTTGCACTATATTGATATGGATGGCAAAATACAAGTGAGTACTACAACCCAGTTGTTTATTATGCGTTTGGGAAATTTGGGATACTTTGATAAACTGAAGTGCTCCAACCACATGAGCAATTTACATTTTTTTATGTGTTTTTAAATGTGTTTTTAATCAGTCGCAGCAGGAAAATAACATGCAATGTTTCAGACATGTATGATGTGACAAGGCTGCATCCCACCTGGGAATTTGACAGCCTGGCAGTAGATGACCAGGTCAGACAGCTCCTGGGCAATCTGTCTGCTCTCCTTCTCATTCTGGGGCAGGTAGAACTCCTCTCCGAGCTCCATGTCAAACATCTGCATGAGCAAACGCAAGCGGCAAACAGCAAATCATTCTGTGCATGTGGTGCTGAACCCTGACCCTGTGCTGACTCTGTGGTGATATGCATGTTGATGTCGTGTGTGTTGATGTCATATGTGATGACGTCGTGTGTGCTGATGTCATGCTAGGTGCTGACTCTGGGCATGCTCACCTTGCCTTTACTCCCAGCTTTCTTAAACCTCTTTGGCATCTCATCATTGGACTCATACTGAAGTTTCTCGCTCATCGACTTCCCCTCCGGTTTGTCGTCCAGGATATTGTCTTTAGATTAAGAAAGAACAAGCTCAGATAAAGTCAAACACACACATGTAGATTTGGGCCGACAGGAAAAGCACAAACTCCAGCCACATTCATGCCCAACTTGGGAAGAAGAACCAGTTAGCAAACACAGCGCTAGCAACTCAGAAGAAATCAAACCGAGGCAAGCAAGTTTTCAACACCACGAATGGCACGTTCCCTGCAATCACCCAACCAAACACATTACTTTGAGAGCTATCTATCTCGTCTTGATCTGACTACATGTTGGATTCAGTCCCTGGTGTCAGCTGGATGGGAATGGCTAAAGGGGAGGGAAAGAATCCCTCTCTTTTTCTGTACAGGAGCACGCAGGGCCTGAGAAACCAGATGGCTTTGTTTTGTTTTTTTTCCTGATGAGCCAGTGCTGCTAGCAAGGTCACGTCATTTTCCAAACCCTGTGGACAGAGGGGAGGCGTGGGGGTCACGCAGGACGCGTACACATCACGGAACCGTTTTTGTACTTATGACACTACTGTAGCTATAAAGCAAAAGCGACGGGTAGCGAGCTCTCTGCAGCCCCGACCCCAGTCACACCGTCTTCACCTGCACGAACACTGCCATTAGGACTTTGGCTAAACACTGAGCAAACACACATCAGCAAGCACAGCACACAAGCTCCCGGCATCTGGAAATACTGGGCAGCACACACATCAGCACGCGCACACGCAGATGTATGCACATGCACGCACACACACCCACACACACACACACTGGGTTTACACAGGATTTACCTTCCTGGCAATAAGAGGCAGTGGAAGCACTGAAGACATCAGCTATGACAGAAAGGAGATGAAAAGAAAAAGAAGGACAAGCATTGAAGGGGAGGAGGACGATTAAGTCAAGCTGGCATGCTAGCAACAAGACTGTGTGCTATGCTCCATTCTGCTCTATCTTAACTTTTAAAAAAATGGCTAGGAAATAAAAAAAAACAGCTGCAAATACCATTTTATTCCTGTACATCTCTGTGTCCTAAGGTGTGAAGTGTGCTCACCATCAGAAAGTGACTCATAGTCATAGTCATATTCATCTTCCTCCTCTTCTTCCTCGTCATTGTTGCCAAGTGAGCCAGCAGCAGGTGTCCCATTGTTAGCCTGAGCTTGCATGTGTGCTAACTGGAGAGCCTAGGAAATCAAAGCAGGAGGAAATAAGAGCCAACAAAGTACCCACCACCCAACCTTACTGCTACATGTATCCTTCCACCTCTTAACTGGAGTGACCAGAGGTGTCAGGTAATGAGGTACAAATACTTCATTACCTTACTTAAGTTATCTATGGTAACTATCTGGTATAGTATCGATCTGGTTATCTATAGTAATTGGTAATTCGGTTATTTGTAGTAATTATTTTTCAGTCGCCTTTTTTACTTCTACTCCTTACATTATAGAAATGCCCTCGTTACTCCTATTTCATTTCGGCCTGTTTTCAATCTGGCTTGTCATCGTTCAACAAAAAAAACTATCCAGATAAATCGCGCCATCCAGATAGAGTGGATTTGATCGTGGTGGGATGAGAAGTAAACGTATGCCATCCCGACACCCTATTGGGTGGTGTGTGATCCATCGCACGTCAGATCACACTCCAGCAATGACATAGCAGGCGTGTGTACCCTAGTATGACGATGTTCATGGCAGAGACTCGAGAACTTGAGTGAAATGTCCCAACTAAGCACTAGCGAGGACGTTGGTTGCCAGGAAGACCAGCGAAACTGTATATCTATGTCTACTGTATATCAAAAGTCCACCGTTGTAAGTTTTTGAATTGTCATTTGTCTCGTCATCTGTGTATATATTAATGTCATATTAATGTTTTGTGTGGTGCTCCACTCTCAGCTTCCCCTCCCTCGCCACTGTGACGATATGGTTTTAATATACTTACATTGTACTAAAATGCATTCATTTTTAATGAGCATATATGAGGCTGAAACAGGTAGCCTGTTTCTTACGTTACTTTTACTTTTATACTTTAAGTAGTTTTGAAACCAGTACTTTTACACTTTTAAGTAAAAAGCTTGAGTTGATACTGCAACTTCTACAGAAGTATTTTTTAAATCGTAGTATCTGTACTTCTACCTCAGTAATGAATGTGAATACATTTGACACCTTTGGGAGTGACATTAGACAACCATACCCTAAAGTCAGCAAGTCCCATGAGAAGTCATTAGACAGCAAGTCACACAGTCACTAAGCCACTGCTACATTGTTTTGTTTATTTGCTTATGCATGGAGAATATTTCCAAAATTCATCTAACCTCTAAAAAACAGACTTTCCATATAATGATTTTAGTGGCACTAAAAATGCTTGCCCTCACCATTGCTTCTTGAAGTTATTTTTACTATAATGAGGTTGTATTTGCAGTACTAGTTCAGCATGTGTTCATGCATCAATAAAAACACATGTTGATGAATTAATTATCATATAAATAATTAGTATATACTGTATATGTTAGTATCATGTAAATAATTAGTATAATATATATAGTGGATATATTAGCATATATATATATATATATATATATATATATATATATATATATATATATATATATATAATTAGTATAATATATATAGTGGATATATTAGCATATATATATATATATATATATATATATATATATATATATATATATATATATATAGTCCCTGACATAAGTTCTGTCGCTTATCCATGTTGTGGAAACAAAAGCTTATAACCTGACTTTAAATTCATCCATTGGTTTTAGAAATGACTCATATGAAAGCTGAAACCCTCCCAAATGAGATTTAATTTACAAAAATAAATTTGCTTCACTGCAGAAATATTGATCATTTAATGAACACAGAAAGGTCAGATTTTGGCAAGACAAAAGTTTTGTCGCCTTGTCATATAATGCACCCAGTCCTAGATTACAGCCTCACCTGTGCTCACTAATTGATTGGTTAATTAGTGGGTGTGTATAAAAAGAACTCCAGCACCCCAGACCTTCACTTGCACTGCAACTTGACCTCTGACAACATGCCAAAAATCCATCCTGCGACCAAAGCCTTGATTATCAAGACGCTGAAGACCAAATCCACTGCAGAGGTGGCTGGCACCTTTAATGTGTCTCAGCGACAAGTACAAAGAATTAAAAAAAGATTTGAAGAGACTGGAGATGTTTTTGACAAGCCCAGGTCCGGCAGACCCCACAAAACAACTGCTCGGGAGGAATGTTTGTTGGTTAGAAAATCCAAAGCCAGTCCCTCTTCCACTGCAGCAGAGCTCCACCAGGCCTGGTCACCTCAAGTCCCTGTGTCAACTAGAACAGTTTGTAGGATTCTGTCTCGAAATGGCCTCCATGGTCGAATCAGTGCCCAGAAGCCAGCACTAAACAAAAGGCAGGTAAAAAAAACGTGTGGCATTTGCCAAGGCCCACAGCCTGCTAAACGGATGGACGCTGGAAAAGTGGCAGAAGGTGGATTTCTCAGATGAATCTTCAGTTGAATTACACCACAGCCGCCGCAAATACTGCAGGAGACCTACTGGAGCCCGTATGGATCCAAGATTCACCCAGAAAACAGTCAAGTTTGGTGGTGGAAAGATCATGGTCTGGGGTTACATTCAGTATGGGGGTGTGCGAAACATTTGCAAGGTGGAAGGCAATATCAATAGCCTAAAATATCAAGAAGTATTAGCTACATCTTACATTCCCAATCATAAAAGGGGTCAAATTTTGCAGCAGGATGGTGCTCCATCTCATACATCCATCTCTACATCAAAGTTCCTCAAGGCGAAGAAGATCAAGGTGCTCCAGGACTGGCCAGCCCAGTCACCAGACATGAACATCATTGAGCATGTTTGGGGTAGGATGAAAGAGGAATCTTGGAAGACAAAACCAAAGAATTTTGATGAACTCTGGGAGGCATGTAAGACTGCATTCTTTGCTATTCCTGATGACTTCATCAATAACTTGTATGAATCATTGTCGAACCGCATGGATGCAGTCCTTCAAGCTCGTGGAAGTCACACAAAATATTAAATATGGCTCTAATAGCACCACAACGTCATTCACCAGTGTTATGAAGCATATATTTGTATATGAAGTGAATTATTTGTTTGATTTCCACATTACTTTCTGTGGGCGACAAAACTTTTGTCTTGCCAAAATCTGACCTTTCTGTGTTCATTAAGTGATCAATATTTCTGCAGTGAAGCAAATTTATTTTTGTAAATTAAATCTCATTTGGGAGGGTTTCAGCTTTCATATGAGTCATTTCTAAAACCAATGGATGAATTTAAAGTCAGGTTATAAGCTTTTGTTTCCACAACATGGATAAGCGACAGAACTTATGTCAGGGACTGTGTATATATATATATATATATATATATTAGTATAAACTAAACAGATGAAGCTTTAAAATACCAGGTATAAACACAAGAAATGCATTCTGAGTAGTACTGCATATGGTCAAAGGTCACAAATTGTGAGTAGACAGTGCACAAACATCTTCATCACCTTTTGTTTAAGGATATCCACAGGGGCCTGATGGGCCTTCAGCTTCTTGTTCTTGAGGAGGATCTTCCACCTGAGCTGCAGAGGCGACGGGAGCAGCGGGTCATCCGAGAAATCACTCTCAAAGAGGAACTTGGTAACCAGCTTGTCCCCGAAAACCACCTTGGAGCCAGAGTGAGAACATGAGGTCATTCCAGAAGAATTCTCAGATCCCAGATAGGCCTTATCTTAGCTTTAAAAATAAAAAATACTGAAGCATTCCAAGGAAAGCAAGGGGTACAGCCAGAACAAGAAGACACACCTTGAAAATTTCTGCCATTTTGCGCTGCTGAGGTAGAGAACAATGGTTTTCAATGGACAAGATCACAGGCATGTCGGAGTTCACAAACGCAGTGCGATTTATTGCCTCCACCACATCCTTTGGAAGAGAGATTAGTCAAAAATATGGCATACAAAAAAGCAATGATCTTCCCAGACATAAGAAAGCTGCCTTTCCCCAGGACAGACCTTGAAGGGGATTTTGGTGGTGAGCGTGTGTCCGTGGTAAATAACAGGAGTGCCATCGTCCCCATCCCAGCAATCCAACTCGACGCTCCTACAACCCTGCAAAAGCACCTGCAAAGAAGAAGCAATTATCTCACACGTGCCTACAACCATGACACGACTGGAAGCTCACCTGGTAGAGCAGGAAGACCAAGGTGCCAACAAGAAGGGCTCAGTTCCCATGGTATACACATGCTGATGACTGATAAATTCAGTGCATGTCCCTCTGGATAAGCACATCTTCCAAATGCTTAAAAAGTGAATATAAGCCACCACCCATTCTAGCTCCGCTTCAGTGTGGAGTAGGCCTGTCCTGATGACACTGAGCAGCTCCTACCTGACTGTAGAGCTCCACTGAGGATTCTCCTTTCAGCTGGTGCCCAGTTAGGTACGTGTTGTGTGAAGATTCTATGTAGTAGTAAGACAGTGGATACTGCAGCTCATCCATATTTACTTGAGACTCTTCATTTCTGGAGGCAAAGTTGTCCTTATCCATCAGGAACCTAAGAAACAAATTGTTTGCTCAAACATGTTTTTTTTTCCCCAAAAGGTACAATTTAATTATTTCTGTAATTCCAGTCAGTGATCTGTACCACCAAGTCATCTTGGCATTGCCTGTCAAAAGTGTGTAAATGACTCATCAGTTATGTGTATTAACTTTTCAAATGTTCTAGAGAACAAGTAACAAACCTGGCAAATCCTTCAAAGGACATCCAACCCATTTGGCGCATGCTTGAAGAAGGCTCAAATTTCTACAATAAAATGTAAATAAATTGAACTTGGAATTACATCAGCATTGGATCAGTATTTCTTTAGATGTTCCACAGTGATTTATGAGGCAGTGAGAGATGACCAGAAAACTGCCAGTCCAGCTGCCAATCAACTGATGTGCAACTGACATTCTTGGCAAAGAGAAAGAACTGCTGTGCAGCTATGATGGCCCTACATCAAGAACTTCCGCAGTAACTTGTCCGACATCCACCAGGTCTACATCCAAGTTACATAGCCATGTGTTTATGCAGTTTATATAAAGTTTTTTTTTTAACAATATCCTGATTTACAACAGTAATTCATCCACTCATTTATTGGACCTTATTGCTAAGAGTACAATAAGGTATGATGATACTGTTTTTTAGACAGAGTACTAGTTTTATTTTATTACGTAAGAACTTATGAGTGGCTTACTGGGAAATGGAGTCCTTGGATGTACCTGTATAATGCTCAGGATCTCATCATAGGTCCGGTGTTCTCCTTGGCAATTGACCAAGAAGTCATTGAGCTGAAGGATGCCAAGGCCCATCACACCCAGGGAGGCGTTCTCTACACCTGTGCCATTGCTCACAATGCTGGCAGCGGCAATGGCATCAGAGATCTGCTTTTGGTTGTCGGACATCTGCTGACGGGTGCGGATGAACAGACCCATGTCGGAACCATTCCGGGTCAGGAGGTCTGAAGGGGACAGGGATCACTTTCAAACTCAATGTGGCCTGTTCATCCTGTACTGTCTGTGGCTCCCTTAGTGGTATATAGCATGTATCACACACCTAGATCAGGTTGCAGTCCCGTCACCTTGTCGTCGATTCTCAGAGTAGTGTACAGGGGCACCGAGTCAGGGCCCGAGCGGCTGCAGGGCACAGCGTAGGTGTCGAACAGCTCCTTCAAGTCCTTCCGACTGCGGATGCTGCACATCGCACCGAATTAACAACTGTTATGCTCACAGTTCCTCATGCAACCAATGCAATTGGTTAGCTACAAGTATGGACATCAGGACATCAGGAGATCGGGAGATGCACCTGAATGACTTGAAGAGCTCCACAAACTCGATGAAGCTCATGGTGCTGTCTGAGATCATGAGGTTCTGAAAACCGTGGAAGCAGCCTCTTCCTCGACCGTGCCAACTTCTGCTGCTCCACACCCTGAGAACAAAGGAACATACCACTGAACGCAAAGGACGCCCAAAAGCAACTCAGCAAAGGTGTATGATGGGTATGATTTATACTGGATGTGTTTTTTGTCCTTGTCCACATCTAAGCGTGTTTGTTAATGTCTTACCCAGGTTGGCCTTTAGAGCTGCAAGGGAGGATTGGAGAGGAGTGGGGCCTGCTGGGAACAGACGTGTTTGTAGTGAAGGAGCACGACGAAGAGGAGGAGGATGATGTTCCAACAGAGTGGGCTTTGGATAAGGAGAAAGATCCCGATGTGCTGAATAGACTGCAGTCTTCTACAGGCATACGGCATCCCATAATTTCAAACACATACTTTCATACTGAAAACTATAGGTCAGAAAGAACTCTGGTTCCAATAGTGATCCATTTTAAAATGAGGTACACTGACAGAACAGGCGGCCTCACCATTCTCTTCCAGTTCCACACCATCTAAAGGATCTGATGGCCTCCTGCCCAGAGTCTCCCTGCAGCTTTTGGCCTTTCGGGAAATCATCTCGTCGTCAGTTCCATCCCCGCTATCCCCCTACAAGAAGAAGAGATTGCAGCCACCTATTTGGACTATAAACCGAATACATCTGGTGGCCTCTCTGAGGCGTGAGGCATGGCGGCTCACCCTGACCAGGGCTTTCTTCTTCTTCTTGGTGGTGGAGCTCATACCCAGTGGGCTGCTTTTCAGGGCAGCGCTCTTGTCTGCACTCTTGCTGGCTGGGCCACCAGTGCTCATGTTCCAGCGCCGACCTCCAAAAAGCTGGATGGCTTGAGCCAGCGTCGGGCCCTCAAACCTTCCGTCCTCCTGGTGAGAGAGATGATTGTGAAGTTCAGGCCAAATGAAACTTTGGACCAAAGGATGCCAAGGTAAACAAGGGAGCACAAAAATAATTTGTGAGATTATTCTGAAAGCAAGCGTCATGCGGATCCTACATAATGCACGTTCTTGTTTTATCCATGCTCTAGCGGAATGTGACTCCATTCATGAACTGCTTCTTGGATCAGGAATGTTCATGAAAGGAAAACCCACAAATTTGTAATTTATGTGGTCTACAAAATGCTCTGCACAGTGAAAGGGCCACTAAAGCACATGACTAACAGGGATAGTGAGTTAGTGGGGGCCTGTTTTTCCATATCTCTATCATAACTTGTATTCATTATTTCATGAAGACGAAATGTCTAGAAGAGCACTGGCACCCATATTCAGACACCATTTTCAATAAAAAAATCAATCAAGCATGGAAGAAAAAAAATTATACAAGTATTTAAAAGAAAAATAAAAGTAAGGACTGGTGGTTAGGAAACCGGTCTTGTGACTGGAGGGTAGTTGGTTCGATTCCCAGACCCGAGGCCATGACTGAAGTGCCCTTGAGCAAGGCATCTAACCCCAACTGTTCCCCAGCTAGGCCTGCCCACCACTCACGTGTGTACCACAGCCCCCTAATCATCACTAGTGTGTGTGTTTGTGTGTGTGTTCTCACTGCACAGATGGGTAAATGTGGAGGACAAATTACGATTGGGGTGTAAATCACAATTGGCGATATTGGCAACTTAACTACTTCCTACTTCCATCCAATGAGCAAGGCCCTCTGAAATCATGTTTGGGATGTACCTGGTACAGACTAACGTACTGCCTGCGCAGCCACTGTAACCTTTGGTCCGGGAATTTCTTGATCTTCCTGAGTGCACTTAGCAGCTCCTGCAACCCACCATACAGCACAGCAGCTGTGTGCTTGGGTGCCACAAAGTGCAACAGTCTGTTGTCGGTGGTGTGCAGGCCATAGAGGAGCGTCACACCGTTGACTTCCGCGGTCATGTTGCACAACTTGTGCTGCAAGCACACAAAGTGGACATCCACGCCCGGGTGGCCCATGAACACGGCCTTTACGGCTCCGAGGTCGAGAAGGCCCTCGGCCAGACCACACAAGACAGCCTGGCCTTGGGGCAGGAGCTCTGGCAGGTAGCCCCTATGCCCGCCACCTGGGGGGCAGCTGCTGGGAGGTTTGGCCCACGTCAGGGTGCAGTTGTCGGGGTGCAGACGCAGGAGGCAGCGGGCGGTGAGGTGGCTCTCCTGGTCGTAGTGGATGACGGTGGCCCCCTGCAGGAGGAACTGGTGGGCGTCGGCAGGCAGGGAGAGCACATACCAGGGCACGAGCTCCGTGCCGTGGCTAAAAGCGCCATGCGGCTCCTCTGAGCTCTGCGTGTCCACCTGCTGAGCCTGCTCACCCACATCCCCCTCAGAGTCCGATAGGTCCCCAACAAGAAATCTGCAGGCGAGAGTAAAATAATGTAATCAGGAGAAAACTACAAAAACAATAATAAAAAAAAAAAAGACTTACTTGACCAAGTTTTTTCAAACTCAAAATACTCTTATGCATGGAAAAACAACAGCATGTCACATTTAGTGTACTTTCACGTACTGTTCTTGTACTATGGTGAATATAAGCAGTGCACAGTGCATTAAGCTGTAATGTGTTATTAGAGAGTACTGGAAAACACTCACAGAAGACCTCTGAAACACGTACAAAACAAGCAACTGATAAAATGTGGCCTGTGGTTTTCCATAATGGCGGAAAGGACGGAGCAACAGAGAAGAAGGAAGAGGACAGATGAAGAAACGGCTTTCCCAAATGGCAGAAGCTCACAGGCCTCTGCTGAAACATGTTTATCTTACATATTTGTGTTATACTGCATGTCTGTGTACATGTATAATTATAATGATAAATTATAATTATATAAAACTCCAACCAACACATCCACCATGCTGTCATTGTTTTTGTCTGCATTTGAGACTAAACTGTTCAGGGGGAAAAAAAGATAACAGAGACAGAGATGTCAGGAAGAGTTTACAGCAGATCCCCTGCCCTAGCGAAGAGCAGGATTCAGCTCCCGCTTGAAGATTAAAACCCTCTACTGAGATTAACACATCTGGGACAAGACCACAACACAAGCAATGACAAAACCCAGGCAGCCCCATTCTGACACCACATTAATAACCAGTACAAACTTCCTCCCAAAAGCACATAAACACCGGCTCTGAGAACAAGCAGTACCAATGGATAAATAATAACACTCTGAATAAAAATACACTCAGGGAAAAATATGTAAATAACTTTACAGGGAATTGTAGTACTTAAAGTATGTGTAGTACATACAAA
Source organism: Brachyhypopomus occidentalis (assembly GCA_020368025.1). Lineage (NCBI taxonomy): Eukaryota > Metazoa > Chordata > Actinopteri > Gymnotiformes > Hypopomidae > Brachyhypopomus > Brachyhypopomus occidentalis. Next base: position 5,658,252 of record JAGXOD010001383.1, read on the forward strand.
TCCATTTTACACTTTTGTTTGGTTGTTTATTTGCTTGCTTTTAAAGAAAACAGGCAATAAAAACAAATCAAGATGTACCACAATACTGATTTCAAATTGGTCATTCTGGTTCATTTAAAAGAATACCAGAAGCTTTAGGGGACAAAGGTTTAACTCGAGATAAAACGTGGCCTTCTCTGGGTTCTTTAGGTAATGTCACAACCTTCAGGAGTCCTTGCTATACATCAACACAAAAGATTTTACACATAAAAGCACTCCACAATTCCAGGCCAATTCCACACATTATATTTTTAGTACATACATACACTCCATGTTGCTTTCATAGTAACTTTCATTGCTAAAAAAGATTCTTCTGATGTCTTCATAAACCAACTGAAATACAGCTATACAGATGCAAAGTTAAATAGCTAAACACAGGTGTCACAGTAAATGAAACTGCTGCAAATCATCCAGAGACACAGTAAACTACATGGAATGAAAGCATGCATTGAATGCAAGCATACAAGTCCTTCTGCTGCAGCAAAGGATCACTGGGAAAGCCTTGACCTTCACGACCTGGCGTGTACTAGTGTGGGTGAAGGGCCTTTGGCTACATAACTGGCAGTAAGGGAGGGAGAGGTGACTCACGGGTGAGTGCTCTTGTCTTTGAGGAAGTCCTTGCAGGCAGTGCTGGGCTCGCGGAGCTGCTCCTCGGGTTCCTCAGGCTCCTCGGACTCCAGGCTGCGGTTGCAGCTGCGGATGGTCTGCAGGATGCTGCTGACGGTGGCCTCCTTCTCCGGGCTGTGCAGCCCCTCACCACCAACTCTGCGCAGGAAACGCTGTTGGCCACTGTAGTCGGCCACAAACTGGGCGGTACAGAGAGAATAGAACTTCACAAAGGCCATGACGTGAATATAATTCAGCATGTGAATCTGATTATGTTTTATTTGGTTGTCAAGGCCACACTGGTCACACTGAGGGATAATTAGGCTTCCATTAGTAGAGCCAAGTGCATGTTTCCCAGTTAAATCAATCTGATAGACTTTTTAGAAGCCGTAAAGATCAACCAAATTTACTTTCATGAAGAAGTTACGAAAACCACAGGCAGTTCCAACAAAATTAGGCACACCGTTGCAATGCTTATAGCCCACTCAACCTTTCATTTCAGCCATAAAGATTACATTTCCTTTAAGGGTCATTAATGAGACACGAGTGTCTAGCTCTCACCTCAACGGAGTCTTCTCGAGAATCTAAAGGAGGACGCAGTCCAATCAAGCTGGCAGCCCCATCGAGAGCTTCACCAAGCTCCTTGAGGAACACTCCACAGAAGGGCACCACCCTGCAGCCAGGGATGTTCAGCGCCCGCTTCACCACCTTCCTGTACTCGGACGAGGACTCGTGCTGTGCCATCGCGTCCTTCAGGCCCCTCATGGTGTCAATGTCCGCCTGGTCCATGAACTGCCACATCTTCAACACTTTAGTAGATCTACAGAAGAATTGAGCGCTAAACCTTCTGCCTCTGCATGTTGACCCGATTAGATACAGATATAGACTTTGCCTTTCCGAGAACCCAAGGAATGTACCTCAATTTGCTAAGAAAACCGCAATCGAGATTTTTACCCAAGCAATGTTGAGCCCTACCTGAGATGTTGAGCCCTACCTGAGACCTGCCAAGAACTCCATCACCGCGTTGTAGTTGCCCGTGTTCCAGCAGCACTTAGCGATGTGTACCAAGTGTGAGAAAACCTCCCTCTTCTCCTCCATAGAGCCTGCCGTCAGGATAAGCCACGTCACCCAGGAACTCACCTACAAAACAACAAACAACAAAAAAAAACAAAAAAACATACAGCTTCTTAAACAGGAATCAATAATTAAAGGAAAAGCAGGCTGGAAAGACAGCTCAGAAGTCAATGAGAATAGCCGTTTATCATGGAAAAGTTGGGCTACGAGGAGTGTGGCCACTTTGATTTGTGTAAAATCCAAGTGGAGATGAGCTCCAGTGCAATATGGTGATGGAAATGCTTCCTACTAAATCATAATAAATGTGAAGTGGCTCTGACACACCCGACACCTCCCCTCCCAAAGACCCGACACCTCCCCTCCCAACACCTCAGACACCTCCCCTCCCAAACGTTCCACTACAAAACAATGAGGCAAGACCACTTTTAACAGTAATTTACCACACAGCATGTAATCTCAACAGTGTGACATATGAAACCATTTGAAATCTCCAAAGGGAACGACATTTTAGTGATGTTCTGTATCAGTGCTGTGAAAAATGCCCTGGGTCCTAGTCTTGCTGTTTTGATGGCTAATCTGCTATGCTGCCTGCCAAATAATTGGTCCACTTTGTACTTTACAATTAGTTTTATTCACAGCCATCAAAAGATTACATTGAATCTCATGTATGTGCATTTTCCCAATGGAGAGGTAGTCATTCATATAAAAAGAATCACAGTAGTTTTGGGAAAATAAGATTATAATTATAACTCAAGGTTTTCACTTGACTTCTTTTGGCATACTTGACTGCCGTGTCCAAGAAATAGCTTCTATGTTAAAATGTGATTGGTTACATAGTGGGCTGTCGCACACACACGCCTGCAGTATCACTACATCCTCTCTGAAAGTGCTGGGGATTTTCTTTTTACTTGAAGCAATCTGGAACACATGAGTTTAATAGCAATTACTGTAGCCTAATACTCATCTGCATGCTAATGACTAATATTAGACATATACACTGAAACATCAGTAAAGTTGGTTCCATGAACAGTTCCGCTGGGGCGTTGTGTGCTGGGGAACGTTTAAAGTGAGGGACCAGGACTGGATGGACTATCATTGTTGCAACATTCCTCTTCTCAACCCACAGCTTTCATGTTATGCCAGAGAGCAACTAGCATGGCTTACCCAAGAGATCACGTCAGAGACACTGTACAGGTTATAGAACTTCAAAGGGTCCTGCTGCCTGGATACACGCAGCTTAGCACAGGACCTGCTACCCTCTTAAGTAGTAAACAAACAATGATGTAGGCAACATTTCCAGAGACATGTTAAGGAATGGCTCAGTCACAACCATGTACATCGCTACACAGGCTACATATGAACAACTGTAGAACAGCACCAGAGAGAGGACAAAACATGCTTGGCAGAAGAATGTGAAATCTTGTGAAATATATATATATATATATATATATATATATATATATGTGTGTGTGTGTGTGTGTGTGTGTGTGTGTGTGTGTGGCAATGGCAACTAAACACCATGAGTGCCTGAACAATGAGCAAAGAAGTTTTATAAAAGCTATCCAACATACTTAAAAGTCCACTGATGTCTACTGCTCCACAAATGGTGAGAGTCACTTTCACGATCTGAACACATTACTTCTCCAAGGATAACTGACAGTACATGAGCACTACTGCCTTGTTTTGTACAGAGCCTTGCGAGCAACTTGCCTGTAATGAGTGCCAAGTTGGACTTGGTTGGACTCACCTCCCAAGACATGTAACTTCACAAGAGCATTGCCAAGCATGGCAAAAGATGCACTGAAACACACTACAATCACATCAGCGTCTTACACTCTTATAACAATAATCCTGTGATCACGGGCATCTGACATGAAGGCATGTGACTTAAAAACCAGCATAATCAAACCCAGTTCAAACACAAACATGATTTTCTGGCTGGCACATTGCATATATATTCCCATGTTTCACAGTGTTAGAAGTGCATGTTTGGATTAATGTGGTACAAATACATTAGAAACAGAAAACTGGCAAAAGACCAGAGAGCCATATATACCACTTCTTTCCCGTTTCCTCAGTAACTGTCCAACATCCAATCAGATTTTCTAAATACCTGAAAGTTGGCTGGTTAACACACCGTTATATCTACCCATTGCAGCAGGCTGTATAGACTAAACAAAAATTCTTGGAATCCACTTTTGCAGTCACAGCCACCAGGTTTAGATCATGTAGGAACTGTGCATTGGACTTGTAAGGTTACACTGTTTTACCTCAATGCCAGCTGCTACTTCCATGTATATTTCACTGCTTCATGTGAACAGACAGAAAGAAAAACGTGAGATGTCATTGCAGGCTCTCGTCCTCATACATTTCATTTAGTAAGTGGCTTTAAACATGTCCCAATTTAAATACCCCTTTATGTCCTGTTGTTCCAGATTCTGTTGTGTGGAGTTAGGCTACGGGAGCCAAAGATCTGTAGCTCTCTGCTCTGAGAAGTTTGTGCTTTCCTGAATGTTTTGACCTCCCTTGTCACATTAAACATACAGTCAGTACAATGACAGAACCTGTTATCATTTTAACATGCTGTACTTGCACTGAATGAGGTGTGTGTATTTCATGAAGTCCCCCGACTCAAACTTATTATTACCAACAGTAGTATTTCTGTAACAAAAATGACAGTTACTTTAACCTCTACACAGTTTTGTCTGAATAGGGTCAGAAGAGAGCAATCCAACCTCATTGAAGCGAGTCACCAAGTCCTCCACAGCGTTGTGCCGGGTAGACATGGCAGGGGCCGACAGGGATGCCTTCAGGTGTGGGTGACGCTGCTGACAATCCTCGCTGCCCAGGTCACGCGTGAGGAAGCATAGGTAGTCGATGGGGAGAGCACGGCGGTACAACTGCTGCTCCTGCTCCGTCAGGATGCTGGCTATCTCCTCAGGGAACTGGACCAGGTGGCGAAGATCAGCCAGCTCCTTGCTAATGCCAGTAACACCAGAGGACAGCGAGCCTTGGCTGGCCATGGAGCCACACAGCTGCCGTTCTGAGGAGGAGAAAGAGCAGGTGAAGCAGCGGAGTGAAGGAGGAAGGTGTAGTCTGAGAGGGATCCTTTTTAATCTACCAAATGGATCAAAGCCAAGTCCTTAGACTCTAAACAAAGAGAGAAACAGAGTCATTGAACTCAGAGTTATTCACAGGGTTCATTCATTAAGAACATCAAGAGTCTTTCTATCTATTAGACAGGGTCACTCCCTGCCCTTGGTGATCAAAAGTGATTAGAAAAGGAAGAAGTTTTAGACACCCACAGTCTGTCAGATCAACAGGTTTAAGCATCTCTGCAAATAAACATAAACCACATCGAGCTTTAGCCAGGTTTATTATGCGCTCCAACAATATCCTCCAATCAGTGATGGAGCTTTCCACAGTGGCCCCTGTACATGATAATGCCTCATTAAACACTCATTTACATCTTCCCTCCTTCATCTCCTTGAGACTCACAGTGTGATCAGAGAGTTGCTGTGCTGAGACTGTGAGCTTTGCCCGATGAGGGAAGCAAAGGGAAAAAAGTTTAAAAAACAGTCTGTGTGAGATGCCTGGTCAGCATCAGCTGTCACGGCTACACTACATGTTCCTCCTGTACATCGCAGCACCATGGTGACTGCCGGAACGAGAGAGAGAGAGAGAGAGAGAGAGACACATGCAAAGCTCACTTGATTTGTGCATCCTGTAACATGCGCTGGGGTGCAGCGGCAGGCACAGAGGGGTGTAGTCACACAGCGCGGCACGTGAGGATAGGAGACACAGGCATGACTCGCCCTGCCTTTCAGCGCTGAGTCATGGTGTGTTTATTGAAAGGGGCTTCACATGTTGCTAGAGCAATGCACATCTCTAGTCTAGGGACTAACGTGCCATTTTCATAGCTCTGAGGGAGTGGCTTTGTGACAATCAGGAAATCAATCAGGTGTAAGAGATCAGAAGAAGCCCTTAGCAGGACAGGGTCAAGGGTCGAGGTTCGTGCCCTGAGAAGGCCAGCCTGTAACGGGCGCGGCCAGGGGTTTGCTAGCCCTCACATGCAGCTGCAGTGTGCACCACACTCTTGCATGGCACCTTTTGATGTGAACGAAATGGGCTGGAAACGGATGTGCATCATTAAGCTACATAATGCGGCAGTGCAGCCTGCCTCCCTGATATTTATGTATGTGTTGCTAAGGATGTGGGGGTGGGGGCGCACACACACACACACACACACACACAACACTTCTTTTTAACTTAATATCCAGTTGAAGAGAACAAAAGAAAAATTGTGCAACGCAACTAACAATTCAGCCATAAAATAGTCCAGATGAACCCTGACCCTAGTCCAGATGAACTCTGACCCTAGTTTGAGAAGAGCTTTGTGACTCCCAGTGGTTGAAAGCCTTTGAAAAAATTTCTCAGACAGAAGCCTCTTTCAAACAAAATCAATTTGAGCAAGCCTTCACATCAAAGCATTTAATTCATAAGAGCAGATTTAAAAACAACAACAAAAAAAAAACATTGCGGCTGAATAATTGTTTTTGCCCTCTTGGGTGGAAGCTCCATCTTCCCAGTGTTTTAACCCCTGACTGCATGAGCTGGATCAGGTGCCTTCAGGAACTGCTGCACTGTGTTGTGGCCCTGCAAGACTGAAGTGTGGGGTGTGGACACCAGTCATGGAAAGCGAACACAGTGCAGAGTGCAAGTGACTAATGGAGCAGGACCAATATCACCATTACAGCATTTGGTTGAATCTTTTCTCTAGATATATCCTATGTCCTATGTGTGTGTTAGTACGACAGCATGTGTGCTCCCTGTAGATCTACAGTAGCTGTAGATACAATTTTGCTCCATCTCCACCAGGTACACTACAGGAAGAAGACCTGAACTGTGCACAGGGACATAAATCAATGAACTCACTCCAATTAGGTACAATTAAAATTTTAATGAATGTATACAGTTTTTAGGAAATCTAAAAATTCACAATGTAGCAAGATTTTTTTTCAATTCAGAGGCTGCTCTAAAAAAACGTTTTACTTTGACCTGGAAATCCCCAAATGCACCATGATTTAAGAGCATCTGAATGAGATTATTTTTATTATACCAAATGGAGATATTGTGCTCTAGTGATTCAAAATCACCAACACACACAGGACACATAGGAACCTTTTGGAATATGTTAAGAGGTGCAGACGGATTCCAGACCCTGGCTGACCCAGCAGTCAGCGTCATTTTTCTTATTTTTAAGAAAACTAATTTGACAGCTATCTTATGTTTCATTTAATTTATGTTGTTACCTTACATTGCCCTTTATGATGTGTTAAAATCTTGACACATACATACACACATATATACATACGTACGTATAATGTACACACACATACACACCATGCAAGCTGCCAGTAGGGAATGGCATGGAATGGCAAAACCAATTGGCTGGCATAGTATTTAGAAACATTTGTGTGGAGTTCATCCTGAAAGTTCCAAGGCTACCCCTAACCCCCAAAGGTTAGGATCCCCCTAACCCCTGAAGACAGTGGAGAATGAAAAACAGTAATGGCTAACTAAACGGACATAGTAGTGACAAAGAGCCATAGTAATAGATAGTAGTAGGAATCCTAAGTGATAGCAACATCACAAACAAGAAATACCATGGGCTGAAGGAAGACCTAGGCTGTGCTCGAAATAGCCTACTACATACTACTAGCGTACTGCTTGGGCCCCAAATCAGTATGCGAATGAAAATAATTTTTTCCAGTACGCGAAACATCCCCGGATGACATACTACTTCCGCAAAATATTCCAGTACGCGAACAGAGCTATCTTCGTGGTGTACTGCATCCCATCATGCAACGCTACATTCAAGTCACCCCGTAGTATGCTTTGCTTTTGTCACATACTGGAAACTGTACTGCATACTACTATGAGGACCAGTATGCAGTATATACTGAGTACAGTATGCAGAATGCCGTATGTAGTAGGCTATTTCAAACAGAGCCCTAGAAAAGATGTGGAAGGTGATGGCAGCAGTGGTTCCCATGGTAATCAGAGCACTAGGGACTATGGAAAAATGGGATGGGAAGAATGGCTCCAGCAGATCCCAGGATCCCAGAACATCAGAGATCTCCGTCCAGGAGAGTGCAGTCCTGGAACAGCCTCAAGCTCCCAGAGACCAAGGAAAAAGATCACCAGGGCTGCCAAATGAATAAATTATAACCTAACACCTAATCATAAACCCCAACACCTAACCATAAACCCCAACCCTAAGCCTAAGCCCTAACACCTAACCATAAACCCCAACACCTAACCCTTAACCATAACCCTAACACCCAACCCTAACCTCCCACCCTAAGCCCCAACACCTAACCCTAGTATGTAGAGTACTGTGCTGCCATCCATGCACTAATACTAGAATCAGGATTTATTCCATGGAAACATCACGGCACCACTGTGCGTCAATCAAAAGGCCATCATCTGAATGCTGTATGTGTAAATCTATACACTGTCTATCTGGGCTGTAAGTAGTAAATACAATATCAATCTGGGTTGTAAAAATGCATAAATAAAATCATAATGCAATAAAACATTACTGCAATATAAAACAAGGAAAAAAGTACTTTTTTCTTTAAAACATTAAATGACACTAACCCAAACCCATTACCCCAACCCTAACCTATTACCTTTAGTCTTTGAGCAAATACACACTTGCTCTGTTAAACAACTATAGACATCATTTCATTGTGTGACCCAAGACTACCCATCTCAGCCACATACAACTCTGACAACTGGAAAATGGATTTATTGGATTTTTACATTTGAACATCCAGAAACATCCAAACATGAGTGCATCCTTAACTCCTTAGCATTATTTCCATGGATGACACCGTGTCAGAGTCTGCCATCACTTCAGGACCTTGGCTGCATTCATCACTTGTGAATGCAAAATGTAATAAGCAGCTATACATAAAATGGTTGCCAATGGTTACCACTTCTCCATGGCTCTGTTTGTCCTAAGAAACGTCAGCAGCACTGTCCAACGAATTCTCCATCAGCCGCATGAGTAGCATTTAAGCCCCGCCCTCACCACTGTGTCCGAGCACCGTCTCAGCCCGACAGCAAGGGCTCTCCTCAGGTTACTCAGTGCTTCACATGTGCATATTACACAGCAGAAGTGCAGATGTAACCCACAGCAGTTGCACTAGTGTCCAGTGTAGTAATATTCACAGCACCGCCCGGCTGGTCGCATGTATTACATTCAAATCAAACATAAAATCACCACAAGACATCAGAAATCTTGCTAGAAATGGGCAACAAAAAACGATAGAAAACAACGGTTCAAGGACAAAAACAAATCTTTCAACAGCCTTCACAACATAAAAAAAAAACCTCCGAGCTTTTGACCTGCTATGAACCAGAGGAACAGTGCAAGTTCAATCTCAGCACAACAGCACAGCACAACACTACATCCTAATAAAGAGTGCAGGTGTCTTCTAGCCCACTACACCAGTGCAACAACCCTCCAGTCTCTCCACTATGGAAAAGCAAAAGGGGGGACTTACTGATCAGCTTGTGAGCAGGTGGGTGAGAGTGCTTCATGCTGCTGGCTGGCCCCTGCTCCGGAGAGAGACGCGTAACCGCATTTACAGTGCAGCCCGAGCTCAGCCGCCCTGCTTCTCAGCGCTGTGAGCAGATGCTGGAGAGCTCACTCTGTGTACCCCCCCCACCTCACACACACACACACAGTTCGACCAATACACCCTTCAACCCCCCTCTCCCTGTTAGTCCCAGCTCAGCCGCTCCTTTTCATACACACACACACACCCTTTCTTGGCCACCCTTCCCCAGCAGGTCAGTTTACTCCTCGGTGAGAGCAGCACAGAAAGCAAGAACGAGAAGAGGCGGCCAAGCTTCTGAACACCTCCCAGCATGCCGTGCTGCAGCCAATACGCTCTGCGCATACCTGGGGCATTTGGATAATCAAACAGCGATAATGTATTAATAAGTGCTAGAGGATGAGAGTTAGCGTAGATATCATGAGCTGCTTCCAGGGGCTCAGTGTAATGCTTCAAAGCAGATTTCCTTTGTATCCTGATTGAAAATGAATGTTTAGAACAAGCTGAAGTGTCCGTGAAAGCTTTATGGCTCCTTCAGTACTTTATGCCTTAGCCAAATGCAAACAAAAAATAGAACCAAATACAGTGAAGTCAAAAACACAGCAAAACATACAATGTTATATCAATACAAGATTAGCTCTGTTTACCGCTTTTCAAGCCATAACAATCAAACTTTATCAGAGATACAGGCCGCCCCGTCCCTGTCCGTGCGAAACACGAGGCAGAGATGAAGTGCGGTCAGCACCTGATCCGTCATGTCTGGCAGCGCAGTCACTCAGCATGCTGCCCAGCAGAGGAGCCTCACATTCAGAACATACTCCCAAGCCCGCCTGACTCAATCCGGCCGCCGCTATTCCGGGGGCCCTTCACTCATCACCACGGTGTCTTGTGCACGTGTCAGAAGTCTTAACAAAAGAACAGGGAAATCTGATACATGTCTGCTCAGAATTTCGGAAGCATGGATTAGAGAGAGTGTCCTGGGAAAAGCAACCAGACAGAATGCTGGTTATAATATAATGAGATTATATGTCTGTTGATACAATTTCATGCAAAGTTGCGAGATGTGTGAAGAAGTTTCTCCCGAGAAAGAATCTAAAGAAACGCTTCTGTTATGCATCTGACAGACAGACTGCTCTGGTGCTCTGGGTCAAATCATGTTTGGTCTCGATGATCAGAAAGCACCAAGCTTTAAAGCTTCAACACATGAAGTATACTCAATTGGATGTGCAAACGCGAATTAAATAAGCCAATCCCAGGCCTAAAGTTCCCTTAGCAACACTCCCACAAACCTGGGCCCCAGTGCAGAGGTTCTCAACACTGGTTTTACACCGTGTACACCTATGTGAACCATGATGTGTGTGTGTGTTATAGGCAACACACAATGTGTGTGTGTTCACATTTTTTTTCACAATTTAAAAAAAGCTTCACATTACTAAAATGCACTGTTCATGTAAAAAGAAAATCAGAACAGGAAAGGACACAAGAGGCTGTATAAACGGAGTCCTGTGTTTAGGACCAAAACCTGAATCCTGTGTAGTGATGCAGGATTTAAACACCTTTCTAGGGTGATTGTGAAGACTACCAGCAGTTTGTTTCTAAAGGGAAATGATAGCGAAACAGTAAAAAACAGGATGTGACTTTACAGCCAGGTTTAATGTGCTTAAGGAGACAGCGTGAGGTGAATAATGAGGCAGAACCCACCACTGTCCTGCCAGACTCTCAGTCCAGAAATCGAACCGCTCTCACATAGCAAATATGATAGATCGCACAAGCAGAAAAATGTAAACCCAGCGCAAGCACCCGCACTCCGCCTGACGTGTTTTAGTGCCCTGTGATTCAGAGCACATTGCTAGGGCTCATGGTTCTGCGAAAGAGCCAAAAGAACACAGCCGACGTCCCTGAAACCCTGTAATTACCATCGGAGGCCAGAGATACCAGGGCCACTGATTCATCCAGCCCGACTTGGACTTGAGATGCCAAGTCACCTGGCCGCAGGCCAAAGGCCAGACACACGGGATCAGGTTACAACAAACGGAGAATGGCTGCGTGGCAGAGAGGAGGAACAGCAGAGCGACAAAAACGCACACAGAATCCAGTTAATTTACTTTCTCACTCTTTTGTGGGAAATCAAAGCTGAGTGCCAGGATGTTTGAAGACATTTATTGTTTGTTTATATTTTTGCTCACACGGAGAAATAGACAATCATGTGGTTCCATCAATAGCCAGTGTCAATAATTCAGATTTCTATGTACAAGATCATTGAAAACATTGGCAATCTGCACAGGTGGACAAAAAAGTGGACGTGATGTGACTGAACATAAGACTACGTTTGTTCTAGGTGTACCAGTGTAAACTCTGCCACACAATTCAGGTCAGGATCCATATCCCACAACTCTTAGAAACCAAAACAGCAAACTAACATGAACCAGCCTTACCTTTCAGCATAGGCCTGCCTTGGGGGACTGCAGGGGCCGCGGAGAGGTTGCCACGAGCCCCGAGGGTGGGCGGGACCTCCAGCAGGACCCCGCTAAGGTAGGCCGCAACGCTCGTCCTGGAACAGCACGCTCGGAACTTAGTCTGCAGTGGGCAGATAGCCGTCCATGCCGCAGCGCCAGTCAGCAGCTTCCTGGAGGGGTGCAGGAGATGGACCTCAGCACTCAGGGCAGGACGAACACGCTGGAACTGCAGAACAGAGAGGGAGAATCATCAGAGAGTGTCACGCTAGTCGGGGGTTGAAAGCCTTCGATCACAGATCCTGCAAGAAAGCGCAAGACCTTCTCCTTTAAAGCCACTCTGTCTTCCAGCTCCAATCCGAGACTCTGACACAGTTCCGATCTTTAAATCTAGGCTTAAGACTCACCTATGTAATCAAGCCTTCAGTTAACATTCTACATGTGAAGGTGTGGAGCTTGGGCCCCCAGTCATTGAGTCTTCTGGTGATCACAAATAGTTGTGACAATTATTTGGGTGGAAAGCAATGGCTCAGTGAGCCCTCATGACTGTGTACCTCCAGGTACCTCCCTTTAGTTACGCTGCTCTGATAATCAGTGGTACGTGTGCTATATATATTATTTTATATCCTGGTTACATGCTCCTACCAAAGACAATTCCATACAAGCACTTAGGAGATGGTCTGGCTTGCCAGTGGATGCCAGCTCAACATCTACATTGGAGGGACTGTGACTGCTCGGCCTGGAATTAGAACTAGAGCTATAGAACTATAAATATGGACCAGCTGGGTCGCCCAATGGAGGATGGGTTCCATTTTGAGTCTTGGTCCTCACAAGGTTTCTTTCACCTAGGGAGTTTGTCCTTGCCACTGTCGCCCCTGGCTTAGTCATTAGGGATCTGGACCCATGCACTTGTAAAGCTGCTTTGTGACAAAGCGCTATATAAATAAATTTGACTTTTGACTTTTTTTTGCCAAGGCTAAAGGCTGGTGCAGCACCCAAATGTGCTCAAAAGGTGATTGCAACAGGTTCATATGGAGCAACAAACCTCAGGTAGTTATTTGGATTTACATTGTTAGAGTGCATACATCACATCTGCTCTCCTTCAAAAGGGAAATCAACCAGATTCATTCACACGAAAACAGTGAATCACTATTTGGACAGTAGCGATGACTTTTGGCTAAATTTACTATCCCCCAAGCCCAACTACGCCTTTGAGTCCTGATCAGTAAGGTGAGGATCAAAGCAGACAACAGCTCCAGCCTTCCAAGACTCTCGATGAAAGCAGCTTTGCCACGTCTAAACGCCCTTTCAAAACAAGCTGCACAAACACCAACACAAAACAACAAAAACAACAACTGAATGTTGTTGAAACAACTGAAAAAAAAGCCCTCGCGGTCCCGAAAACGAGCGGCCCTGGCGAACCACAGCTCCACAGCGGGTCCTCCCTCCGCCTTTCACCGCCGCTCCGAGCTCTGCGGGGAGCTGCCATAATTTCACCATTACTGAGGCAGAGCGCCATGTCTGCCGGCCGCGTCCAGGAAAGGTTGTTACCGCTGCCTGAGCTCTTCCACACGAGCTGTTGACCCAGCTTGCGAGACACAGCGCTCGCTCCACATTGCAGACAGCATGCTCTGCATTAAGGTACTCTGGACGGGCTAAGTGGATTCACTAGCTTACCTGGACCAAGACAATGACTTCTGGGCTTTCGGAGAGCAGCGTGACGGAGACGTTCACAGTGAGCACTGCTGCGATAGTCAGATATAGACATATCTATGTATCCTATATCCATGCATCCTTTATCTATGTATCCAATATCAAAGTAAGATATTTAGAGACATTAAAATCCATATATATTACACACACACTTATACAGTATGTGTGTGTGGAGATTATATATAAAATAAGGTTAGGGATAATATGCATAATTAATGTTTTACCCCTGTGACCTTAATGGGTAAACAGTTTGCATTAGTAATCTTCTAGTCAGTGATCTGTTATTGATTTCAGTATGTTTTGAGTGTGTTATTGCTGTATGGTCTTTCCTTAAGGCAGAAACATTGTGTTTTGTTCATAGGGACATTTTCTTCTGGCAAACTATTACCACACGCACGCACACACCCTTTAATGCGGGTGTAAATTCAGCACAGGAGACGATGGCGATAGAGTGAAACAGCTGAACAGCCACCATGACTTCTGTATGTGGCTCACCTAAAATGAAGCAGCATATTACCACAGCAACCGGGATGAAAGATCCTCAACTGTGCTTAGCAAGTCAATCATCTGCTGCTCACTGAACTCATTCTAGAAGATGGTGACTGGAAAGGCAGCTGGGTAACTAACCAAACTTACAACTAAAAAAAGAAACAGAAACAAGTACAAACATGATATTTATACTGCATTAGTAAAATAAATAAATAAATAAATAAAAAAGTAACATTTTTGAAGTACAACGTAGAGGATGATTTTCCATTGAACTGACTTTAGTGCCAAGCTGTACTCTTGACACTGGCTGTTCTGTAAGACTGACGTGTTCTTCAAGCCTAAACGTTCCCTTCAAATCTGATAAAGCCTAACTGTGTCTACCGAACGGGCAGCCCTGTGCTAGCCAACTCTTTTCATTAGGACTCGTTTTAATGGGATGGGTTTCCTGCTCTGCTCCCGATAAAACCTCTGCTAGCTGTTGTCAGATCTTAAATTGGCCCCCAGAGACCTGAATCGCTCCTCCTGCACGTTCAACGGCCACCTCCAGCCTGACCCCGATGATCGCCTAAACTGCTAGCCTGCATCCGCTCCGACACTGAGATCCATTTTTGAAACTGATCACTTCTCAACACTAGAATGCCCCAACTGAACACAAGCCCTGACTGATCGCCCGCCCCTGCTGCCAGATGAGCTCCGGCCAAGTCAAAGCTGAAAGAAAACTGCTATGGAGACAGAGCAGAGACAGACCAATAAACAGACACTAACATCATTAAACACAATGTTCAAACACTGTGGCACGGAGCTGTGGAGGATCACACAAGGCCGCAATACAGGACAGGTACGTGTTTGCAGTCTGGCTGCTGGAGACTGATTAGAGGAAGACCGTTCGAATCAAGACTGAAATGGAGCCAAGCCAACACAGTCCAATCTGATAGCCATGTAGGCCATGTTAGTCAGGAACACAATGAAACTAGACACACTGACACAAAGCATAGGTTCTGTCCAAAAACACAGTTTTTTGTGCCTATGTCTTTTTAGATATATTATATTACATATATATGCCGTTGTGCCTAAAATATCTTGAATGCAAGTAGTACTGGGGGATGGGGGGCAGTATCTGCTACCAGTCGTGTGTTTGCAAAGTAAACCAGGGCCCTTTCACCAAAATAAATGTCCTCAGCTTTGACCAGCTCAATGTCACAACTAAGCATTGACCACAGCTAACAGGTGTGTGAAAAGCTTTTAAAAGTGTCTGATTAAAATGGATACTAGGTCACTGTGTAGAAGATCAACATGTTAAGAAGTTTGTGAATTGTGATTAGTCAGATACAACTGACATTAAATAACTATTTAAAGCTGCTGAGAGCACGGTATAAGATGTATAGTGCAGTCAGTAATTAAAACATTTTTATTAGCTTTGTACTCCAGATGAAACAGTGATTTTGAAGTTATACTACAGAAACATTAATTAAGGACCTTTCTGTACATAACCATTTACCTACAGATGACTTTCTTGAAACTCTGGCATCAGCATTACTATCTCTTTGGTGTGCCCTTTCACTTGCTTTGGCTATAGCTGTGGTCAGTGTTGACCCTGCCCCCGTGCATGAGGGCCAGGACTGGCACAGAAGCAGCAGGTGCACTGTGGTGATAGGCGAGTCTCCAGATAGAAGCTCTAGTGTTGGAGCCTGCCTAGATCAGATATAGAGCCTGGAGAAGTGTTGGATAGTCCACACACATGACAATACTGACTACTTTGTTCATTTGCCCTGACCTCAGAGAGCATATGATCAATCAGGGACAAGTACCTTATAAAGGACTTACAACTTGGACAGAAATGCATAAAATACCAGCCTTGTGCAACAAAGCAGTGTTGTGGGGGGGGGGGTACATAGCAAGCAACATTTGCATAACAATTCCCTCAAATTTGCACATTAATTGGAGCGCAGTCTTGGGTTCCGTGCTGCCTCTGTTTAAAGCACAGGCAGGGAAACAGAGATCAGAGCAACACATCTAAAAGCAGATGAGGCCCGTGCGACTTTCATCTAACCTACTCGTTTACAGTAAACCACACCGTGCCGTAGCCATGAGTCAGCGCGATAATCCACCGCTAACCGTCGCTGGCCCGTCCCTGCCGGCCAGCCACGCGAGCGAGGGATTGCACGCGCTCCACTCTCACGCAGCTGCCGCTAATATCGCACGCCTCCGAGCTCACGGGCTCGACGCGAGGATGACCTCACCGAGCCTTGGAGTCCTCGGGGCGGCCCAGGGTCACGAGACACAAACAGAAAGCAGCTGTCAGAGGCTGGCTACTCTGAAGAGACAGGCCTGGGGTTCGGAAGGGGAACAGCCCCGGCACGAGCGGCACAGGGCATGAGCCAAACCAGAGCAGGAGATCAGCCGATTACAGAACCCTCACTCAAAAGCGGACTTTAAAAACAATATCAGGCAAAGGCTCCAGCTTTACCAATACAAAATCTGAACTCGTTCCTGTAACGATTCACTATAAAACTATTTAGAAGGTCTGCATTTCATTTGATACTCTAAACTCTACAGCAACTACTGAAGCTGCCCTCAGAGTTACCAGAAAATCAACAGCTTCACTAAAATCCCTAGAATAATTTTTGAAAACCTTACAGGCTACATTGTATAAAAAGCTAACTGCTAATATAGAGCAATTTCAACATATTTCAGTACCATGAGCATGTTGGACGGTTGTGTCAGCTAGTCTATGTACGTTGTGCCATGTAACTAGCTAACTCATCCACAGTCAGTCCAGTCAGAGGTGTTCAACTCTGAAATATGAAATCACCATTTTATAAAAGGGGGAAAATCACACATCTTGGGACTGTATACACACTAAATGAATTAGATTGTCCCCAAGCCTCTGTTAATACTTCTTAAAGTTTTAAATGTCTGGTACACGTTCTGGTAAACGCTGCTTTTCATGGTATGCTGCAAAGTTTGACAAAGAATATTTCCTAGAACCTCAAAAGACCTATGAAAACAAGTCCTAACTTCATACAAGAGATCAAAGCAGAAAAATCGCCCCAACCAGGATGAAGATTTGACATGGTCAATCCAACCACTCATCCCTGTATAGTTTGGATAACTGGAATTCTACAAAATCTACGAAATATTTTGCACCATGTTTTCTGATTATCCTCAGAATGTTGGCTTCAGCTTGACTCACATCAGTGATTGTATTAAGATAGTCAGAACATAAGGTTATGTGTTTAGACCTATGGGGCAAGAAGCACAGATTTTTTTTTACCATTTTTACCTTCTTTCTATTTTTCTATGCTTCCTCCTATAAAACCAATTCTGATAGAATTCCATTTGCCAATTTACTAATAAAACAACATGTTCGGACAAAGGGGACAAATGTTGATAACTCTGAAGACATACTATGAGCAGTTCTGAACAGAGTGGTCAAAGTAGTACACTGCTTCCATGGACATGTGATGTGACTGATATCCGTTGACATTGGATAAGCTTTTCTGTTTGTATATATCACTGGGACAGCAGTCTGCAGGGAAATACTACTTTTTACATGTTTTTGCCAGTGTTTTATAGCTTACAAGAAGTCACAGAGATACATAAAATCACAGTTTGTATTTATTCTTGTTAAAGTAGCATTAGTCTTAGAGAGACTTCACAATAGTGAAACATTTCTACACTTAACAGAATTAGTGATTTAGAATAAGTACATTTTGCCAAATGCTCAATAAAGATGTTATGTTATCACTGTATTTACTCAACACTGAATTTTAGAAATTTGAACATACCATTTAAATAAGGACATGGAGAAAATTCATTTAAAAAGTTTAGATGAATGATCAAGTAGGAAATCAAATGAGCAGGAAGGAATATGGTTGCATTTTCATGTATTTCTACTGGCTTTGGTTCTGCAGTTTGTCCAGGTTTCTTGGCCACCATCAGACAGACAATCCACCGTCAACCCAATGTCATACAATTGATAGATTAGCTAGGTAACTGTACGGGAGATTTGTTGGAAAATGTGGTTTCATATATACTGGAAGAAAAGTAGAAGCACAAATTAAGTTTCTCCAGTGAAGTTTGGTGGGCCTACGTAAACAACTGTGCTCAACAAAATTGATAAGTTTTTGAGCTGATGGTTTGGATGGTCTGTAAAACCTTCAGCCAAAGGAGACCACTGACCGTGACAAACAGTTGGAGGATGCTTGAACAGACGGCCTGGGGGGGGGGGGGTTAATACAAGAAACTAGAGCATGAGGCTCGTGAAATGCATAAAAAACCTTTTCAGAAAGTTTTTCTAAAAAAACAACTAAATCAACAGTCTCTACTTTCTTGTCTAATGCACCCAACATGAGCACCAGAGAAACGTCGCTTCACCTTGGGAGAGGAATGCTGGGAACTTCATTGTCTACACTGACATTCATAGTAACACCCCCACCAGCTTAGAATTATTGAGACCCAAAAGCCTAAAAGAAATGTTCTACCACTGTCACTGTGACCAGAAGCAAACAGCAAATGTAACTGACAATGCCGCAATTTGTTCCCACAATTCAACTCATTCACCAGGGAACTCTAAATCTACTCAGCAAATGGCACACTTAACAATGGCACACTTAACAATGATTACTTATGGACTCATTTATACTTCTTTCTGCCTCAGGGTTTCCCAACAGAACCTTTCAAAAGACGCCTGATGATGCAGCATAACTAAGTATAAGTCTAAATATACAGTATAAATCTGGAAATAGTACAGATGTGGATATTCCATCCCAGTCAACAGCTAATAACTTTCCTTGAAGATGAAAACTGCAGATGTTTATATTTAAATTTATATATTTTTCCCAAATAAAAGCAACATCTTCAAGAATTAATTTGAACACAGGAACTTCTATGGGATCTATGTGTTTAAAACAAAAGCAACCAGTGAAAAAAGCTTTACCTACGAACCTCAAATTTCAACTTTCCACTTCTGATTAGCACCCATTTTAATGAGTACATGAAGCTTCAGAAATAAGTCCCTCACAGCTTTAATTGTACGAGTCACATGTGAGAATTAGCCTGAGCACAGGGTCCTGCAACAAGGGAAGTTCTGTCCCACTGACAGAGGGCTCAACGCGGCTTGGGCTAGACGCATGACAGAAGGAGTGGTCGCCAGCTCCTAATATTATGCTGAATTTCACACGGGGCTCTCAATTGTCCCAAAGTGTGCGTTTGTGTCTGGATTACACACCATGCCTGAGAGTCTGGATATGGAAGGAAGACCAAAGGAAGATGTAGTGAACATACATGTTGTTCTTATTGTGCTTCTATACCAAAAAGATAATAAGACAAACACATAAAACACATGAGTGGAGAAAGCTACAGAGTTTGATTAGGGAAACGTAGGAGAGCTTTCCAGTTACAGTACATCCCAGGTTGTGTATACAAACCTAAGAGTGATGAGGTGAACCTGGAACCCATTAAAGGAGAGAGAGTGAGAGTAAATGCGGACGGGGGGAGAAGAGTGGAGAGAGAGGAGAGAGGGTCTTTGCAGGACACCATTATCTCATCTCATTTCTCATGATGTCACCATGTAACCTTCACCCTTTGTTCAGCATGCACAGTTATGGACCAATCCAGTCATGCCATGCAAAGGGAAACAGTTTTTCATCCTTTAACGATGCAGAAAACAGGAAACACATACACACAGTGTGACAAGTGTCTTTGTGTATTTTATATTGATTTAGAACATGCTTTGAATATCTGCCGCATTTATCCTTCCATGTTTTGCACTGCCATTTAAAAAATTTGCCACAAATAAAGTCCATCACTCTTTATAAAGATTGGTTTGTCACATTTTGTTAGTATACCATCCAGTCACCATCCAGTCACATGTGAATATACTGTGAGTTTAGTGTTTTCTGAAAGGAGGTTTAGGAGTTGTTGAAGGCTTAAACAATCGCCCCTCTGGGCAGTGTTTAAGCTCATTGAGAAACTGAAGAATGGAGAGACATTTCTCAGTTTTATAGTTGCCTGCAAAGTTGTCCAGTGCTATTTTTAAGTGAAAGAAAATTTAATGAAGTACAAATTAGTAATATCAGTCTTTAACATGTCATATCCTGATAAAAGCAGGTGCACAGACAAGTGTCTTCATCTGTTAGTATGTTACTGCTACAAAAGCACACAAGCCTTGGGCCTACCGCCATAAAGCTTGCAAAGTGAAGCAAAAGAAATGTGTTCGAAATGCCCACCCCCAACAGCAAACCCTGGAGGAGACGCAAACACAGCGCCATGGAGACGGACGGGAATTCTGTCAAATGACATTTGCAGAACTGCCTGATGACCAATAAGCAGAGGAAAGAAATGCAACAGCTAATGTATCGCCATGGTGAGGACAACACATCCCTTGTGAGCGTCAAAAATTGTAAATGTCTACTTACTGTCTGAACAAGGACATAGGCGACGACCCCAAACAAGCCGAGCACGGGAACAAGTGTGGAGTGTGTCTACATTCCTCCTCTAGGAGTGAAGATATGCCAATTACAGACACAGAGGGGGAACAAGTCAGAGGAGGGACTTCAGGGGCTTTACACTAGCTTTGGGGCGGGGACCCCTTATTTGGTTATGAGGCAATCATGAGAGCACGACGTAATCTCACTCTAGACTAATCTCTAAACGGCCTTAGTCTAAACTTTAGCTTCACCCTGTACGCTCACTTTAGTATCATCCAACCTTATCAGCAACTGTAGCTGTAAAACAGCCCATGAACTGTTACATGAAGAGCAGCCGCAAGCACTTTGACCACAGAGGAGTGTCCTGAGAGCACTCTGACCACAGAGGAGTGTCCTGAGAGCACTCTGACCACAGAGGAGTGTCCTGAGAGCACTCTGACGAGGAGTGTTAGGTTTCAGAAGGCCAAATTAAAAATTTATAGCATTTTCAACAACGACACACATCTGTGTACACTGCAACACAACCTTCGCTCATGTTCATTAGCCTCTAGGTTAGCCTTCAGTTGAAATAAATGCGTGCTTCTGTAATAGTCTAATTAGCCAGTACCGAAGCTGAACAAGTGAGAATTACATTTAAGGATTGCTGCTTGATCCTCGTCATTATCCTGCTTGCTCTGCTGTTGCCATGTCAACCTCCTAAGAAGAGACCTCAAGTGCTCTGACTTAACTCTGAAGACAGCATGTACACATTACTAATATCCACAGTACTACATGACCAAAATCAGAGGAGAGGACTTCATAATACCGTCATGGTTTGGTGCTGGCTTCTCACATTCATAAATGTCAATGTAAGAGTTCACTGTAGGTTTATTTGATATATTGAAGGTAGATACCAATTTCCCTATGGGCAAAATAAGTCTAATATCAAATAACTGCTTGCGAGTAGCTTAATGAGACAGTGATCCAGCAAAAGGCCTGGATAGAAAAACAAAAAACAAACAAACAAAAAAACCATCAACAGGTCCTGCAAACATCCACCCAAATCACGTCAGAAATCTCACCAAACATTCTGATCTACATCAACATTCATCTCACCAAACATTCTGATCTACATCAACACTCATCTCAAACATTTTGACTTCAATGTAATAAACAAGGAGGGTGATTATTTATCTTGCTGTTGGGTACTGCTGATGTTGTAGCACACTGCCTCCTAGTGGTATGATCTAGCACTGAAGCCCACAGTGGCAGAACTTAGATGTTCTTCCTTTTTAAAGTTTTGTTTTAGTTTTCTTGTTTGCCTAAATGTAACATATCAGATTTATAAGAAGGTTTATTTGTGGCAGCACTGCTGTTTGCTGGGAGTTGTAGTCTAGAGAGTGTACAGCAGCACTACAGCGGGTGTCTGGAAGGTGTGTGGCGTTCGTTTTGTGTTCTGGATATTAGTTGGTGGTTTGCAGTTTGCTATGCTGGCCATCGTACCTTTTCACTGAGGCTACTCCACGACTGAGGACACGAGTACTGTAAAACTGGCCAAAACCTCAACTCTCACAAAATCAAAGCGTGTTACACTTGTTCTGTTTTGCTAGCTAATCAAAATCAAACATACAATATACATATAGTGCCAGTGTGTGTGGTGGTGGTATTGCCTATGTATGAGAGTGAAGCTGATGTACAGCAATGCATAGTACATTGCTGTTGGTGTGAAACAGCATGATATGGCCATCAGAGGAAACAAGGGGCTCCATGGCATAGCAGATGGTACTAGTCAGCTATTTAGGAAGAACCTTCCTGTGTTTTAGTATACAGGGTTCTGTAGCACCTGCTGGAACAAAGGAGTTGAAAAAGGTCATATCTAGGGTGTGAGGGGTCTATAATGGTTACCCCTGCACTTTTCACAGTTCTAGAGGGGTAGTAGTGAGCACTAGTGATCTTTTCTGCTGTCCTCAGTGTTCACTGCAGTCTGTTCCTGTCCTGTTTAGTGGCTGAACTGAACCAGATCGTGATGGATGGACACAGGATGGATTCAGTGACTCCAGTGCAGAAATGACTCATGAGCTCCTGTGGTAGACCATTCTTCCTCAGATGATCCCCCACAGGGTTTTGATGTTGGTCTTCCACCTCAGGTTTTGGGAAACATCTGTTCCAAAAAACCTGAAGTTCTCCATGGTTGACACAGAGCTGTTGGATATTGTGAGTGGGAGCCCTGCTGAAGGATGTGTCCTAAAGTCCACCATCATCTCCGGAGTCTTTAGAGCATGCGGCTCCAATTCGTTCAGACTGCACCACAGCACCATCCATTAAACATGCAGCAGCCATGCAAACTCATCACCATCTTGGATGAGTGCAGTGACTGTAATATCATCTTCCTGGAGGGAGGGGCCACATCTCTGAGGAGAGCAGGGATGAAGTGATGTCTCCACCCTCATATGCTGTTTCCTGCCCGTCAGGAATCTGGTTATGCATTACTGATAATATTCAATGTTATTACTATATAACACAAATACGTACATGCCAACTAGGATACAGGCCATATTGGCTTTTATTTTGATTAATATGATGTTTACTGTCACTATCATTACTTGTAAGTTATTGTAAGTTAGAGTTTGGTTTATATAAATAAATAAAACATTAATTGCTTAAAACTAATAAAACCCATCCATCCATGTTAGTCGGGGTCACGGGGGGCCAATCCCAGCATCATCGCCCTCTGAATATCAGGTTCACAATATCCTTAAAACTACAACACCCAGAGGGTACAGTGTGCTACTCACCTGTACCCATTCTCTCTACAAGTCTAGTACAAAACAAATAGCATTAGTCTAAGTAATGTAAATGCTAAATAACGAGGTTGGCCTGATTACAAAAGGACACAAAGAGAATGTGTGAGTTAGACAGCGACACAGCACAGCTTCACCCTGAACCTGAACTGCATGCAGGCAGGGAGTGTCAAGCCAACATTAGCGCCACTCCTACAAGCGAAGAGACTGTTGATGTAGCATCAGCAAAAACAACCTATTGTTTTTTTCCCACCCTAATGTTTTACAATGTTAACAGTAACGTCAGTAAAATATTAATGGCAAGGTTATTGGTCAAAGAATACAGTGAGGCATTATTGTGTTCAATGCGCACACACACCCACATAATATAGTATCATACAGATTATTACAATACTCTATATTACTAGTAATTACTATATTCTATATCACAAAATATTGCAAAATGGATGTCAGGTTGAGTAAATGATTTTATGTTGTGAAGACAGTGATATTGTGAACACAGTCTATATCTACTAATTTATTTTATTCGATGTGGAAATTCAGAATGCAATACTTAAGGATTTGCTGATATTGACTTCTACTAGCTGGGCAGCCCAATGGAGGATGAAGACTCTTGAGTCTTGGTCCTCCCAAGGTTTCTTCATAATCCCTGCCTAGGGAGTTTGTCCTTGCCACTGTTGCCCCTGGCTTGCTCATTAGGGATCTGGACCCATGTGCTTGTAAAGCTGCTTTGTGACAACATGTGTTGTAAAAAGCGCCATATAAATATATTTGACATGTGCATAAGGGGAGTACTGGCACTTTACCCCACTTCAAGCACTGTAGCTAGCTACAATTATCATTATGGATCCAAACACAGAGCTGGAACCCTGTTTGTCATTACAAAAAAATGCTATGGAAAGCCAATTCTAAAAATAGTAAATAGATAGTAACTTGGTTATCATCCTCCGAACAACAGCATGTCCATTTGGAAGACAGAAGGGCAGCATACACGAAGCCTGATAATGCTTATGTTCAAGCAACCACTAGGGGGCAGAGATGAGCACCCAGTGGAACTCATTATACCGAGAAAAAAATTGAGCACCTCAATTCCATAAATTAAATAGACTCTAAAAAGACCATTTACAATGGTTAGATTTAGATTCAAATTAAGTTAGTAAATTTGAGTAAAGTGAAGTAAGAGCCGTTCAATAAACATTTAGCCCAATAACACCGTTGTGCTGTGTTCTTGACAACCTTAAATAATGAAGAGCTGACAATTGCCTGTACCGCCCCATTCTTGTAATACCCAAAAGGAACAGACAAGTGTTCACCCAAAATCATGCACAGGAAATAATTAAAGGTCTACACTTGTACATCGCACAGGCTTAAAGAGGTACAAAGTATGTACTGTATGTAACTCGAGAGCAGCCAAGAGCATAACCATGGCCTCTAGGGTTCTGTGGTTCCCATGAAGAATACACACATCCCATGCAGACACACGACGTCTGGGACGTCTGGCTTCTGTCCAGGCAATTCAACTGTTGACCTGAACACCATTTGCCCAAGGTCTGTGAGACAGACGAAGTCCTACTCACAAGGTCTGAGACACAGACAAAGTCCTACTCACAAGGTCTGTGAGACAGACGAAGTCCTACTCACAAGGTCTGAGACACAGACGAAGTCCTACTCACAAGGTCTGAGACACAGACAAAGTCCTACTCACAAGGTCTGAGACACAGACAAAGTCCTACTCACAAGGTCTGAGACACAGACAAAGTCCTACTCACAAGGTCTGAGACACAGACAAAGTCCTACTCACAAGGTCTGAGACACAGACAAAGTCCTACTCACAAGGTCTGAGACACAGACAAAGTCCTACTCACAAGGTCTGAGACACAGACGAAATCCTACTCACAAGGTCTGAGACACAGATGCAGTCCTGCTCACAAGGTCCGTGACTTGGTCTGAGGTATCTGCCATTTCTTAATTGACAATATCTCAAAACAAATGGCACTTGAAGTACGCTCTGCTAGCTGAAACACAAATACACAAACTCAGACGCCCAAAACAGCAGCATGCTGTTTATGCAAGGGGACCAATTAAAACAACAAACGGTTGGTGTGACGGTTAGGGAGGTTCTTATTTGGTGCGTTTTCTGTGGAGGAGCCTATGAGACAGCGTGATGCTGCAGACAGGCCAACAAAAGAAAACACCATCTCAGCACATTCCACAGCGCCCGTGCAGACTCCTCCGTGGGTTGGACATGGGTTTGCCCTCACCTGCCTCCACCACCTGCCTCCATCCACACAGCGCAATGCAATGCAATGTGACAAGCCACGGTCCAAGGGCTGGGCTTGGAAATCATTGCTTTCCTTTGGATCGAGAAAAGCCACAGACCTTCACACGTCTTCAGACCCAGCATACCTGATGGGGTGTACCAGCTTGTCGTCGAGTCTTCAGTGAGTAGCGCAAGAAGGTGTCCTGGACACGAAACACAACAGGGAGACGGGGAGCGTCTCGTGAGAAACGGGCCCAGAGAACATAGCCAGGCACACCTGGCTTCAATATTCAGGCATGTTGCGACTGACCTCCACACAAAGACACATCCTGAGAACACAGTCGAGCCCCCTACTGTTCTCATTTTACCACAACCAGGAACAGGCCCAACAGTTCTGCTTTTGTAATGAAACTGTATGGTGACATCTTGCCGAATTTCACATTAAGTCTTTTATCATCAACATGTGTATGTTGCCGCCACAATATAATATTTTTCCAATAAATTAATCCTATATTGAGTTCACAGGCAAAACGGACCATGACTGATCAAAAAGGAAAAACTGGTCAACAAAACAACTGGTTTTCAGTGTGATAATCTCCAGATGACAAAGACACCATCTGAAAATCATCAAGTTTCTGTGTTTATGAATTATAAATAAAATTGTCAAGACCTAAACATCTTCACCTCATGGTGATGGACGGCATGAAGCATTTTAAACAATAAATAAGACTTTTTACACATGACAGATTGTGGGCTGCAAGGGGACGTTTAGTCTGCCCAGTGTTTTCATTTGCTCAAGCAGCACTAAACACCTGAACTAAACAACTTCAAACTCAAACAATGGCATGCAAAGTGCATAGTTCATTTATTGCTAGGCTGCATTTCCACAGGCCCAACTCAAATAACAAATTTCAGTTTTCCATTCTCAACTGGGTGGCAATCAAAGAGATCACCCCAACTCATAAAACATGCAATATCAAATACAAATAATCTCTAGATATACACATAAAAAACTAACATTTAATTAACTTCTACCATCTGCCAACCGGTTATTAGATTTCAGTCACAGTGGTCAAAAGGGCAAATAACCATGTCAGAAAATCTTCAAACATAACACTCCACCTGAACAACAAATTGATATTTGGTCAGACAAATGACTACAGGGATAAAATCTCTTCATGTGGTAAAACTACATTTCTGCATTTTCTACATATTTGTTATGTTTTCTTTGGACCAATCCGAAGTCAGATGACACTCTGGGCTGGTAAAGGTGATGGGCTCGGCTAGTAATGATGAGCTATTGCTAAAATGAAAAACAGTGTTTACTTTTTTAATTTTTGTTTTAGTTAAGTTTTTTTCACTACTAAAATATGACAAACAGAAGACACAGTCCAACTCAATTTATGGCATGTAAAGCAGCTCAGTTTCTACAATTACACCACTTTCAGAACAATTGCACCTCTTTCAGAACAATTCTGAAGCAAAAAGTGGTTCACAGTAACTCGGTGCCTGTCGGCCATTTTCAAGCAGTGCTAATCAGCGCATTATAAAATCTGAAATCTGAGACCAAAAAACATAATCAAACTTTGTGTACAGACTCATATCCACACAAACACAGGGCCTTTAGAGCCTGCAGGCACACTGCGGCCCCAGCCAACCATACCACACAAACCTCAACAGAACCGCACTGTGATATACTGCAGTGGAGTTTACTAAATGGCTCAATGTGAGAGGAAAAGGTTCATGGGAAAGACAAAGCATACTTTGTGTCCAGCAGCTCGGCCACCAGCAGCCCCTCCCCCGACCTGTCCTGTGTGGCTTGGCGAGGCAGTCAGGAGCTGTTGAGCTACGGTGCTATGTGCCATCCAGGCAAGATGCCCCTCCCCTCAGCCAGGCTAGATGCCCCTCCCCTCAGCCTACCCAGAAGGCTAGCACAGGACATGAGGTGGCAAGGCAATGGATTTCAAAGTGGGTCACACACATACTGGTGTACCAAGGGATACAGAAGGTGTACCAAGGGTAACAGAATGAGTTACTGTGCAATTGGTTTTCAGCTCATACATGTTTCAGTGCTGGTAATATAAATATGCGGCAATAATATTTGCGTTTGTTTCAAATCTTCCACATTTGTGCATCTTCATAACACGCTTTTTTAAATACCATTCCACAACATTTTAGCATGGCTCTGAGTGAGTGAAATCAGGACAGCTTCTGAGGACGGTCAGAGCACAGGTTCATAATAACCTTTCATGTCGTTTATGCATGAAGACTGAGCAAATATTGCGTGACCTCACTGTGCAAAGATGAGTTAACCTTTGTTTTTTTTCTTTTCTTCTTCTGCTGAAAGAAAGGCAGAGTAAACGAGTTAAAGGGGCCTGATTTTGAAGACCCACAATGTAATTAATTATCATGCAGTGTTCAAGAAGAAAACGCTGTTTGTGCACATTCCTCAGCGCTCGTGCACCTCTATGGTGCAGACATGGTTGCGCTTCACCTGCCTCCACCACCAGCCTCCACCACCATCAGCCTCCACCCACACAGCTCAAAGCAACACTGTGACAAGCCCGAGGTGCCAAAGATTTAACAGCAAACCAGAAACCACAAACAAGTCCATGATGCAAAAGCGTTCAACACGCAGCCAAACACACAGAACAAAGTGGATTTCTAATGGGCCCAAGTTGGATTTTGCTTCTAACCCTTAAGAAGAAGCAGATGCCATATTATTTTGATGCGAACGCACACAAGACCGCACTATGGAAAATGAGCCAATGTGGTTCAGCAGCCGTTACATTATGTGAATTATTCTGTAGTGGAAACAGCGAGGCTTTTGTTCCACGCAGCCGTTCTAAGCTCACGTGGGAAGAATGCAGGTATGTGTGCACCTTTACGATCGGACCTCGGGGCTCCAGAGGGTTCAGACTGGCCTGGTGAAACAGAACAGGCCTTTTTCTCCCGTCTCTCTCCCCATTTCCGTGTGCGCCCTGCTGAAGCCGATCACAGAGCTCCACTGCACTCTACAGCCTCATGTAGCTTAAACCCTCAAGAACATGTATACACTGAGCCAAAACATTTTCAGTTTATTGAATCGTCTCTACAAAATGCTGGAAAATGCTGGTCATTATTTGTAACCCCTCCTCTGTTGTTTATTTGGTCTTCATTGGTAACCACATGGAAACACCAGGCTCCATTAATTTTAATAGAGCCCAGATAATCTATGCAGTGTTTTCACTGTAAATCAAGAAACGAGCCTGGATGTAAAATAAGCCCCCACAAAGGAGCAATAAAAATGGAAATATCTTTAACCAGTGACACACCATGGCTGGCTCTCAAACACAGGGCTCCACTGTCCTCCACTGTGACTGATAATACACGCAGACACTGCTGCAACAGCCTTAAGTGCAACAAGCAGATTTTCACAAGGCTGTTGGTAACCTGTCCGCCATTGGGCATGAAAAACCCTCGTGTAGGCAAAATGCATCAGAGATCTAATAAATCTCCCCCTTCCACTGAACTGCTGAGCACCTACACCCATGACCTGCACAGTGTCATCTATCCACACATGAGATTTTTAGAGCTGAAAGATCACAATCAGTGCAGTTGTTCATACTATACCGGTCTTGCAACAAAGAACAATAATCAGCAGTGTTTAATATTAACCATGAGTTTTTAGTCTTGGCTCATGCAACGTGGTCAACAACCATCAACTCTCCAGCACCAGAGAAGCAGCAGTATATTGGGCTGAGGAACATCTGTGGTGTGTAGCCGAGACACGAGACATCGAGGAGACTGGAGACTCAGGTTTTTTCATGCATTTCTTTTTTGCTATTTTTTGGTCCAAATAAGATGCAGCACACACGACGCCAGCTAAGCTGCTTCTGTTTCTGGTCCACTGTTCAATAGATTCTCTTCTATACAACAGTAAGATGATGGTAAATAAACCTAAAAACAACCTGCAGTCCTGCAGATTTTGCGAAATTATAGTCTGACACACTGTGTTTAGATGCGAAAGCTTGTCAAGACTTGCCCAGGGGGCGGGATCTTCATTAGGGGATCTACATTTCCCAGCATACAGAGCAGGTGCATGGAACTACAGTCTGCTGTTCAATATTAGTTGGATTCCAATAACACTGCCCACCACAGAGCCAAGGAGGGAAAATGACACAGTGTTTTAAATTATTCATAGTGTAGCTGACATTACTGGTGTAAAAACTACATTTTATTGAAAATTATAATTTGCCTTGCAGCACAGATCTTCAAATGTGTCATACAATTACCAAAAGAATAGGATATTATTAAATTAATCATTGATGTCATGCAGGTTGAGCACAAAAATGATTACTCTAATGAGATACTCAAGAGGTCCGGTCTAAAATGCCAAAAAATCTCCAGTGACAGCAAATTCAACTCACTGTTTGTAACAACAGCTTGATATATACAACCTATTCTATACACTAATCTTCAGTCACAGAATGTGGTCAGGTCCAAAATGTCATATCTTAGAGATAAGTGTAAGGTATGGTGCTGCTAAAATAAGTATAATTGATGGAAGAGAAATATGTCCAAGTGATTTGTTTCACTCTTTACATGCACATTTTCCTACATGAATGTCAAATACAAATATTCCACTAAACCAGAATTCAGTATCAAAATTGAATGACAGCTTAAGAGGCCTATTCATAATACTCAGAACATCTGAATAACCCTCGAACCACAGAGGAGCCATTCATGCCACATGCTGCTTTAGAAGCATGCTGTGAAGAGCAAGTGATCTTACCTCTGCCAGTCTGGTCCCTGTATAGATGAGAAGAAGCCTGGAGATCTGCAGCTGGATGGCCTGTAGCACTCTCCTGTATTTACAGTCTACAAATGTGCACGTCTTGCTCTTGAGACATGTTCTGCAAACGGTCTGGCATGCTTTCTCTGATATATGGCCTGTGGGAAGAGCCTTCACAATGGCTCTGGTGCCGGTGCACACAGTCTTCTTGATCTTCTGGTTATTTTTTAGGTACCTCCTAACCAAGACAGTGGAGCGCTCCTTCCTGTCGCGTACGAACTCGCCGTCAGACGCAGTGTCTTCGCTGTCGCTTTGCTGCTGCTGGGCCGACAAGAGTCTGACTGCCACGGAGCCCTGGCAGGTCTTCTGCCTGCAGCACGCCATGGGCTGCTTGGCCTGCCATTTCCTGTTCAACCTCTCCAGGCTGGAGAAGCTACTCTTGCAGCAGCGGCCGCACCTCAGGTACGCACGCTCCCGCGTCATGGGCCCTGGCCGGGCACCACAGCCACGCATGGGGCAGAAGAGCAGTGAGGAAGGTGGGGACACAGGCCTGGGAACGCTGCTCCTCCCTGAGCCGAGCCCACTAGCAAGTCTCTTCCCCCTCTGCTCGGCTGCGTCGGCTTCCAGCTGGCACGGAGCGCCACCCGAGCTTCTCCAGCTTGGCGGCCTTCCACAGGGGTGAGTCACATCAGAAGAAATCCCCTCTGTTCTCGATGGGCTCTGGCTCCTCCGATGCACTGCTCCCCAGCCTCTAGTGGGAGCAGTGGCCGCCTCCTGGCAGCTCCGCTCCGGTTCCTCTGGCCCGCCACACGGCTGGCTGCAACACGCTCCCGCCGCGCTGGGACGGGAAGCAGCACAGCACCTGCAGCCGTCACTGTGGCACAAACGGTCGAGGCTCTCCAAACTCTTGGACCTGGTGTCCCACAGGGTTCCTGCTGCACAGTTTGAGTGAATCTGTTGGAAATATTTAAAGCCACAGTGGTCCTCTGCTGGAGGCACTCGACATAAACTGGGGAAGTGGAGCCGAGAGCTGCTCCTATCTGGAAACTCAGAAGCAAAAGACAACAGCTGGGTTCTGTACTGTACTGAAGAAGGAGGTGCCTCCCTCACTGCCATTCTGAATTCAAGAACTGCGGCAGCCGTCTTGGATGTCACAGTGACACCGTGAATGTCAATACTCGCCTGTCCCTCCACACACACCCTCATATCACAAAGCATTCAATGGCAGATCTCCTTCAACTAACACAAGAGGTCCTGTTCCAAAAGCTAGAGTCAGTGCCCTTGGATGGAGCCTGAATGTCTCCACCAAACAGTCCAAAATATGGTGAGAGTAGACTGACGCTCCCTCGTTGTGCAACACTCAGCTCTCTTTACTACAACCTCTCCTCTCAAGACCTCAGGACCTCAGCCACCTAGGAGAGAGGAGTAAGAAAAAGCCATCAGCAAACAACTGCAAACTAAAGCAAAACTCACTTGTACAGATGTACACAAAGCCCTAAAAACAGAACAAGGCTTAGTAGCAATATCACAGCTTTTAGCAGATGTTTAGATGTCTTGCGTGATGTTATTTTGGCTATTGCTTCGCATGGAGGTTAATGTGAAATCTCTCGTCAAACAGTAGAGATTCTCACATGTACTGGAGAAATAGTTCCCTGTGAGCAAAACACAGTTGTCCAAAATCCTTTGATTCTGATGAGCCACAGGGAAAAAAAATCCCACTTTAAAAGGCGTTGGACTCTGGAATGTGAGGCCTCGCAGGGGGGAGCTTAAACATCGGGTGGGGGTGGGGGGGGGGGGGCACTGATTCTGGTCTGTTCAGCAAGTCAAGGTCATCAAATATGATTCCCACACCCACGCACACTAATAAATGTCTGAGCTAACACAGCTTGAAGTCTTCATTCAAAAATCAGTGGCAGATCTGTGCGACTCCGATAGTGAACGTGGGGACAGGAAGGGCAGCAAGAATCTGCAGACACGAAGAGGCAAAATGACACAGCTACTGCACAACCAAGCGTCAGGAGACATCACCATTTTCTTGAGAGAAAGAAAGAAAAATCATCCTAAAGAAAATCATTATAAGCTCAGGAACAAGAATAAATAAATCAGAAGCATCACTTTTATTCTTATTCTCATAAATTCTCACATTCTGTTCAACTAGTTTTAAACACAATGAAAAAATCCTTGCGGTGTTTAGTTAAGCTCCTCTGCACTTCGGTCAACGTAGACTGTGTTGAAGATTGAGTGACTTTTGATTACAGATCACTCAGTTTTTACATGACATATCCGCTTGCTAAATCACTTAACTGATGGACAACTACACAAACCTTTGGCAACAGCTGATACTGCGTTGTAATTTGTGACCAAGCAAACTATTATTCATATAAAAATGGTTGCATATCAGGACTTGCCCACAGAACAGCTGCCTCCAGCAAATAAACACACTGCTGCAACAGATCTGGCTAGCAAAAAACTGCAAATCCTGTTTAGGTCACACAGAGTTTATCTTGAATTGTGCCTTTTCTAAATGCTTACCTTTATCAGCACCCAAGTTCAACTGTTTCCTCTCTGGTGGTGGGGTGAGGTGTGAGCGCTGTGTGTGTGATGGACCATGAAGCTATTGCAACGGGAATTACGGGAATTTCCCCCTCCTCTAACGCCTCAAAAGCGCACGCTCAACCCCCCCCCACTCCCACCAAACACAGACACACACACACCCAGACACAGCCAGCACACACACACACACACACACACAACATGACAGGCTAATGAACTGAAGCAGCCTTTTATCTGAGCCTTTTATCTTAGCCACCTCTAGATCAGAGAGAGTTCTAGATCAGAAGCCCCCTGATCTAGAACTCCACAAACCATATTACATAGAAAACACTCGCAGACAGTTCTGACAAGCCCCTTGGGGTCACTATATGTATTACACACTACAGCAAATAGTAGTAGGACCTACTAAATAAAAATCTATTTGCCAGATTCATATTCATACATGAAGTAAAGTATATTTCCCATCATACATTTGCAATGTGGCAATCCCTGATTTTAAGACAGAGGGCGTGCCTGTTACCAGTTACTAGTTTGTCCACATTAAATAGGTGTGTCAAGTTCAGCGGGTAAATTTCACAACACTGATACTAATTTGTATGTTACTTTTGGAAGTGTTTATGATACAATTATTCCAACTTGGCATTACATATTGAGACTTTTTCGTGAAAAGTAAGCTGAAGGCACATCTACAGTTCAGAACACACCTATAGATTAGCTCTTTGGTGGCCAAAGTACAAACAAACTCACATGGATGTACAGAATCAGCTTCCGTTTCAACACCCGCATGTCCTAGAAAACCCCCACTCCCCGTCCAAAAGTCCAAATGAAATAAATTCAACAAACCCAACAAAACCTCAGTGTTATCAACACACTATTGTAGTATACAGATAAACGAATAGTGACGCCACACCTTCAGAGTAGACGCAAAATACAAGATGCTAATAACTGCCCGTCAGCTAAAATATACTTTTCAGATACATCATATATACAAGTCCTTAATTGTACTCATGCATTTGTGTGACTACTGAAGAACCCTAAACATACTGAAATGTACTAGCTTGGCGAGAATGCATATGATAACGTCATGTGTCAGTAACTTATATCATAACTCATTCGCACCCTTCGTCTAACTCCAGATTACAACATCAATTATATAGCTGAGGTTCAGAACATTCAAATCGTATAAGAGATCACGAGGGTCTGATAATTATAATATAGAATATATCCATTTACAATATAGAATATAATCAATTAGATCAGCCATCTTATAACTTAAGCATCCAGCGTGTTTACTTTTTGGACATTGACTTCACGCTTTAATTTACTATCGTGCATGTCACGTAAAATCACT
The DNA here is from genome assembly GCA_020368025.1 of Brachyhypopomus occidentalis. Taxonomy (NCBI): domain Eukaryota; kingdom Metazoa; phylum Chordata; class Actinopteri; order Gymnotiformes; family Hypopomidae; genus Brachyhypopomus; species Brachyhypopomus occidentalis. Next base: position 5,692,403 of record JAGXOD010001383.1, read on the forward strand.
ACCTTACACAAGAATGCAGTTTGACCTACACACAACATAGTTTACCGCACAGAGCTAACAAAAACAGCTAGAAGGCAAAATTACCTGCTGAAATAAACACGTGTTTAGACGCGCCAACAACTTAAAAAGATCCACTCACCCCAGAAAAAGTGCAAGCTGGGTAGTTTCAGAAAACGTCTTCCGACTGGTTCGTAGCTTTGTCAAATGTCGGGCAGGAGAGCCGGTTAGCTGATGCGAGAGAAGCTTCGGCTTAAAGATGTTAGAAAGTCTGCTGCTTAACGCTTAAACCCACGCGCACACACAGGGAAGACAGTTATGCCGCCGAGACATCGTGCGACAGTGCCTGCACCGAGGTGTCCCATAATTGGAATGTCTGTTCAGCAGCAAACACGACCGAACCCACCTTCCAACTCTAGTGGACCGACATAGGTCACTGTCTCTTTGTACCATCTTCTAGATTTTTAGTGTTTGCTTTCTGCCAGGTTTTCTAAACTTTTCCAGTACTTAAATTAAAGGAGTAATGTCCTCAGGTAATTTTGTTTCTCGGCCGATTTGTGGATTATTGAATGTGCTACACTGACGTCATTGGGTGGCGTATTTTTTTTATACATCACTACAGGACCGCGTTTCATTGTGCTGTCCTGCTCGTCCAAAAGTAGTCAGATGTTCGCTTAAACCTTTCCCCACATTCTGAACGTCGCGTATATTGAATAGTACACATCCTCTAATGCAAATGGACCTTTGTGCCGATTCAGTTGCAGCCTTGATCCCACAGTTGTTTGCTGAATGATTCACTTACCAGCGCACGAGACGATTCTCTCCCCTTCTCACAGAAGTTCCACAGTCACATTCCTCGAGTCGTCACTCATGTGATAAGCCTGTTTACAAGAGGAAGCGGACTCATCAAGCTCAATAACTGCCTGCCAAGTTTGAATAATTTCATATAGTTTGTTTATGGCACAAAAAGGTTAGCGCTTGCTTTAGATTTGAAGGGTTATAGGTGTTATTTTGTACCGCAGTGGTCAGTTTTGCTGCATAAATACACAATCTGTCGGGCAAACGAGCTAAGCTTCCTAGGAAATATTCAATGGAAAAAAGTGTGGACTACAGATGAAGTCAATATTACGTGCTCGCCATGTGTTTTTGGACGGATTTGTAATGATTTCCCCAATTCTCCATTCACAAGCAAAAAACCCCTTATGCCATCCACAAAGAATGCGCGAGGCTTCCATTGTGCGCCAAACCATTATTCTGCCTCCACCAGTAACTAGTGTCTATGACTTTTCCAATATATTCATATATATATATATATATATATATATATATATATATATATATATATATATATATATATATATATATATATATATATATATATATATATATATATATATATATAATTTTAATGCCCTAAAAATATGAGTAGGGAATTTCAAGTATGTGTTTTTCATATATTTTTTTCTTGAGCTAAACTAACATAGAGTTGAACTATGAACACATTAGTGAGGATTTGAAAAGGAAGAAGAGGATCTGAGATATTTTGTAAACACTGGCTAAGTGTTCTGGGAGTACAACTGTAATTCTGAATGCTGTCAAAGGTGAACGTCTAACTTTACAAATGCACAGGCCTTCGGGTCTTGGGCTCATTGAAAGGTGGATTCAAACCTTTATATATAGTGATATAGTGATAGATGTACCCCTCACACTTTGGATTATTATAACTGGTATATTATCCATTCTAATGAATCCATTCATGTGCATCTTCTGCCCTCTACTGGAATTTTACTGCATGCTTTTTTCATACAAAGATGTAAGTAATTTAACTGAGCCATACTTTTAATTTTGTTGTTAATTTATTTGAAATATAATAATATAAAATATAAGAATCTATACAAAGTGATGTGTAGCTGCAGATCAAAGCTTGTCATTATGTTACATCTTGTGATGTTACATCTTGAGTTTTGAATGTTCCCATTGATGCTGTTACTACTGTCTTCCCAAATCACCTGCTAATTTTGTCTGAATTAAACAAATTACTCACAGTGGCCTCATCCACTTGCTCTGTTGCTGTGTTACTGGGTGACTTTAATATTCATGTTGACAGTAGATGTGTACTTTCTACTGAGCTCTTGAGTCAGTATGGTTTTACTAAATCTTTCATCAAATCTACTGTTTCTTTCCATAATCTCAACTCCGTCAACCCTCATACTCTCTTCAGACTTCATTTCTATCAGAGTATCTCTAAGATGACTTAACCTGATGACTTGGCTGCAATGTACACTTGAAATTCATGCTCCTAGACAGTTGAATAGAAGACAATTGCTTACTACTCATTCCTCTCCATGGTTCACCCCACAGCTCAGAGCTATGAAACCAAAACTAGATGTCTTGAGTGCTTGTACAAAAAAACATATCTCAAAGTACAAAGTTGCTCTGAATACAACCTGTATTCTTACTATTCTAACATCATAAATGGTGGCATAGGCCCAAAACTCAGTTTAACACCTTAAATAAACTTCCTCATAAACTTCCTCAGCATCCCTTATCATCCCTACTCCCCAACTCAGTTTCAAGCCTTTCTGGATTTTTGTCAGGACAAAATGAAAACAGTTTATCAGCATTTCCCAAAAGTAACTTACTGTACTCTTCCCCACTGCGTAAATATATCTCTGTTTTTACCACTGTTGATTCGCTCCTGTCTCTGACATCATCACTAAGTCATCTTCCTCTTACTGTCAGCTTGATTAGACTCCAACTTCTTCTTCTTGCTATTGCCACTCTTCTGATCTGATTAATCGTTTTTTCTTTAGATACTATCCTTCCTTCTCTCAAAATTACTGGTTATGCCCATACTTCTGGAATCCATGGTTGAGTTGATCCATCCTCATTAGCCAATTACAGACCCAGCTCCAGTTTCTCTTACATAGCCAAAGTAATGGAAAGATTTCACAGTCTCATGGCTTCAAGTTTTTCTGACAAAAAAGAATCTGTATGAACCCTTTCGGTACAGGACTGAGTCTTCTCAATTCAAAGAGTTGCATATAATCTTCTGCTTTCATCATGGTCTTCTTGAAGCTCACAGCAGCTTTTGACACCTTTGCCCAATGCTCAGGGATAAATGGCTTCATTTTTTCCTTCATTGATTGTCTTCATGTCCTTCATAACCACTGGTCTTGTTCAGCTCAAACTCGCCTCTTTACTGCTAATCAGGCTTCCCACCTTAAACACTGAATTTTAAACTAAGATTAGTTATTTTAAATATTACAAATTCAATTCACCGATGCCTATTGGACATAAAACCTCTTAAACTTTTCTGGCAAATCACTCTACCCTCTTTTGATCATTCCCATGTTTTTTTGTTTTTGTTTTTTTTTTCCAAACGTTATATTTGAGCATCTGCATTTGTCTTGTGACATTCTCTGATCTTATCAGCCCCATTCATTTACTCTTGCAATAACTCTGCAATAACTAAGGCAATGTACATGTTAAGCACCATGGATTTATCGATAAATCATTTTTAAATAAGTGTTTCTGGTAAAAAGGACACAAATGTAGCCATGTAATGCTAGCATTGCATCTTTCTTCCATGATATTTATAACTCCGTGGTTATATATTAGAAAGCTATCATGAGTCAATAGTTATATTGTCGATGCTTGTGCAATAACCATGGGTAATATTCACATATGTTGTGACAAAGTTCAAGTCATAGTTATTAACATTCTAAGGGTTAGGGTTCTAAGACTGTATTCATTATTTCTAACAAACCTGTTTAATTAAAAGCATCCAAACATATGGCCCTGTTTACAGCTAGTAAAACAAAGCAAATGTATTAATCAATAATTATAATTTAGCTATTTATGACAAGTGCAAATTCAGGTTCTGAACAGTAACAAACTATAAAACACTTCAATAAATATAGGAAATCATTTGGAAATAATAAATAAACATGCTTAGATTTTGATGCTTACATTTAGCATTCTAGTGATTCAAATTCACCTTGTTATTTTTTAATTAATATATGCTGTAATAATGTATAAAACTAACAGTTTTCTAATGCAGGCAAGCTGTGTGCATCATATATAATCTATGATTGATTTATTAAGTTGAATGATGGTACTAGGTAATATACAGAGTTCAGCCTTTCTGCCTGGCACTACTGTACCACTTTCTCAGTGCCACTCCACTGGTGCTACTTATAACGCACATTGCCCCTCCAATACTCCACCAAGTTGGCTTGTGACTGAGAAAGAGAAACTGCAGGATAAAGGCCAAGACCACGTCCATAGTCCTCATGAGTGCCACGGGGCCTGCCTTCTCAATCTGCAGGGCTTTGATGAGGAACAACTGGCCACCTATTCCCAAGACACCTATGGCCATTAGGTTCCACCTGTCCCAGCCGCAGGATGGCAAGGTCCACTCCTGCATTACAAAAAGGATGATGATGCACTCGACCAAGCCCAGCACAGCATAGTACCACACAGAGAGGTAGCAGTGAACGTTTTTGCCCATCTTCCTGAGGATGACCATGGTGCAGGCTGCCCCAATTGCTCCTGTGAAAGCAGCTACTGTCCCCTTGATGTGGTTGGTGTAGTCCCCCTCAATCCCAGTCAACTGTCCCCCAAAGAGGAAAGGGGGCCTTGCTATGAGGACAACCCCTGTGAGAGTGGAGACTGTCAAGACAGCATCCCAGATGGTGCAACGCTCCTTCAGAAAGATCCAGGCCAACAGTGCCGTGAAGACGGGATTGCTAAACATTATGACAGTAGCATCAGCCAGAGGCATCTGGAGGACAGCATAATACAGAGAGATCATTGCACTGGATCCAAGGACACCTCTCAGAAATAGGTAGATACGCATGCCATGAGGTCCCAGGAAGCCTGTTCTAAACAACAACAGGTACACAATGGGCAGTTGTTATATGAATGCTGCATATTATGAATGTAGATGATCAATCAATATTGAGGAATGACCTGAAAAATACTTACTTGTAGTAGATCATGGCTGGCATAACAAAGAGCATCTGGAAAAAGCATCGTATTGCACTAATCTCAACTGCATGTATGCCCTCAATTTTCTTGACAAGAAGAGCAGCCACTGAGAAGAACCCAGAAGCCAGGAGGCTGTAGAGAAGACCCAGACCAGGACAAACTGGTTTAACCTCTGCTAAAGACAAGCAAAGAAACAGTCAGTCATCTCACACAACATCACAGGCCATCTGTCCTTGATTTTTATTTGGTTAACTTGTAGCCTGAAATTGTACTCCATTGTGCCATTTTTTCTTGTACAAATGATGGAAAATGAAAACTGAGAACCACATTCCTTGATTTGGTTTGTGGGGTGTGATCTGAATTTTGATCCAGCAGTGAAATGAAATGGAGGGGTGTAAAACAGCAGGCAGCAGTGTCAGGTTTAGGTGATTTTGTTTTCCTTTGCTTGTGAGGCTATAATATAAAGTCAAGTTTTATGTGCTCAGCACCAAATGACATTACTACCGGTCATCCAACTTTTTTGTCATTATTCACAGGTCATGAAGATGCCAAGATAGGGCATGGACTAAATTGAATCAACATCACTTGAACTGACCTTAGAAAAATAACAAAGGTCTGTTGATCAAGGCTTGGACGGAGCTCAAAGTCTCTATCGAGTTCATTTGTAGCTTTACAGGGAAACTATTGTTTCCCTAAGTGACTCATGTTACAGGTTACCCACAACGCGAAGTCTTCTTCTGTGAAGAAGAGCGTGGCATCTACCTCATTTTCTTTGTAGTAAATCAAATGAGCATTTCCTGATATAACAAGCCTGGCTGTACTCGTATATATCTCGCTGTTCAAATCATTAATTTGAAATGGATTACGTCAAACACTAATCGTGTTAAACAAATGCGCATTTGTGCACGAAGAACTCCAAACCGCAAACCGGAACTATTAGCTAAATAGGTATTGTATAAATAGGTATAACGAATTCATATAGATGGATAAACATAGCATATAGCCTAATCCTATAATAAGCCTATAGTAAGTGAAGTTCTGACAGAACGTGAAATGTGTAGACTATAATTTAAGAAAAGTTTGTGTTACCTTTCTCAACTGTCTGTTGGTCCGCGCCGTCCCCGTTGTTTCCAACACCACAACACAAGGGGAGACACGCTTTCCCCGACAGCCTGTCACTCACGTCCCGTAAGTTTGGTGAAATACCCGTATCGACATCACAGTCTCTAGATACGCTTGAATTACTCCGCAACCGAATTTCCTTCGCTGAACTGTAAGCATCGTCTTTGTCAACTTTATGATATACCACTCGTATGTCCTCCTCTCTAGAAGGGACAACCGATAAAACTGAGTGACCATCAGCGTCACTTACAGAGTAATTTCTAAAATCACCCATTTCAAGGTCCAGCAGGTGTTCATACCTTGATAAAATGGCTTGTCACCGTGATCCCCAAAGTGGAGAACGTGGAAACTGAAGTTAAATTATTAACCTTGTGTAAGTAACAAGTTAACGCTCTACTCTTCCGCTAGAGGGAGAGAATGTAACATGTAGAACTAGCAGAATAATATAGGTGGACGACTACCTTGTTTCACGGCGGTTCCCACACGTTCTCGTAGGACTGATGCAACTGACAGTTATGACAGTGGTTGACAGTGGTTACTGGTAAGTAGTGCTTCTGACAGATAGACCGACAGACAGACAGACAAACAGATAGACAGACAGACACAAAACAAAGTTTGCTGTCTATGCAGTTGAACACAGTACAATTATAAGTCCATGTTAAAAAACAAAGAGCCTGTGATAATGTTAAGTTGCTTTATTAGTACTATACACTTATGACAAAGAAGTAACAAAACGTTCTAAATCTAAATCTTAATTCTAAATGTACCACAAAAGCTATTCTACAACCAAAACTTTATTTATTGCATTATGACTAGTATTATAAATAACATTTCTGAATCCCCCAGCAGAACCCCCCCCCCCTCCAAACAAGTGAGAAATCCCAATCACATGGTGCCTTTTTATAAAAAAGTTACAAACTGCTCACAATTACAGTAAAAATGTAAACAAGTTATTTGGTGACCTGTTATGATTTCACCAGTTAATCAATTGATCTATACTTTTGTTTCCTTATTCTACCTTTCTGGTAAACATCATTTCACTAGCTTGTGTTTTTCAGAGAGCGAATAAGTTAACAATGGCTTTTGTTTAAGGAGGTTAAAAAGAGGAGAACTGAAAAGTGGAGAATAGATGGATACAGCAGTAAATGACACAAAGGATGCTTCTAGACAGGCAGTCATCTGAAAGCATCATTAGTGGGCTAGTTAATACATGTGGTTATGACAGTAAACTTCTCTCCATCCCTTCACTCCGTTCATCTGCACTACCAGATTACACATTCCGCAACTGGAACCACTTTAATTACTCAGGTCAATTATCAGATGCTCATAAATCTGAGTTTTCCCTTTGAAGCTTGAGGCCAACAGGAACTCTCGGTTTTCAATGGACACCAAAGAGAAAGCCCTTGGTGCCTGAATGTTCAGCTCCTGAAAATGCACAAAGTGGTTCTTCTTGGAGTCCCACTGGTAGACCTGGGTGAGTGAGTAGTCACTGCCTAGGATGGCATACTGCCAGCTGCCAATGGAAACTGGCTGGAAGACCATAGAGCCCCTAGAGGGCATTGTCTGCACTTCAGTGAACATGGCCCCATCCCACCTCATGACCTTGGAGTCACCAATGAAGCGTGTCAGACAGACATACAGCTCGCCCTGCACTTTGAAGTGCTTCACCGCATAGACGTCTTCCATCTCGGGGATGTCTGTCCGCCGTTCAAACAGCTTCAGGCTCCTGCTCCACTGGTAGATCACAGGCCGCTGGGAGCTGCTGGACAGGATAAGGTGAGGCTTGTTGCCAATCTCTAGGTACTCCACGTCTGTGTCCCGGTACCAGGGGTGAAGGGACTGGTGTGAATAGAAACCATTTCCGTTCCACTTGTATATGGTAGTGGATCCTGCCTTGGAGCTGTCTGCGATCACAAAGAAAGACTCACCATCCACAAGAAATGTCTCAATGTCATTGGGTTTTCGGATTTTCAGGATGTCAATGTCTTGGATCTTGATGAACTTGTTGGCTGAGATGTCTCGCTTGTAAATGTGGGAGCCCCCAAAAAGCTGAGCGACGATAATGAAGACCTGGTTGTTGATGACCATTGGCTTGCAGACCACAGTAGATGTGCCTAACAACAAATAAATGTAAAACATAAATATAGCAAATGCAGTAGATATAGTTTATAATTAATTTTTACATTAAACCTACTAAATAGGTTTTCCTCATACAATGTATAGTATCATTACTGTGCTTAATGTGCACATTAATGTGCTTCTTAACAATCATGCAATGGTCTACTTTTGGTCTACAATTTCTTGCTCTCAGACTGAACAAGTGCCATCGTGGTGGTTCTCACTCTCAATGCTGTCATAGGGTCGGAATTCCATGTTGACATGGTCCCATTCCATGAAGCTACATGTTCCCGTGAAGGGCTGTGCAAACACAGCATACTTATCATTCCCAAAGGTGAAAGCTTCTACAGAAATAGACTCAAACTTCAGGGTCTTCTTGGAAGCAAATTCTGCCACAGAAAGATGATTTGCTGACGGACAGTTTCAACCCAATGTAACGTATCATGTTTTAAATGATTATTTGAAATACCATAACTTTGTTTTGGCTCTCTAGATTAGTACAGGTGAGGTTGAAATTCATAAGGTTCATAAATGAAATCATGCAAGTGTTTTAATGGCTGGAGGTTTTTACAGAAGTGAGATGTTTCATCACCTGCAGTTATACAGTCAAATGACTGAGGCATCAAATCATTCATTTTCTTCCCCTGGAGAAGTGGAGGTCCACTGCAGTATATCTGGTCCACAGTAGCATTGGTGCTGTACATCCACTCAACCAGCCATTTCATCTTACAGTCACAGTTAAACATGTTTCCTCGAAGATCTCTGTCACAATAGGTTGTCACTTGTATAATATTGTGAATATTATAAGTAATTATATGAGAATGCATTTGTAATGATTTTGTCAAATTGTGAAATGTTAAACACCTACACTTTTGTTAAGGCATCCATGCCCTTGAAAACATCTTTGGGCAATGTCTCAATGTTATTATAGGCAAGACTTCTGACAAGGAGTTAAATTACACTGTTAGTTTGTATGGTAAGAGAGAATATTCAGGATATAGGCAAAAACAGTAAAAATAGTCAACTGTAATAACTGTAATATACTCACAGGTGTAAGAGAGATTTCAAACCTCTAAATGCCTGAGGTGATATTGAATCAATTTTGTTGTTTTCAATAAACCTGAAACCAAGCACTGGGGTTACAATCATTCACAATGCTGTGTTAAATAAAGTTTTTACTCATACAAACACAGGAAACATATCTTAATTAATCTCACAGGTATTCCAGGTGTGGTAGCCCCTGGAAAGCATCTTCATCAATAGACTCAAACGAGTTGGCTGTAAACAAGCTGTCAACAAAATCACAAATCCAGTCAGCACAGATGTCATTCACCTGACATTGTGCAATGTCCCTTTACACTTTTGTTATCTTTGTTTGGTCATAGGCTTCCTAACAATATCTATGTATTTCATGTGAGTTAAACTAAGTTTGATTTTTCAAATGTGATGATGCCATGACAAACATGATGACAGATGATAACAGAAATCATTCAAGCAGTGCCCTGTTTGAATCATAATATGATGTCAGAAGTGTATACCTGGTATATTTTACAGTTAGCTGAGACTCTCAGAACCTACTGTTATCTTCAGACATGCAAGCACAGTCATGGAAATGTTTTACACAGTCACACTCAGATGGAGCCCTTACAGGGACAGGTAACAAAAACTATCAGTGTTGTGTGTTTTCTTGCAAATGTTCTGTTTTCCTGTCACAAATGTTTTGCATTTCCATGCAAAAGTAGCCTTTGTTTGTGAACTACCCCTGGGTGACATGTTACAATGTTGCAATACAACTAGAGCAGCCTGTTTCTCAAAGTTACATCAGCTATTACAGCTGGTGTTATGGTCATCATATGACCTCAGGTATAACAATCATTTTAATTTATATGTTTAGTATTATGTTCCATTAATCATTAATGAAATTTGAGGTAGGACATGCAAATTACAGTTACAATTTACTTTAATAAAACAAAGCAGGAGTTCACACAATGAGTGGTAGGATACACTTTAAACCAGAAACCTTTCCTGTAAACCCCATCTACAGCAGTTTCCCCAAGTGTTATTTATTCCAAATTTGTGATTTGAAATCTAAATGCCAATTTTTGCCAATGTAGTCAATAAAAAAGGAAAAATATATCTGGTGTCCATCTGGAAATGCTTCAGTTGCTGATAGGCCACAGAAGGGTTAACATTGGTCACTGTTTAATATTAGTCACTCATACTTTCACTGTATAATGTAAATACCTCTGTAAATATTTATAATAATCTAATTTCTTCAGTTATAATTCTTATGACGCTCCTTAATCTCCATGCAACGATATACTAGCTCGTAAATTGTAGTGGACTGCTATAATCACTGACCAGTAGGGGTCTCTGTTGAATATCGAGGGGGAAAAGACATTTTTAGTTGTTAGTTCTCCTTGGCAGAATGACAAGTGGTTTTGAGCAGCGAGGCTATAAAATTCTATGATCTGCTACATAACCTCAAGGTAACACACTTCTCTTGCAAGTAGACAAGCTACATACTTTAAGTAAATGACTGCATTTAAAAACTAACGCAGTTTTTACACTCGTTATCGAAAAACATTAACAATTTTTTGCCCTGTCCCTTTAAGAGCTCTGTATACTCATGCAGACGTTTCCTTGCGCGTGGTGACAGGTGTTTTTGTTTTGCTTTGTTTGTGTTGTGTTTTGTTTGTTTGTTTTTTGTTTCATCTTCTGGGTGAGCTACATTTTGTTGAAAATACCAATAACTGATTAGTGGAATATCACGACATGCATTAGAACGGTTTTGGCATGAATGTCACCTAATTTCAACGCTTGTGTTTTGTCTAAACATTCTTGAGAGGTAACCTTGACTGTGTCATTTAAACGTATAAGTCTTTGTTCATCACGCGGCCCAAACCATGCCCCTGTTCGACCAGATGCATTGCATAATTTTTACGCCGATTTTAATCTCTTTATGAAATTAGATACGGAGAAAAGAACCCAAAACGCCCCCTCCCAAAAGAAACATGCAGAATTGGTTAGTACAGACGTGCATACTGAACACGGTGATAATCCTGAGATAGATACACAATAACATATACCATATTAATAAAAACTCACAGAAGCTGAAGAGACGGCGTGTGCAGGAAGCTTCCCCCCGCTATTTCGGTGAATCCAGACTTCACAAATGATCTGATGGCATAAAAGTGAACGAGAATTCATGAACAATCGTCTTTTGAGATGTTTCTTTTTACGTGATGCGCGATGTGCGATGTTTCAATATTAGCCCAGGTTGGATATACAATTTTGCGTACGGTTGAAGAGTTTGCTGAAAATAAACTACTCTTCATCGAAACTTACAAAGAAACGACATCTGGGGGGAAACTGTGTGGAACCGATCTGATGTTTTCACACAAGGCGTTATCTTTGGTGCACGTGCATCCATGTGGGCATCTCGGCTGTTTCCCTCTTCGGCTTTCCACTAAAAGCAAGCTCGCGGCGATCCAAAGCGCAAACGTATATTTTTTCAATGTTCTGTTTGCACATCCCATTCTTTCACCACTCAGCGCCTCAGATCCAGCCAGTGGAATACCCTATTCCTGAAATAGGTAAATTACGAGTTGTCTGGACTGGATGCAGCTCAGTCGATAGCAAATAATTGATTGAATTGTAATGTTCGTGTTGTACTCGATTCGTCGCAGATGGGTCCGTGTAATGAATGCAGTGAGTGAGTGAGCGGGGTCTCAAAGGCCAGGCGAGCATCCAAGCGATTCGTTCTGCGCTGTAATGAAACTACCGTACAGGCTGAGATTGGCTTTGGCCAAATGAAGACAGCTAGAAGGAAATCCAAACGTACAGTTCAATGTAAGACAAATCCACAATACCAGTGCCACATCAATGAAACATTAATTCAAGATTGATTTACAAAAATATCTACTTTACCTTATGATAAAAATATCAGATAGGCTACAAAGACTATGCCATGCAACCAATGAGACAGCAGACGAAAAACGTCCCCAAAATGTGTGCATGTGTGCTATATTATCCAATGGTCTTCATGATTATCCAATGTTCTTCATTAGAATATTCATGAGAGGGGAGACGCACCTGGGTCCCAGGCCTTTGAAAAGGACAGCACTGAATACTGAAGGCTATAAAGAAACCATTATATATATAAGGTTATAATGATATATAATGATATAAATGGAATGGAGATATATATATATATATATATATATATATATATATATATATATATATATATATATATATATATAAAGGGTTATTGTTAATATTATTATTATTGTTGTTATATGCTTTTTATCGGTTTCTCCGTATGGTCTTCTACAGTGCAGGCATTTAGTCAAGTGTGTGTATGTGTGTACAAAAGGGGTTGAGAACAGCGATGTGTCTGTCAAAGTGTTTAACCCACTGCCCTTTGTTCCGTGAATTCATCTTGAACATTTTACAGAATAAGAGACTGGTTGTTCTGTTCATACAGAAATGCTTTCAAATTTCCTCCTCCTCTGAATCTTTTCATTTTGTGACGAAAACAACAGTTTACAAAGCCAGGTCTGTTTCTGGTTGCTAAATGAGCATTCCCAGATTCATTGTCACACATGAACATAACACTGACCAAATTTTAGCCTACATAACATGTTTTATTCTTTGTAAGCCAAACCATTTAAATATAAAACTACTAAAGAACTAACAAAAGAACGTTATAGGGCAAAATCTTCACGGATTGTTAATACGAAATATTCTAATTAGGCTCTTTAGTCCGTATTCATAATCAGAGTTTGTATTCAGTAATCAACGTTTGTGCAAATCTGTATATGTCTAAATAACTGCTTTCCGCTAAAAGTATTTAATAGTGCAGGCTCTCGCGCGCACGCATCTGCCGAACTCGTTCTTTATTCTGGAACGTGTTCGACGTCATCACTTGGCGCCTGAGTATCGCTGTGCTGGCGCGTAAATACGTGGAGGCATGGATCAGAGTGGTCTCAACCTCGTTAAGGTGGTTATATAATGCCTAGTTTAAGATATTAGTATCCAGGATTTTGCAATAACATGTTTGCAATGTAGTGAGCAGTATTATGTTTATCTTGCCAGTAGATGCAGTGAGCTGTTGTAGTTACCTGCTCATATCCTTGCATCGTCGGGTCTTGACTGATAGCTTAGCTAACTAACTTCATTCAAAAGATCTCTTGTATAATGATTTTGGCAGGATTTATAATATTTGTACGTGCATCAGTGTTTACGAATTAGTTAATAGCTTTTATCATGACTGCACTATAAAAGGTAAAGGAAAAACAAGATAGCTAGCATAGCTAGCTAGTGTTTACCTTACGTTACTGTGTTTGCAGTAAAATGCAAAAGATATATTTGAAACACAATGGGCGGTTAAGATTAAACTTGATTGTCTTTGATCTGTTGTATAGCCTGTCTTTGACTACATGTTTGACACACACACACACACACACATGTATATATATAGGCTATATATCGACAATCTAAAAGGCATCTACTATTATGCATAGCTAGATTTGTGATTAACAGACCAGTAAAAGAAAAGGGTCCAATATTGTAACTTTCAAAATAAATTATTTATAAGTTATATAGATTTGCTTATTGTGCATTTATACATTCACGCCGTACAGATGCAATGAATGCAGCTTTTGTTAGTATTGGATTTCCTGTTCTCTGCAGAAATAGAGGTCTAGGGTGTGACTTACAGTATCCTTCAGTTCCAGTAAAGATAACAAGGCACTTTGCCATTTTTGTGCATCCCTGTACATGCCCTGTCTGTTGGTTATGCAAGTGTCATTATGTTTAATCTTTAGTTGTACTGAAATGACCAAAGAGTCCAGCTTTTGGTTACATTTGTGATTCATGTTTGACATCATTCTAATTCTAATAATTCATGTCCAGCAAATGAAAGCTTTGCAATCTTATTATATTATTATTGCTGACACATTATATGTCATGATATCTATGAATTGGATTCTTTTGTAGGTTCATGGAAGTGGTGGATATGACTCAGATTTCAGTGATGATGAGGGGGGTGGTGGACCATTAAAACATGGAGGGAAGAGGTACAGGCTTTTTAATAGATCTGAATGTTGAACAGTATGCGAGAGCTAATGATTACTCTATTTAACTCCGATATACATTTATATATTAAAACTAAACAGTCTTTTGGTTTCTCTAGTTATGTAGATAAGGACAGAGTTCCATAAAAAGCATCTTAGTGTTAAGATCATCCTAAAAGAGAAAAAGAGTGTTCAGTGTGATCATTTAATGAGGTCCTTTAGAGAAACACAGCTAAGAACATTATCTGTCAATTTACTTGACATTGTTATTCTCACAAATTTAATTCGGTTAGCAGTGAAAACTTCTGTCCAACAAGTGATTATGATATTCCAGAAATGTCAGCTAGCAGAAGAAGGATCACACAGACACCTGTTTGTGTTTCACAGGGTTCGCGAGGATGAGCTGTTGCAGAAGCCATTTCAGCGTGGAAAACATGCAGCTCTCACACACAACAGTGTGGCTGCTGCTGAATGGGACAGGTACAGTGATGAACCCAGTGCTGATGTACTTACAGCTCTAGTTAATGGTGCTGATGTACTTACAGCTCTAGTTAATGGTGCTGATGTACTTACAGCTCCAGTTAATGGTGCTGATGTACTCACAGCTCTAGTTAATGGTGCTGATGTACTTACAGCTCCAGTTAACGGTGCTGATGTACTCACAGCTCTAGTTAATGGTGCTGATGTGCTGATGTACTTACAGCTCTAGTTAATGGTGCTGATGTACTTACAGCTCTAGTTAATGGTGCTGATGTACTCACAGCTCCTAGTTAATGGTGCTGATATTACAGCTCTAGTTAATGGTGCTGATGTACTTACAGCTCTAGTTAATGGTGCTGATGTACTTACAGCTCCAGTTAATGGTGCTGATGTACTCACAGCTCTAGTTAATGGTGCTGATGTACTTACAGCTCTAGTTAATGGTGCTGATGTACTTACAGCTCCAGTTAACGGTGCTGATGTACTTACAGCTCTAGTTAATGGTGCTGATGTACTTACAGCTCTAGTTAACGGTGCTGATGTACTTACAGCTCCAGTTAATGGTGCTGATGTACTCACAGCTCTAGTTAATGGTGCTGATGTACTCACAGCTCTAGTTAATGGTGCTGATGTACTTACAGCTCCAGTTAACGGTGCTGATGTACTCACAGCTCCAGTTAACAGTGCTGATATGTACAACTCCAGTTACAGCTCCAGTTAACAGTGCTGATATGTACTCATAGCTCCAGTTAACAGTGCTGATATGTACTCATAGCTCCAGTTAACAGTGCTGATATGTACTCATAGCTCCAGTTAACAGTGCTGATATGTACTCATAGCTCCAGTTAACAGTGCTGCTCCAGTTATATGTACTCATAGCTCCAGTTAACAGTGCTCATAGCTCCAGTTAACAGTGCTGATATGTACTCATAGCTCCAGTTAACAGTGCTGATATGTACTCATAGCTCCAGTTAACAGTGCTGATATGTACTCATAGCTCCAGTTAACAGTGCTGATATGTACTCATAGCTCCAGTTAACAGTGCTGATATGTACTCATAGCTCCAGTTAACAGTGCTGATATGTACTCATAGCTCCAGTTAACAGTGCTGATATGTACTCACAGCTCCAGTTAACAGTGCTGATATGTACTCACAGCTCCAGTTAACAGCTCCAGTTAACAGTGCTGATATGTACTCATAGCTCCAGTTAACAGTGCTGATATGTACTCACAGCTCCAGTTAACAGTGCTGATATGTACTCACAGCTCCAGTTAACAGTGCTGATATGTACTCACAGCTCCAGTTAACAGTGCTGATGTACTCACAGCTCCAGTTAACAGTTAACAGTGCTGATAGCTCACAGCCAGTTAACAGTGCTGATATGTACTCACAGCTCCAGTTAACAGTGCTGATACTCACAGCTCCAGTTAACAGTGCTGATATGTACTCACAGCTCCAGTTAACAGTGCTGATATGTACTCACAGCTCCAGTTAACAGTGCTGATATGTACTCACAGCTCCAGTTAACAGTGCTGATATGTACTCACAGCTCCAGTTAACAGTGCTGATATGTACTCACAGCTCCAGTTAATGTTAACATATGTACTCAGCTCCAGTTAACAGATAAGCTCCAGTGCTGATATGTAGTGCTGATATGTACTCATAGCTCCAGTGCTGTTAACAGTGCTGATATGTAACTCACAGCTCCAGTTAACAGTGCTGATATGTGTTAACAGTGCTGATATGTACTCATAGCTCCAGTTAACAGTGCACAGCTCCAGTTAACAGTGCTGATATGTACTCACAGCTCCAGTTAACAGTGCTGATATGTGCTCACAGCTCCAGTTAACAGTGCTGATCATCCAGTTAACAGTGCTGATATCACAGCTCCAGTTAACAGTGCTGATATGTACTCACAGCTCCAGTTAACAGTGCTGATATGTACTCATAGCTCCAGTTAACAGTGCTGATATGTACTCATAGCTCCAGTTAACATGTACTCATAGCTCCAGTTAACAGTGCTGATATGTACTCACAGCTCCAGTTAACAGTGCTGATATGTACTCACAGCTCCAGTTAACAGTGCTGATATGTACTCACAGCTCCAGTTAACAGTGCTGATATGTACTCACAGCTCCAGTTAACAGTGCTGATATGTACTCACAGCTCCAGTTAACAGTGCTGATATGTACTCATAGCTCCAGTTAACAGTGCTGATATGTTAACAGTGCTGATATGTCATAGCTCCAGTTAACAGTGCTGATATGTACTCATAGCTCCAGTTAACAGTGCTGATATGTACTCACAGCTCCAGTTAACAGTGCTCCAGTTAACAGTGCTGATATGTACTCACAGCTCCAGTTAACAGTGCTGATATGTACTCATATCCAGATAACAGCGCTGATATGTACTCGCATATCCAGTTAAGAGTGCTGATATGTGCTCCAGTTGTACTCATAGCTCCAGTTAACAGTGCTGATATGTATGTAACAGTGCTGATATGTACAGCTCCAGTTAACAGTGCTGATATGTACTTATAGCTCCAGTTAACAGTGCTGATATGTACTCACAGCTCCAGTTAACAGTGCTGATATGTACTTACAGCTCCAGTTAACAGTGCTGATATGTACTCATAGCTCCAGTTAACAGTGTATGTACTCATAGCTCCAGTTAACAGTGCTGATGTACTCATAGCTCCAGTTAACAGTGCTGATATGTACTTACAGCTCCAGTTAACAGTGCTGATATGTACTCACAGCTCCAGTTAACAGTGCTGATATGTACTCATAGCTCCAGTTAACAGTGCTGATGTACTCACAGCTCCAGTTAACAGTGCTGATATGTACTTGCATGTTAATTATGTTTTATGTCCTCTTGCAGAGAGGAGGCCAGGAATCGGCGGCACCATCTCTTATCCATGAATGCTGTATCCTTAGCTAACACTTATTTTCATTTATGTAAATTTATATCTAGAATTTTACATGTAACTTATATAGTCTATCACCATTCGATCTTAAAATACATTTATGACTGAAGATCAACAATATTATTATAAAACTGTAATGCCAGGGGGGTGTTGTGAAGGAACAGTAGACTAGGGTGGCAGAGGCATCTTTACTCATCTTTATTATTATTATAATTATTATTGTTATTATATGATTATTCTTTAATCAGTAATAGTAATTAAAGCGACATTTAGACTACAATTAATGCTCGCAAGAGATGCTAATCCTTGACACCACTTCAGTTCGATAGACATGAAAAGTTTGTCAGTGACTACATACTGTACTATGGAGGAAAACTTGACGACTTCAAAAGATCCACGTAAGTAGATTGGCTCTTGTGGCAGAAAAGTCTTCATGTGAAAAAGACACAAAAAGAACTGCAACTTTCTCATGTGCTGGAGGAAAGTAGGTCCATCTTTCTGAATGGGCTCCGTGTTAACTGCGTACAGGGCTAAAGACAGGACTGATCTGGATGTGGTGAAGGAGAACCACCGCTTCCTCTGGAGAGATGAGGATGAGGACGACATGACATGGTGAATCGAACTTTTTGTACAGCCAAGTCAGTCTGAGAATAGAGTCCTGCTTTGCGTATGTTCTTGACAAGTATATGACTCCTTTTTAGGGAGAAAGAGCTTGCAAAGAAGTATTATGATAAGCTGTTTAAGGAGTATTGTATAGCTGACCTTAGCAGATACAAAGAGAATAAGGTATGTGACCTCAGTCTCTGACTGAAAAAATAACCTTGTAGTCTCTGAGTAAAAAAATAACCTTATAGAAATTACAAATTTTTTTGCTTTTATAGTTTGGGTTCAGATGGCGTATTGAAAATGAAGTAATATCTGGAAAAGGTAAGTTTTGTCTCTCAGTCACATAACACATTTTAAATGCTATGATCATCATCAATATCTAGGTGGGCCAGAGATGGTGTGACG
Organism: Brachyhypopomus occidentalis; assembly: GCA_020368025.1. Lineage (NCBI taxonomy): Eukaryota > Metazoa > Chordata > Actinopteri > Gymnotiformes > Hypopomidae > Brachyhypopomus > Brachyhypopomus occidentalis. The sequence goes on from JAGXOD010001383.1 coordinate 5,711,130, forward strand.
TAGAGCTATACATGTGTTCAGGATCTGTAAAACGACACTGTAGGTTTATAGTGGCTGAGTGGTGGGATACATTGAAGTCTTTGTAACAGTCTGAATCTGTGGTAATGGTGTCATGGTTGACTATGCCACAAACATTAGGGTTTTAACTGGAGCTGATAGGATTCAGCGTGGATGAGAGTGAAAAAAAACTGTGGAGCTTCCAGTTTCCATTCTGTCCTAACTTGAAATGACTTTTTACATACAGAGCATTAATAAACGTAGGTAGCACAGCAATGTCAACAAAGCAATGACATTTAGAGCTCCAAAAATTATTCAAAAAGTTGAAAATGAGAAGACAATGTCAGTTACTTCATACATGTTTAGATACCTTGTATGACAATTATAAATAATTTTTCCTACAGTAGAACTTGTATATTATATAAGGCTCAGTTTTTGGAACTGAAAGAGTTTACGCAAACTGTGAGTTAACAGAAGTTGATTATTTGAAAAATTATTTTGAACCCCTGTATCCATGCCACTAGATGGTGACGTAGGCTTAAACGACTATGTTCAGTCACAGGCAAAGATGTTTTTGTGTCCTAGCTTTTGCAAAGCTGTTTGGACCGTTTAGTTAGAAAAACATTTTTCAAAAAAATGTAATGAGTTTCTGTTTTTTATGCCTTTTTTTGTTGCCTGGGAGACGTGGTGCATTAGTGGAGATTGGTTTCTCTCACGAAAGTAATACTGTGCTTTACGGAACTTGATTGTGACTTTGAGTTCAGATTGTTTGAAATGTGTCTTATGAGTAAACATACATGTGTAATGCGAGATATTTGTTGGACTGGTTTTGGGATGCTCTGACAGCAGATTAGGAGTCTGCAGAGCGGCGGGCAGAGGGTTGAACTGTGACCCAACACTTAATTGGCATTGGTCCCATATTCTGCTGTCTTGCTCAGTCCTGAACGATTGTTGAACTGTAGCTAAGTCTGACTTGTGGGTGTTAAGAATATGAAAACCAAATTCATTTAAACTGACCCCAGTGTATTTCACATGCCCTTCCACTCGGACATGGATCAAAGGTTAGCAAAATGTCAACAGCATGTAAGCAGAGATAAATATTCTTCTTGGACGTCTTACAGAACTTTGGAGTTTAATCGTGATCCAGACCAGCTCTGTTCTGGACCCACTTGCAACATTACGTCAATGCCATTTTAGTCTTGCCTGATCATGCTTCTTATTTGTATTCTCAGCATGTTCCTGTATGCCTTACATCCAAATTGTCAAGCACATTGATCAAGCAAATCCTGCATAGCTCACACAAGCATAAAAAAAAGCATCAAAACACAAGACACAATTGTTGTGTCTTTATGGAACAGTTTTGCAAAAATCAGTGTAGTCATGGCTTAGACATGCACTACTAATATTTTAGTAAGCACACCTGGTTAACATCCTTTCATACAAAGTGCTTAGTCTCCTACAATTACTAAACAATACTCAGCACACAGATACAGTGGGGGTTTTTTACTAAACACTACTCAGCACACAGGTACAGTAGGGTTTTTTTACTAAACACTACTCAGCACACAGGTACAGTAGGGGGTTTTTACTAAACACTACTCAGCACACAGGTACAGTAGGGTTTTTTTACTAAACACTACTCAGCACAGGTACAGTGGGGGGTTTTCACTAAACACTACTCAGCACAGGTACAGTCAGATTTTTTTACTGTATTTTTTTCTGTCTGAAACTCAAAGTCTTGGTTTGAACTTGGTCTCTTCTAAGATGGTCTTATTATCCAGCATAATAATAATAATTCTTAAAATGGAAATTAATACAGATACAATTCTGCATTCAAAAGGGCTGTTACTGTGCTGTTACTGTGCAAATTAAGGGATGTTACTGTGCAAATTAAGGGAAGGCTGTTACTGTGCAAATTAAGCCAACTGTGTTGATCCATTCTTAATTAAAAACTAAAGCTAATCAAGTAAAAACAAAGCAGAAGAAGCAAAATAGGCAACACGTGTTCAGGCTGAGTACAGCACTGTTCAAAAGCATTAGGCCACCAACAGATGTGTTGTTTCAGCAGTGGTATAATTACCACATATATATTTTTTCTCTTTTTGTTAAGATACAAACATAAAATTGTGTAAATTATGTTTTTGGCTAAAGTGTCCATGTCATTGACCCAGTCATTGACTCAGATTTAATGGGGCAAAATTATTTAACCTAATGCCAGTTTTAATGCGACAGTAATAGCAAATAGCATTGCTGTAACGCATTTCCTAATTCATAAATATGCATTGTCGTATTTTACTGTGGGTGTGATTGTCGGTGCATTTTACTGTGGGTGTGATTGTGTATTTTACTGCATGTGTGATTGTAGGATTATTTTACTGCAGATGTGATTGTTGGTATATTTTACTGCGGGTGTGATTGTTGGCACACTGTTATGTATGCTGCTACACTTGTCCTCATATCTTCAAGAAATGAAGTAAATTCTGTCAGCATACCTATTTAGCTAACTGACAGATTTATATTAAAGGCACATTTCTTGTCTATTTGGAATGAACTTGATGGCAAACGTTGCAACAGGTGTATGTGAATATAACTTGTTTGAACAGGATCTAAGAATGCCATGAAATTTTGCCTTAATGCAAATGTAGGTTTTACAGAGGAAAAAAATACAGATGTATTGAAGTTCTGAAGTTATCAGCTTTCACATCATGGTGAAAGTTTCAAATGTGTTACATTTATTTGCAAAGGCAGTTTCATGCCTAGCACTGGACTCATGACTGGGGTTAGTCATGTGTCTCTCTGTGTGTGGTATGTATGGCCTCATACGTGTGTCTCTCTATGTGTGGTATGTATGGCCTCATACGTGTGTCTCTCTGTGTGGTATGTATGGCCTCATACGTGTGTCTCTCTGTGTGGTATGTATGGCCTCATACGTGTGTCTCTCTGTGTGGTATGTATGGCCTCATACGTGTGTCTCTCTGTGTGTGGTATGTATGGCCTCATACGCGTGTCTCTCTGTGTGTGGTATGTATGGCCTCATACGTTTGTCGAATTTTATTGGCTTTTGCTTTTGGCATAGGTGGAATTATCCACATTAAATTGACAGGCTCATTAATTATGAATAGGAATTAAATACCATATTGCACATTTTACATGACATAGTGTGGTTACCATCAAGCCTTATGAACCTATGGAGAGGGAAGGCTTTCACCAGCAGTAATCTGGAGCATCCCATCCTGCTGCTAATGCCACGCAATAGGACAAGGCCAGGCTGGGAGATGGGTGAAGTGAGGGGACATGTGGGGGACAGGTGAAGGGAGTCCCCCCACCCCACCCAGCCCCCAACGCTTGGGTGACATTACCCTAAACCTCTTGTTAATATTAAGATTATCATCCCTGTAGTGCAGATCCGATGCATCCACCTTCAGTTCTTACCCTTCAGCTGCATATTCAGCTGCATATTCATGTATTCATGCATATTCAGGCATCGTTGTGTTCTTTGCAGGGGTTTGATCCCAGTGTTTGTCTGCAGGTCAGTTTCTCTGTGGAAACAAGCGCTGTGAGAGGCAGGAGGGTCTGAAGAGCTGGGAGGTGAACTTTGCATACGTGGAACACGGCGTAAAGAAGAACGCCCTGGTGAAGCTGCGTAAGGCTGATCTTAGGATGGGCGCTCACCTAAGCCGCACTTCTATTAATCCCCACTCTCCTCAGCAAACCCCGGACTGCAGCTAATCTTATTACAGAGGACTTAAGACAAGACCATCCACGTTCACCACTATTACCCATGCACAGCCTACGATTCTAGCCCCTTTCATAAATCTTCCTACAGGCAGTAGCTACAGTAAAGGATTGAAAATATGGTTCCACATCAGATCAATATATTCAAAATATATTGTAGATAAATTCACAAGCAGCTGTTCTGTTTGAATAGTGTCATGCAGAAAAGGCCTTCAGATCCTCTTTTATTCTTTTTTTTCTTAGGTCTCTGTCCTGAATGTTCATTCAAACTGAACTATCATCACAAGTAAGCAAATTTACTCTATGACTTTTAAAGGTTAAACCAAGCAGCTCTGTTCCTTGATTCACCACGGACCAGGTCATGACGCAAGTTCCACAGTCTTGTTGCATTTATTTAGGTTTCCAGCTTTGCTGCTTTGTGTTGCAGGAGGAAGGAGGTCAAGACTAAGAAAAAAAGTAGAGCAGGAGAATGCAGCGCCAAGTCCCCAACGCCCGGACACCGGTCCAAACGCAAACGCAGCGAGACACGCGGTCACACCAAGAGACGCAAAGGTGTGGAAGCCTCGCCTCACTGCATTTCAGCGCAGTTCAGTGCTTTTGTTAAGGATTTGTTCACCATTGAGCATTTAAGCCTTTGCCTGCTCTTGTATAGGCTATTAGAACTCTGTGTCCAGGACATAAGGCTGGGGTTGGGGCAGTATGGGGGCGGCACCATGTTCTACTCCCCCGATTCACATGAAATTAAATACTTTCCTCAAGGGCAGAACACTGTTGATGGTGCACACTGACAGATTCATGCAAGAACTGCAATGTACTTCAGGGATTTTCTGAAAAACACTGGTTAGGAAAGCATTCCAGCACCAGTCCGAGCTTGAAGAGTGACGTCTTCTACTCATCATCTTGTGTAATGCTTAGAGTGAAGCTATTCATTCTTACTGCAAACAAAATCTGAGTGTAAACAAAAAAAATCATATATAGTGAATTTTATGGTAAATTGATATCCTTTTTTTCTGAACAAATCATGATTTATGAGAAAACCTGAAGTTTTAGTTGTGCAGTAGACGCTGATCAACTCTTTCTGTCAGCAGAACACTCTTCTTCACGTCCTACGGATTCCCAGGAGCTGGACGAAGGTTTGAGCTGCTGCTGTCTCCCTCAGCCCAGACACTTCTCACCCATGCACTCAGTCAACACTCACAGTATACATTTATCATGTCTTCCCCAAACAAAGAGGGCACAGAACTAAACCTGAATTCAACATGAATTCAACTTGAACTAAACCTAAACTAAACCCCTCATCTGGGTGGCTGCCGTTTTTATGACCTACAATCTAGTCATAAGATTGCAGACTGGACACAAACCTTACTGGGTTAGAAAATGTTATCTTACCGGCTTAGAAAATCTAATCTTACTGGGGTCAGCTGACTTGATTAAGAGTGTGTATTTTGCACTCCTACAGAATGTGAAAGTGAAGAGGAAGCCAATGTCCCCTCGGAGTCTGAGCACTGGAAAGGCCCAGCTCCTGCTACAGAAGACAAACCCAAGTGAGCTCTGCCTGTACAGCTGTAGTACCACATGTGTCCACATGCACACATGAAGAAAGCTTCTCCCAAATGCTTAGCTACACAACAAACCTACCATCTAGATCACTTTTGATTTTCTTTTTTCTAGGGAGGAGGAGTTTGAAGAGTACTTTGAGGACATGTTTCTCTGAACAAAAGACCATGGACCATCAAAACGTCTTTGGAAGCATAACCACAATGCTTCTGTATCAGATTTTCCTGCTTGTTTTATTACTCTGTTCACAATTTAGTGTTCTCCTGTTCCATATGTTTAGCTCCGAATTCAGTTTTGCATGTCTGAATTGACTCATGTCTTCAGCAGCAGTGCTGGCAGTCTTTGTCAGACTGTGTGTGGGAGAGGTCCACAGGTAACAGCTATGAACCTCAACTGTCTGTGCTCACTGCGCTTGGAGTCCCATGTCCCTCTCTCATACTTCTTTTACGATCTACCAAGACTTGCAAGTCAGACTCTTCACTACCAAGTCAGTGGAAGAGTCGACATTTAACCAGCATGTCTAAGCCTACGTGCCTGCATGATTGAGATTTGCATCTTTCACATTTCCATAGCAAGCACTGTTCCCCATATTGAACAGTGAGTCTGAGGTTGAGAAATGCTACAGTGTGAGGAACTCCAAGCTGGAGTGAACCTACCCACCACCCAGCTGCCAACCTGTTACCTGAGCGTCTTTACCTCAGGCTGATCCAGCTTTATTAGGTAATCCCACACATGATGGAGAAGCTAGAGAAACCTGCCAGTGCTTAAAAGTCATCCCTCGTCCTATCAGAAACCTGACGAAAATAGAACAAGTATAACCAGACAACAGGAATCAAAGTGGTAAATGCCATGTCACAAATGGACATTCTTTGTAATATACACCATGTCACACTTGTTTAAAAACTAAAACTGTAACACATTGGCCATTAAACTGTCAAAGTGGAGGCTCATGTTTGTCCACAAAAGCGAGACGTTTACTGCAAGACCCTGAAACAAAAATCCCATCAACAGGAAGTCCTACAAGTAAGTTATTCTCTCTGAATGGCTTACATGACCTCTTCAGATTCATGATGTCTAAAGACAAAAAAGTAGAAAAGAACTCATAGTTCATTGATTCAAAAATATATGTTCTCATTCATTATATTTGTATAATGTGCAAGATGTATGACTAGCAGTCATTACATTCTTAAAATGTACATAATTCATTAGGTTGTTCAAAGTTACGTATGTCAAAGAGCCATCATACCTCTGTTTGAAGATGAGAGCCCAAAATTAAGGTAGCAGAGAGTAAAACTGCATATATCTAACCACACAAACTGGGAAGGTTTGATGTCTCTGGCTGTATTTTCATAGAAGCTTTATGTACAATAATTCTTAAAATATCTGTGCAATGTGCTAAGTAAATAAGTACATAACACTTAATAAAATAGGCATCTGTTTGTTACTGGTGATCACAGTGTTGCTCCTCCGTAAAACAACTAGATGACAGACGAACTAATCCGGTATTATGAATGTGAAAGTAATGACCCATAAAACCTAAATATTAACAATTCCAGTGCGTTATAATTCAGTTGCCTCTGCTTCTTTATCTTTAAATCCTTCCTCTTTACTTAGAAACTACTGATAAGGAATGAAAGAAAAATAAGCACATTATTTTGTGTTATGTTCAAGTTCAGCTGGTGTTCCTCACTCATACCTTTAAGAACAAGAAGCTTTTCTAGAGTCTACATGATGCATGATAGATGGGTTTACTGAGAAGATGAGGGTCACATGATCCAACAGAAGCACCTTTCATCTTTTGTCACGGGTAACAGATTGATCTGATTCTGTGTCCAATGGTGCATTTTAAAATATGGTACATGTTTTCGACTTCCCTCCTTGTCCCTCTTCTGTTTCAAGTGATGAGAGGCAGAGAAAAAGAGGCCAGAGGTTAGAAGAGAAGAAGTCGCTTCATGTTCTGCTTTGCTTTCCTCAGAAAAAAAGATTTGTGGATATACTCCTCTGGCTAATGATGATTTTGAATGTTTAATCATAAATCATGTTAAAACTGTGAACCCTATAAAAGACGCATGGATAAACTGTTCAACATGTTAACATGAAGGCTAATGACAAAGTGAGTTCAGTGTATGGAATTGACATGCTTGTCTGAAGGATGTGCCATAGGTTTTGAACAGACCTTTTTTACATGGTGTTTCCAGTTTCTTCTTCTCATTCTCAATGGCATCTAGCTTGGCTTGATAGACATCAGCGAGCTCTTTCCAGTGGGCTCTGTTGTTGTTCAGGCCGTCAAACATGGGCGTGATTTCCTTTTGGAACCTTGCAAATTCCTGCATGATATAGATGCCTCTGTTACTGCAGGTCCTCACATGTTCTAGGGTAAGTAACTTTCAATCAGAACATTCGTCTTTTGGCAGATATTTAATAGGGGGGGACTTGAGAGGCACTGCTACTATGATCAGATTTGTTTTCCCTTTGAAATAGAGCCTTACAAACAGAGCTTTACACAAATAGCTTTATCACTTTATACACTTGGTATTTCAGGAATGGAAAAGGATGAACTGACCTTGTATACGAATGAGCAGACAAAGTCAATAAAGCCACACTGCATCTTGGGTAGTTCATCTGCCTTGTTCCTGTCCATCATGGGCTGAAGAGAGAGTTGTTACAAACACTCATAAGTCTTTAAATAGGTCACAGATTAAATAACTGCTTTGAATGATATAAGTTGCCAACGCCTGCATCTAAATAAATGATGGGCTCTAACGATGGGTTCTTGTTGAAGGACGTTCCTCTCCAGGTCTCCCTGCTCCCAGAATTCAGCAGCCACCAACAGAGCCACCTTCAATGAGAGAGAGAGAGAGAGAGAGAGAGAGAGAGAAGCCATTTAAAAAGTGGCTACACAAACTGGCTTCTTTATTCAAGTAACGCATTGCTGCCTAGTGTCAGTTATCACATACCTTGCTTTGAACCTCCCATGGCTTTGTGATGGCAGACAAGTCACAGCCAGTCATCATCATTGCCCTGTGTTGAGCGAGAAAATGTAGGCAAAAACACTTCATTTCACAAATCTAATAAATGTAATGCAGCTAAAGAAATAAAACATAAAGAATAAAAAAAAAACTGCTATATAATGTATATTTTGATAAGTTGTTAGGTATGATAGCTCAAAAGTGAAATAAAAAGATTATTTACATGATGATTTCTTTTCTGACAGGGTTGTTGGCCACATAGTTAATGGCTTCCTTTTCATCTGCCATTACCTCTGTGGCATCGACAATCTTCTGAAACATCGTTCTTTTTCTGTGAGGTAGAGAATCACCATTAAACTCTCTGAACGGCTCATTTCAGCACACATCCAGAGGAGCAACACTTACTTGAAGTACAAGGCCAAATCAGTAGCAATGATGCAGACATCATGTAAGTGCTGAACAGTTTCAAACTGACGTTTTTGTAGGTTCTGGAAGATATTGAGGTTCTGCAATGGATTAAAGAAAACGATGGTCAGGTATATCACACCTTTAAACAAAATGATCATTATCTTTACAAAAGTGAAATATTTTGTAAGTTTGCACACCTCATCTGCCATGAGAGTCTTGCTGTACTGAAGATGGTGCCTTTCCAAAATGGAGGACCCGTGAAGTCTGGCCAAAGGTGATGAACTCCTATTTTGAATATGTATAGATTACAAGCAAAGCCATGGGAAAAATTGCAAATGTGGGGTCATGGAAAAGCAGGAAGACGGTCCGTCCCATACTTTGTCTGATAGAGATTGTTGGTCCCCCTGTGGTCAATGTCATGGCAAAAAGCTGCTGCAACCATTGCAAAGGCATCAAGGTCTGAGTAGTATTTTCTCAATTTCCCAGTCTGTATAAGAAGGAAAAAAACTGACTGTGATGTACAAATAAAATGAATTAATTTTTTTTACATCAGGATGGTAATATGCAGTGGTTTATTGTACCTAAACACTTCAGCCTTTCAGAGTAGATCTTTTCCAATTTTAAGACGTTCTCTTATCCAATTTTATTGTAATTCAAATTATAATGACAATAAAGGCGATTCTGATTCTCTTATGAATGTGCACCCAGTAGGGAGTGTTTGAAAAGTTCATGGTTGAGGCTGGGCTAACACCACACAAGTGACAACCTTTCTGGGGGCCTCTGCTACTTTCACTTCTCTGCGCTACACAACTGAACTGGTGTCCCTCCCCTTCTGGAGCCAGCTAATTGTTTTCAAAGTAAACTTGCAAATGACACGTCATAAATATTAAGTAGTATCTGTTTTGCCAGAATATAGCACTAGGAGTCATTTAGCTGCTAGGAGTCATTTAGCTGCTAGGAGAATCTGATTAACAGATTCTAAACAGAAGGTGGGATTTTAGGGTGCTTAAGGATTACAGGACATGCGTTAGGTCTGGAAAGAGGAAGCAAGCAGATTCCAGTATGGCCTCCATTCCATAGTGAGATTGGTGCAGGTCCAGGTGTCTGTGGAAGCATATTGAGGCAGAGCCACTCAGCTCACCTGTAGTAAACAGAACATGGTTTGTCCCACATTGAACCCATGCCTCCAGTTATGGTACGTAATGTCTCTGTAACCCTTCCTGACTGTGTACATCCATCTCGTTAGAACCTGAAGCAAGTGTAAGCAACACACCAACATGTGGTGAGTAAGTGATGATTCTACTACCAGCAGCATCTTCATAAATAGAAAGAAATGTGAACAATATATTCACTAGTACAAGCAAACACAATGATGTTATTATCTTAGAATATGTTAATAAATTATTATTGATCATAATATATCATAGCTTTATCAACATTGTCTTTAAAACAAATCTAATGAAATTACACTGCAACTTACTTACTTTGTATTTTATATTATTCAGAATATTGTTACACATGATGCCATCACTAATTTCATATTTCTAATTTCTAATACACTACAGTATTTATTTAAATGGAAATTATGGGTACATGAAAAAAAAATTGGCTGACCTCTGCTGGCACTTTAAACTTCTCCACCACACCTAGTTCAAAGAAGCATCGAATGCCACACTTGATGAGGTCGACCTCAGACAGAGGAAAATCACTGAAGTGGAACTCGAGCAGGTCGACGTCCCGGGCTTCAGGGATGCTTGCTCTCTGTTTGCATAAGCATCAGAACAATATTAAATCTAACAACATGATTGCAGGCCAACCACACCTGCCAGTCTTCATGCTGATGAAGCACGTACAAACAGCTACACTCAAAAACCCTCCAGATATCCAAATGTGACGGACAAAATGTGCAGACGAAAAAATCTTTACCAAGAGTTTGTACATCTCTTTCTGATCACACTCCTCTGGTTCTCTGTCAAACTTCTCCTTCGTGTTCTGGCAACGATAAAGTGCACGTGTGGCATGGCAGCAGTAACATACCCTCTCGCTGTGTAAGATGGACCTTATGATGCAGGGGCTCTCACCAAGATTTGCTGAACATCTCCCAAGGTAGCTCTGGTCTGGTACATCACCATTTCTTCAGCAATCTCCTTCTTCCACTCCATTCTGTTCAGCTTGTCATATGTGTCACAGTTGAGCACAGACCATCCCAGAAACTGTGTGAGGGCCTGTTTAACAGAGGATTGGAGAGTCAAATTTCAGATGTAGCCCCATCAAAAAAATGTTAAAGTAAAATTTTTCTCCTTCAAGCTTCAAGAGTCTCACCTCCGTAATCTGCTCGTCCTGCTCATCAAATGGCTTTCCATCTTTCCTGTTGAAGAACGTGGCGATGCCCACAATCTCCTCCTTTTTGTTGACAATGGGGAGGGACAGGACGTTCCTGATGATGAAGCCTGTCTCATCCACAGCTGCTTTCTTGAAAACAAACAGCAAAAAGAAAGACTGATCAGTAACAAGAAATGATCAAACAGAAACAACCCTTTTGAGGGTAACGGTCTGCAGTATGTAAATGTAAACTATATTAATTCTATTTTTAGATTATCCATTTTAGAGTCAGGACAGACATGCATTTTCCAGTTTAACAAAATGTTATACTCATTAATCCTAATCATACCCCACTTATACCTCACGTACCTTTATTCGTAACCTTTATATAACACACTACCTTTATAATCTTTTGCATAATGTAACATGAAATGGAATTACTACATGACATATTTGTTTAATGGCAGAGTGCAGGACTGTCTGCTGAAACCTGCTGAGTGATTTCAAACTGGGGCGAGCGGGGAGATCTTGAATTTGTGTACTGTGTACCTGGAAGGTGAAATACTCATCGGCAGCAACATTCATCATGTTACAGATCTGCAAACACAAAACAAGTGATATTTTCTGTCGGCTCAAGACATAGATAAAGTTCTCTGCTCAATCAGTGTTCATGTCTTTCTGTATCCAAATAAACATGGAACTGCAGAACAATATTTAAGGACCAACTGTTCCTTTTTTGGTTCTGATCTTGTTCGTAAACATGAGCAGAGATGCAGGGGGGAGTGGTCACGTGTGTGGAGTGGAACTCACAAAGCCATTTTCTGCCACGTAGGTAGGGAGGCCACTGACAAGTGCCCAGTGGTCTGGAGGAGGGGCCCTGGAATCATACACAAGGCCTTTAATGAAAAAGCCTTAGGCCATGACCTACTGTGACCTCCACGTCATTTGTGAAGTGTTCAGCTGTCAACATTCATGTATTTGCTTACGGTACAACTTTGATCTCTTCCTTGCCTTCTAAAAGATAATCGATGATTTTGTAGAAGTTGACTTCCTGTACAGGATACATGAGTATACATTGGACACTTGAAGTTCATGACTCACAGAGGAGTCTGTTGTTTGCTACTGAGCAGAACAGAACTTTAGGGAAAAGACACTTACCCTACCATCAGGTGTCTTGGGACCTTTGTATGGTTCCACATCCCCTAGTTTAATAGGCCACTCATCATAGAATTCCTATGAATGAAGATAATTGCCAATTACAGAATTATCAATTATTCTGACATAAATCACAAACCAATTATTCCTGACATAAATCACAAACCTTTTCTTTTGTCATATCCAGTAGCCCAACTGAGTACCTCTCACACTGAAGGTAGCTCCTAACAGTGTACAGAGCTTTGTGGAACTGACGCTCAATGTCGGTCAACTCTTCAAAGACTTTGCTAGCAGACCAGAGAAGAACCTGTGGTATGAGAGGCAGAGTAGCACCTTGTGTCACCAGGTTCACATGACCTTGGCTTGAAAAGTGACAGCAAACCATGAGGTAGTGTGTTCTTGTACTGAAGTTACAAACCATGAGGTAATGTGTTCTTGTCTACTGAAGTAAAAAACCATGAGGTAATGTGTTCTTGTACTGAAGTTACAAACCATGAGGTAATGTGTTCTTGCACTGAAGTTACAAACCATAAGGTAATGTGTTCTTGTCCTGAAGTTACAAACCATGAGGTAATGTGTTCTTGTACTGAAGTTACAAACCATGATGTAGTGTGTTCTTGTACTGAAGTTACAAACCATGAGGTAATGTGTTCTTGTACTGAAGTTACAAACCATGAGGTAATGTGTTCTTGTACTGAAGTTACAAACCATGAGGTAATGTGTTCTTGTACTGAAGTTACAAACCATGAGGTAATGTGTTCTTGTACTGAAGTTACAAACCATGAGGTAATGTGTTCTTGTACTGAAGTTACAAACCATGAGGTAATGTGTTCTTGTACTGAAGTTACAAACCATGATGTAGTGTGTTCTTGTACTGAAGTTACAAACCATGAGGTAATGTGTTCTTGTACTGAAGTTACCTGACTTCTCCTGGACTCCACATTCCACATATAAGTGGTGTAATGCTGGAGAGCGATGACTGAGGCCAAGCTTATATACTTGTTGAAGAGCTTAGAAATGAACAACATCCATGTCATTAATGTAATGTTGGTCTGAAGGGCTGCTGTAGAAATATGGCTGCAAGGAGCTGCCAATCAAATGATCAAAGCAAGGGGATGGGCATCATGTTCTAGCATCCATAGTATTAAGTATTTTAGAAGTTATTACAATATATTATTATTATTATATTATTTTATCTTTTAATGGTAAGTAAATAATGAAATCATTAAGGTCAAATGTCAAATGATGCAAGGAACTCTTGCATCCTATGGAGGATGCATCTTACACAAGGATGCACTGATGACATGAAGTCATGCTTCTTCCAAACACCATCCAGTACTCATTAATTTTGTTGATTTGTAATGTTCTCTTTTAGAGGACATTTTAAAAACATGATCTAACCTATGCACACTTACATCTTCATCTACTTTGGAGAATTCGTTCCCACCAGCTTTGTTCAATGCCATGAGAACACCCAGCGGGTCCTTGCCACTCACAACGGGAGCTGCCATCATGCTTTTAGTGCAGTACCTGGTTTGCTGGTCCACAAAGTCACTGAAATGGGGGTTCTTGGAAAAAAAAAGAACACTGAATTCATTTTGTATCATAGTACTCATTCTGTATCATAGACAATCTTGTAAGTAAATTGCTACACAGTGCAAAAAAAAAAAAAAAAAAAAAAAAAAAAAATATATATATATATATATATATATATATAGAGAGAGAGAGAGAGAGAGAGAGAAAGAGAGAGAGAAAGAGAGAGAGAATTAAAACTATGCAGTACACAAGGTTTCTAGATAAGCTGGCCATGTCAGGCAGACATCCTTTATCAGCTGTGCAAACAAAGTGCTTCTGATGCGTTAGGAGTTAAATCACTTTATTTTCCAACATAAACTACATAAACTGGTTTCACCTCCTAGAGCTTCAGAAGCACTTTGCTTACACAGCTGAAGAACAAGCTCTGTCCAGAATCTCTTTCTCTGTAAACCTTTTGTACTACACTGCAATTTTTACAACCTCTGTACCTTTAATATAGTACACTACAATTACCACTTAAATAAGTAAATGCACACATCTCTACTAATAAGTAACATTTTATTAGTAGAAAAAATAAACATGACTATTTCTGTGCAGTTTGATGTGATATAGGCTGTATTAACTTATATGTGAGATAAATTAATTAATCTCTGTTGTATTTAATAATACACTTAATAGTTACTATAATTATAAAAACATGTTTGTGTTCAATAATAACTTGTGACTAAACAAAAATTTTATAGTTTTAAATTCTGTAGTTTTTGACCCACATGTTACCTATACACTCAGGAAAGACTAAAATTATAGCTTTGAGTCATATGATTTATAAGAAGACTCACAGCAGGTCTTTGCAATAACTGACATCATATTTATGATACAAGCTCAATATAATATCTGACAATACATCCTTCAGGGAAAATGTAATTTAAAAGAATTCTCATGTGTAGCAATCTAGTGGCTATGTAGCTTGAACATGTTTAATCAGAGAGACTTTTACCATGACTTTTGCTATCAGAACAGAAAGTGCACCTAATACTCATATTATGTCATGGGCTAACAGGATTGCAATGCATTTTATATAATGGTTAAAATGTTAATTAATTCAGATAATATTCAGATAATATACAAATTCATTTCAATAATATACTTTTTAAAGAAATGTAAATTACATTTTACGTATACATTAAATATATAATGTGTATAGGTCTTTTTGTTCTGACACATCACAATATATCTTTCACCACAACAAACAACAGAGGGACAGTTTTTATTACTCTTATGACTCACCTGCATTACATCTGGAACGTTAACCCCCTTTTTGGTTGTCACTACATGTCCCACTATGCCCATGTCAGTGGGGAACACAATCTCAGATAGTGGATTTACCAGGTTGTTCTCAAACGTGGAGGTAGCGGTAACATCAAAAAGACATGTGGCCAGTTCCGGGATTCCATTCCTAGCCCTGTGTATGAAGTAGCTGCACCGATCTGCTTTCACCAGCATGCACATTCGCTGCAGGACCTTGTGCATGCTTTTCTCCATTACCTGCTCACTTTGCATTTCCCTGACCAGGTCAAAAATGACGGCAGCCTCCTGGATCTGGGAGACATCTCTGTATGAGCACGGCTCGTTGATCTCAAGCTTCTCCGTGAAAGCAGCATTGATGACCTCGGCTCGCACCTTCTTGTCAAAATACTCTTTGGCAAACTGGGGATTATTTTCCAAGTATTTTTCCACACTGTCTTTGTCTGCCATTTTGTAACACGTGTGTACTGTAGGGGCCTCAGAGATGCATCACTGGTGGGAAGACAGAAGAAGGAGGAGAGAAGCACTGCTAGTTGCTCCAGTGACCCTCTCCATCAGGCAGTGTCATCCTCCAGGGTCCTGCTGCACAAATTTCAAGAGGATCCTGGACTTCTTCACCAAGCTAGCAGACTACTGTGGCTTACGAGCTGAAGAGATCAAAGAGGCCGCTAATTAAAGTGACGTCATGACATTAAACCTCCTAAGCACGCTTAACCTGCAAATCCTACACACTGATCATTTTACATTGGGCAATCCAATCAGAAACAAAGTCCCTTGTTTTCTCTGACAAAGGTGTCACTGAGAGTGTTGCAAAATGACCTAATATATCAGCCGTTTCCTTAGAATAGTGAGCCTCACTCACCAGAACAGCTTTCTTGCACACATTTTAATTATATAATAATATTGCTCATATTTACAATCTTCCGCGTAATTGAGATGCTGAAACTCTAGTCCAGGGCTTCATCATGATATGATTACTGTAAAATCATTTTCACTGGCATTCTGTCTAAACTCCTATTACAGTTATTACAGCGTCCAGTATATACAATACTCAACAGAACAGAGGTCCTGCAAATAATTACAGCTCAACACAATTCTCTACTAGTTACCCTGGCTACTGGCACCTTCCTGTATTTAATACAATCTTTAGCTTTTAAATGACCTCCTCACATGACCACGCTACCTCTTATCCACCAGCACTTCTTCCTTTACCCACTGCTTATCCTTATGTCCTCTCTGAGAGTCCCTGTGTTAATGTATTATTTGAATGAACCAATTTCATTGTTGTTGTTGCTGTACTTCTGCATTAATGATATTAACAATTCGTTATCAATGGCATCCGTGTTTGAAAAATAGAGGGGAAAGTCCTAAAAATGTGAATGTTTTTTCAGTTTTCAATGATAGTTTCATAGTTCATGGTTTTCAGTGGTTTCCTGTTGATAATAGTGTCATTGCTTTATGTAAAGACTGCTTTGAACTACTGCGGTCTTCAGGGGTTTTGCCAATAAAATCATTGTCCTCTTCTGGATTTAAGCCTTGAATATGAAGGGAAATTCTTAGAAGTACACTATAATTGTCTTTTTTAAACACTGTCTATAAAGAGGTTGGTAGGAAGAACCTATTTCCAAATAATAGGATTAAAGATGACTGCTGTCTGCTGAACAGAAAAGAGGTCAGTGACTTTTTCTGTCTGAAGAAAAAGAAGAGAGTGGACAACAGGAAGCCCCGCGAGTTTTTTACTTAGCATAGCACTAACCCTAGTCCAGGATTAGCATAGCACTAATCCTAGTCCAGGATTAGCATAGCACTAATCCTAGTCCAGGATTAGCATAGCACCAACCCTATTCCAGGATTAGCATAGCACCAACCCTAGTCCAGGATTAGCATAGCACCAACCCTAGTGCAGGATTAAGTAAAAGTGACTAGGATATCCTCATCTGAACAGGTTTTTAAGGTTCTGAAGTTTACAGAATGGACTCAATGAAGATATCCAACAGATGAGCCAGTTGTGTTGTCCCACTGCATTATAGCAAAACAACAATTAAGAAAGGCTAACTGCCATCTATTTGATTTGCAGTATATAACTTTATGGTTTGTGGAAAACATTCAACACAATTTCCTGATTGGTCCTAAACATCATATAGATATTCTGAACAACACAAGAGATGGTTTGTCTGCAGTCTGGGGAGATTACCATTTAATTTGAAAGTCTTGCAAAACTAAAGATAATTTAAATGTTTAAACCTGTGCACTGATAAACTGACCAATCCAGAAAGTAGAGAGTGAAAAAAGGCACATGGAAAAAGGGAGCAGGAGAGTATTTAAAAACCCAGGAGCAGAAAATAGCGGATAACCTGGACGTCTCTCCCCAAAGCTTGTGCAGCCTTGGGTAACATCTGCCTTTGCTAGAACATGCACAAAATTCCTTGGGTATTGACAACCAGCCAATAATCCTAAAGCCACACCCCCTTCAGGGGAAACAACTGAACTAGGTGGAGGGTGGTGGGGAAGTAACGTTTTTCAGCTTTCAGATTCCATCCATCTACTATTATTATTATTATTATTATCTATAGAAGGTTATACTATTGTGGAATATATACTATTCTATATATAGATTAGTATATACTCCACAAGAGTATAAACTGCTATAGGTTATACATACATACATATATACATATATATATATATACAATATATAAAGGCTGTGGAGTATATACTATTCTATATATTTATGTCTTTTTTTTTTTACATTTTCTCTAGTTACACAATATATTTTGATTTTGGGTGCAGAGGTCGACTCCACAGTGTTCTGTCAGATACGGCATTCAGTTATGCAAAAAATCCTAACCAATGAGTGCAATACTGGGGGCCAGAGTTGAAGGTTCGGGGCGGGATTGTGAAACTGCTTGCAGAAAGCACATCCTATATAAGCTCAGTACAAAAAACAAGCCCCAGTCCTGCCTCACTCCTCTGCCAGTACAGTCCGAAAAGGTACGGTGTGGTTGACAAGATCTCACTATTCTCAGAAAAAACAAAAGAGGGAAATATGTACTGAGATGCTCTTAAATTCTTCTTATTTCTCAAAGACAAACAAGCATAAATGAAATTTTGTTCGTCTGTCCAAGAAGAGGGACAGAGACTCTACTCTGCAGGGGACTGTGGATCCTATTTAAATGCTGCTTTCACAAATATCTCTTAGTGCTGACCTTTGACCCTGTTTTGCAGATCCAGCAGACAGCAGCATGCTGGGACTCTTTGTGGGTCTTTGTTTCCTGGCAACAGGCTGGGCACAAGACTGCCTGGTTAGCAACATCCCTGTCAAAGAGAACTTTGACAAATACAGAGTAAGTAAAAACATATTTTAGAAAATCTGGTTGTCTTGGTGCACTCTTTACCAAAGCAGTGTGTGTTAGGGATTCCAGGGTGTGTGAGGGATTCCACATGCTGGACTTCATTTCTCTCAACAGTTCCAAGGAACGTGGTATGCTGTAGCCAAAAAAGACCCGGTAGGACTTTTTCTTCTAGACAATGTTGTTGCTGATTACAAAGTGGAAGAGAACGGCAAAATGACGGCCACCGCTTTTGGCCGAGTGATAATTATGAAGTAAGTTCAAAATGTCCTTAAAAAGGTAATATTTGGTGCAACTGCTTCTGCAAGCTGAAAGTCTGCTTTATAATTTCACACCTTAGCAACTGGGAGACTTGTGCCCACATGTTCTCGACTTTCGACGAGTCACCAGACCCAGCCAAGTCCAAGCTCCGATATTGGGGTGCTGCATCATACCTCCAGACTGGATGTAAGCCAAACTAGAAAAGTTTATATGTGACTGAATCACCCCAATATATTAATACGCTATTTTTTATATGATCGTAGTGTTTCCATGCTAGAAGTGCTACAGTATAACTCTATCCAGGTTAATTATCTTGTATATAACCAAACAGATGATGACCACTGGATCATTGACACCGACTACGACAACTACGCAGTCCACTACGCCTGCAGAGAGCTGGACGCTGATGGAACCTGCCTGGATAGTTACTCCTTCATCTTTTCTCGCCACCCTACCGGCTTAAGGCCTGAAGACCAGAAGATTGTGACCCAGAAGAAGCAGGATTTATGCCTCCTGGGCAAATACAGGAGGGTCTCACACACTGGTACGTTTGCCCCACTTTGGTAACTCATTTTATAGCTTAGTAAAATTACAAGTATCATTACATTTTCTAATAATGTCAAACACTTCTATAATCACATGGCACAACACTGAAACATGTTTTCATGAGAATATACTGACTCTCTTTGCAGGTTTCTGCCAGGTGTGAAACAGTTCTGCAGAAGAAGTACCAATAATGTAAACCCTTACATTTCCTATGTCTAGTATTCATGTAAATAAAATTTTTCATTTTAAAATAATCCAGTATCAGCATTACGAATGCTAATCGTAAGAGAAAAAGATGACTGAAAATTTGAATTTTACTAATGTTAGTGCATCATGTTACAAGATGTAATCTTTTACTTATTCAAACATATTCTATTGTTCAAAATGATTGCTGACGAGAATAAATCCGTGACCTCAGGAGTGTTTTGTTTTTGACATCTTCAGACTATTTAGTGAGCACATCTTTGTGACAGTGCAACTTGTTCCTTTCACTTAATTTATTGAAAATATTAATTTTGTTCTGTATGAATAATCTGAACCACAACTCTAACAAAAATCCACAGAAAGATGTTCATTAGTTAAAGCATTGAATTTGATTTCAACTGGTTACTCTGTGTGGGCCCCTTCGTGGACAACAGCAGTATCACTAATTGCCATGCCTTAAAGAGGTGCAAGACAAGTCAAGCAACACTCATTCTTTCTGAATCCCTGTTGTACTGTAGGTTGTGAAAAGATGTGGACATGATGTTGAAAAGATAAAAGAAAAACCTGATCACAAAAATGAACCATGATATTCTGAGTTTACAGTTTTCCAAAGGTATACATAGTAAAACAAAAACATACACGAGTTTGACCAAAAGATGCTACAACTACCATAAATTAATATCTTCCTGAGTATCTTCCACTTAGATGCACCACTAATCCTTTCATGAATATTCAAAACACCAGTGATTTATCCAAAAATAAAAATACAGAAAGTTTTCTTTGGAATGTTAAGCAGGCTAAAACAGAAGCACAAAAATATAAAATATTAAACAAGAAAATAAAAAAGTCGTAGGCACACTATCAAATGCTCAATTCCTTTTTCTTTCTTTTATGAAGTCTTAGTTGAAGCAGTAGTCAAGATGTGCAAGAAGCTCTCTGTGCTGACTAGTGGGATACGATGCCTGGCAGTTGGGACACTCCAGGATGCTCTCGTCCAGTGTGCTGTGGCTCTTCGTTGGAGATGTAGGGTTCAGAATGCGGTCGTGAATGGTCAGTCTCTCCAAGTCGAGTTTGTTGTATGAACTGGGCTCAGAGAATCGGGTTTCGCGCTGCTGTTTCTGAACAATTGTACCAGACATTTGCACTCACTTTAATTAAGCATGGCCTAAAAATATCTAAATGTATAAATCAAGTTGAGAAATGAAAAGCCTGCAGGTTTGGAAGGGACTTACTGAGGACTCCAGCCGTGTGATTTGATCCCTCGCTTTACGAAGCTCCTTCAACACTTTATGGAGCTGGTGCTGTAGACTCTGACGGTCTAGTTTCTCATTCTCAAAATCTTTGGCTGACAACTGGATCTGCCAAATGAAGTGAGTGCTTTAGAGAGGATTAGATATCTCTTGTAAATAAATCATATAAAAGTAAGATCTTCTACCTGTTGTTCCAAAACAGCAATCTTTTTTTGCTCCTCATGCTGGTTCAATAGGGATTTCTGAAGTAGGTTCACCTTTCAAAGGAAAAAAGGTTGTACTTGTATATGACACTTGTATATGACAAACTTCATAATCCACTTATCCATGATTATTAACAGCATTTATACAGGTTGAACCATTTTGAAACAGCCAGAAATTCAAATTTTTCACATATCCTAAATACAATGATAATAAAGATATATTTGGTGTATGGATGTTTTTATGAAATTAAGTATTTCAAATGATTTTATGCAGCTTAATAATATATTACATGTTTTAACAAAAGGCTTTGGGTTAAATAGCTTCACCCCATAATTATACTTTCTACCTACATTGGGTCTCGTACCTCCAGTGCAAAACAAGTTCAGACTAATCTGCTACAACTGGGAAAATTCAAAACATTTATAAATGAACGATCCCAACGATCCGTTTTATACATGGAATGCTGACCTACATATCCCCACTCCCTTCCCCCACACTACCTGCATCATCATCTCAGCCACCCTCTTCCTCTCCTCCTCCAGCCGGACATCAGCCACCTCCAGGTCATCCTGCAACCGAGCTGCACGCTCAGCAGCCAGCTTCCTCTCCTCTACCAAGGCCTGCCGACTGTTCCGCCGCTCCTCCTGGAGCTCCTCCTGGGTGTGCTTCATCTCCTGGGTCTGTTCTTCATACTTGGCCCTTAGCTCATTCAGTTCAGCCCGTACACTGATGCCCTGTGCCCGCTCCTCGCTCAGCTGCTGCCGGACCACCTGAAGTAGCTCATCCTGGTTTGGCTGGGCTGCGGGGGGCACTGGACCTGTTTAATATGGGCATGAATTGCATGTGTGGTTATTACCTTTGACCAAATGACGCAGCATAAAATCAATGTTTAAAAAGAGCAATTCAGAGGTGAGAAACATTTTAAAAAGTATGTTTTTTAATGACTGTAAATGAATCGTTCACTCATTAGCACCGGTATGACTAACAACGTTATTTATAACAATGCCACCCCACATTTTCTCTCTCTCACACGCACACGCTGCAATTATAGAACATGATATGGTCACATACAACAATGGCTTACAGTACATAGAAGTCATCATTTGTTGTTAGGGTAAAAAAGCATGAGGAAAATGCTGAGGTCAGTTATAAGAGTAGGACTCACAGCATCAACAACCATAAAAAAAAACATATATTCATTTTTAAGGGTCATATTTCTCTGAGGCCAGATAGGGTTTTTCCCCCCTTTTCTACCTTCCAAACGGTCATCTTTTTGCGGCTGGTGGAGTGCTTGCTTGGCATGGTTTAGCTGCTGCTCAAGTTCTGTGATCCTGCCCAAGATCCCCTGAACGTAGGCCTCTCTCTGCTGGTCATAAATAAGCCACTGCTGATTTTTCTCCAGGGCCTTGAACACAATGGCATGAAGCAGAGAAGAAAACAGGTCATGTTTGTTTTAAAAAAATGCATCTCAGCTTCTAGCGCAGCAGTAGGGATTTCATGATACCAGAAATGTATTAGTCAGTACCAATAGCACTAAAATTCTATGATTCTCGATACCAATTTCGATTCCAGGACAAAATGTAAACCAATGAAATTTGTCTCAACATAAACACTTTTACTTAAGAAGTCTATTTCCAGCAAACGAAAAACAACTGTGATTGGGTAAACAATCGAACCAAATACATTGGTCCTACCAGGCAGAAATAATTTTATGTACACAAAGATTCGCAAAATAGCTAAAAGAAAACCAGAGTTGCTGTACATTCTGCTAATAGCCTATTAATATGAACAGGGATGCTGAGTACACTCCATTTATGTAGCTTTTTATATATGGAATTTTTACTACATCACTGGTTATGAACTACTGCAGCGTTTGCCAAAGCAAACTAACAGTAGCCGTTTGTGAACTTTGTGTGCCAGCAAGTTGAGATGCTGCTGTCGCAGTTCACAAATCACAACGGTAACGCAACAACAGTGTTTCCTCCTATAGTGACAAATGTTTCTGTAAGGATTCAAGTCCCTGTCTGGCATGTGCTGGAGCCAATAGCCAGCTAGCTAAATCTAAATTATGAGCTCAGAATGTTGTTTGACGATAACATCGAAATTCTCACAAAACGTTAAGCTAAGCAACTCACTGTCTGATCCCTACGATCAAATTGATTGTAATTACCTGACAAGAAAGCAAAAATCTCCGGGCCAGTCCAAAGTACTGTGAGATCTGCTGATGTGGTTAACCTGACCTACAGACCAACAGGCCTAGCATCGGAGCCAATAGCCAGCTAGCTAAATCTAAATTATGAGCTCAGAATGTTGTTTGACGATAACATCGAAATTAGATGATAGCAGGCGTAGGCTACAGTGGTAAACAGTTAACAAGAGTATTGTATATTAAAATTTATTATGTTCATCAGTGAATGTTCATGTTATCCATGCCATCAACGTAATATAAACCACTGCGTGCAAGTGGCACAGTTTGAATACAATTGGCATCTGCCTCCATCGTGAGGCACCCAATATGGTCACTAATTCCAAATTCAATACAAAACATAGTAAATTAAATGTGTTGTGAAATTGTTGCAACCTACTTAAAATGTTATGCAATAACTAGTAGTATGTACAATCTTTCTGTGGGCATTGGGGTTCGTGATTTCAATGCATTGTGTCATTACCAATAAAATATGCATCAATCGTTTCACAGCAGGGGAGTGGGCTTGAGGGCCTCAAATTTTTGTGGCATTAGTCATTCTAGTTCAGTGGTCCCTTAATGTCCCAACAGATTGAGACACTGGTCGACCTAGGTGTCAGGTGTTGTCTGAATGCAGACAGTAGCATGTACAAAGAAGTCCTTACATTGGTTTTTTTTTTTAACTGGATGACATTTTGATTGGCATTTTCCCTTTTCGAATAAAACAAAAAATACTATTGAGCCTACGGTGGAAAACAATAGGCACACTTCCTGAGGTTGACCACCTAAATGGCCCAACAGGTTAGGGCACTATGGTCACCTGTGAAGTGTTACTATGAATACTGAAAGTTGCTTATATAAAAATAATTACTCATTGTGGTGAGCATTGTGAACAAGTGATGTTCATGCAATTCTATTTTTTTTTTTAAAGAAACACTTTTCAGGCAAACCAGTTATTGAATTATTAAGTCTTGACCTTAGATCTTTCACCTATAGGGTGAATGTGTTCACCAGTTATACCACAATGATTTCCTAGAGTTTGCACTTGAGCACTATTATATATTTTGTAAATATTTTGGCTAATTTAAAATGTTCAAATTAACAACATTTCATTGAACAATTTGTCTAATTTAAGGACATTTATTAGAATTTGGTAAGACATGACAATTTTCTCTCAGTAGATCACCTGAAACAAAAGTTATAAACTATCTATTTGTTTCCACAAATCCTACAAATGGCACTATGGTTAGCCTAACAAAATACCTTTCAAGAGGAAGGTGTCGATGTTGGGTGCCTCACGGTGGAGGTAGATACCGACTGTATTCAAGCAGTGCCATTCGCTCGCAGTGTTTTTATATTACGCTGATGGCATGGATAACATGAACATACACTGATAAACATAGTAAATCCTCTCAATACTCTCGTTAATTGTTTACCACTGTAGCCTACGCCTACTATAATCTAAATTCGACATGTTATCCTCAAACATCATTCTGAACTCAATTTAGAGCTGGCTAGCCGGCTATCGGCTAGAATCGTTAACCAAACATAAAGCATATGCCACAATCGAGTGGCACTAGCCACACAAAGTGCCACGACCTGCCACAATGTGCCATTTCCTGGTGACGCATTTTGTGGCACGTGCCGCTAGACGCCACAAGCCAAACAGGGACCAAACCCCCCTCTCTCTTTCCCTCACACATGCCAAACAGGGACCGAACCCCCTCTCCCCCGCACATGCCAAACAGGGACCAAATCCCCACTCTCATGCCAAATAGGGACCGAACCCCCTCAAATGTTTGCAGACACAGTTTGCATAATGGCTTTGCGCTGTCCATTATTTGCCCCGGATCGTCGGACTCAAAAGGACAAATATATCTGCACACGAAACTTTTGGTATTTTTTCCAACTAGTAGCACCGGACCTGTTGCCTCTGCTTTTGCCGACGTAATTTCTCCTGTTTGTGTTCTCCTGTTTCCTGTTACTGGCTCGTTAGCGTGTAGGCTTATTATGCTGCCCTCGTGTGGGCTGAGAGAGCTGTGAAACCGTCGGTAGCACAGGAAACAAGAACGTTTTCTGAATTCAGAGTCGACTTGGCAACGAAGTATCGGTTCTTGTTGCATCTCTACGCAGCAGAGATGGAAATATGGGGGAGAGTCATGACTCACGTCTCGCAGATGCTCCTGGATCACTGCAACCTCTCCTGATGGTACCTGTTTATTAAATACATTGTGTGATTAATAATAATAAAAAATAATTACAAATCTTTTACGTTTTACATCTCACACAATCACATGCATGGCTAACCAAGAAGTAGCTAAATCAACAGTCAAGAACATACAGAAACATTAGAAGTGGAATTACTACCATGTTAAGCAGCCCTTTTGTGATCAATGTTCTTTAAAAAAAAAAAAGCTCTGTACATAACTTGTACTATAGCCGTACCAATGGCTGTATCTTCCCACTTCTCACAAAACGTTAAACTAAGCAACTCACTGTCTGATCCCTACGATCAAATTGATCGTAATTACCTGACAAGAAAACAAAAATCTCCAGGCCAGTCCAAAGTACTGTGAGATCTGCTGATGTGGTTAACCTGACCTACAGACCAACAGGCCTAGCATCAGAAGCTTGCACAGATATTCGAACATTGAAGGTTAAACTGTTTTTATAATTATGTTTATGTGCGAAAAATAAAACTCTATAGATGATCTGAGTACATCAACTACTAAGGGCCAAAGGAAAAACATATACCATTATAAATAAAGGGAAAAACATTCTGATTGTAATGATCTGCAAAGATTCTAGACAAAAAGAGAAACGAAATATTCCTCTGTATGACAAGGTAAAAATGTCCAAGTATCTCGCGCCATCTTGTGGATAAATCTGAACGTGGACGTCAAAAACAAAATTTCATATGCACAGGATAGCGTACACGATAATCAAGCATTTTGGCAATGTTCAGACTGCCTGCCAAATCCGATCTTTGGTATATCTACATCATATCTAGACTGATTTTAATAGTCTGGCCAGCAATCAGCAAAACCCTTACATTTATTTATGTCATTTAGCAGACGCTTTTAACCAAAGCGAATTTTGAACGAGAGCAAGCAAAGGAAAGTTAAGGACCTTGTTCAAGGGCCAGACAGTGGGAGCCTAGCAAATGTGGGGCTTGAATTGGCAGCATTCTGATTACGAGTCCTGTACCTGATCTAAAGCCATTGGATTTTTGCATATCAGTCTGAGTGCTCTGATCGCTCATACTGGATTTGAAAGCGCCTTTTGTGTTACTCGCAACGCGACAAATACAGAGTGACGAAAGCGCTGTTTAGAGCTCCAAAATTCATTTCAGAGAAATTGTAAGCGCCGTCCTTTTAAAAAAAATGCCGTTTCTGAGTTCGTCTATTAAGTTTCCAGTTTTGAATAGAGATCTGAACTGCGATGTAACGCAGCAATATTATGGAGGACGAGATAAATGCACATCCTCCCCCTGCACCCGCGTTTGAAATCTGCCTCGCCAGCGCGGCAACGTAGTTACTGGCGTCTTGGTCCTCCCAATGTTTCCTAATCCCCGCCTAGGGAGTTTTTCCTTGCCACCGTCGCCCCTGGCTTGCTCATTAGGGATCTGGAGCCATGCGATTGTAAAGCTCCTTTGCGACAACATATATCGTTAAAAACGCTTTATACATTGAATTGACTTGTTACCACAGCAATAGGCAGCTAGGTTGGTGATATCTGGACACATATCTGATCAGTTGCAGTGCGAACAGTATTCTCAAAAGATATAATCTAACAAATCCGATTTGCCTGCAGTCTGAACATCGCCTTTGATGTGACCAGCCCACATCGTTTGGGTCCTGTGGCTAAACACAGTGTCGTTGGGGGGGGGGGTGTGGACATTTTACGGGTTGCATAGGAACAATTACCTTTTCTCATCACATCTGCGCAGGATCAGTTCTGATCATAAAACGAACGCACGCATATTTCATCTACAGTTTTGTTTCTCACGATCTAACTGGCGTCTTGGAGTAAATTTGAGCCAAGTAGACATGCATAATTTCCATTTAGCTAAATAAGATATACATCAATATCAACAGATGCTTGTAAGGTCATATAAATAATTAAAAAATATATTTTTTTAATTATAAAATAAAAATTATTGTAAAATAATTGCTCAGACGAGAATCCTTCTAAAATGGTAGACAATTCAGTTTGATTGTTGTATTAGTCTAAATGTTAACTGGATTTGCAGACCCTTAATTTTAATAATAGTCCTTAATAATCAGTATGCGTATTCCGATAGTGCATGCCTTTTCTTAAGCACGTTTAAATTTAACTTATTAGCACCACATTTTCATGATTAATGTAAGAGTTATATGTGGGGAATTCAGAATCGCAGATATGAAAATAAAGCCCCACCGATTCATGCTTATTACCTGATATACAACAATTGATATACAACTGGCTTTCCAAAACTGTGTACGCTCAACTACTTAACTATGTTTGTTTACATTAGTTGCATTTATATTTGTTGTTACTTAGATAAGTGGCAGGCTACTAATCCTGCGCTAAGCTAATTCTATTCATAGCTATAATGCTAGCCAATGCCAAATAATACATGTAATACTAGCCATTGCTGATATAATTATTTTGTCCTTTCCTTTTTATATCGAAATACAACACTCAGTTGTCACGACCTTGTATGAAAATCATATGGCGATGCAATCTGAGTTTACCAAGCACTCTGTCTTTTGAGTGACACACCATGGACTACTTACACCTGCCAGTACAGATAATTGTTGGAAAATGGTAAAGCTATAAGACAAATTCTCTTAATCTTTTTGTGTTTTATCTTTTGGCAAATGAATTGCACTCACAATATAAGTGTAGTGGCATAGAGAGTATAACCATAACTGTACAAAAGCATATAAAATTATTACACTAATGGATAGTGAAAAAGTAACCAGCTGAATGGATAAATAAATAAATGGATCCCTAAAGCACAACCTCTGCTTTATTTACTTAATGTGTATTATTAACATGATTTCAATATTTATTTTTTAAATACCACTGTTATTGTCAATTCCTGTATATCAGAACACCAAACTAGCAGCATATCCCATTTAAAAAGGACCATATCAAGGTTTTGGCAGACTCTGCTAAAATGCATAAAAAGAACAAATGTAAATGCTTTCGATTCTGATTATAGCTAAACTACATGAAAAATACAACAGTGACATAGTTAATCTCACATGTGGACATCTTAGAGCATACCTATTGAAAGCATAGCAAAGTATACAATTAGTAGATTAATATGCATGATGTCTAAAGCATCCTCAGGGCCAGTTGGGGAACACAGGAAGTCTCTCACCTGTACATCAGTAACACGGTTCTCAAGCGTTTGGTACCTCTCAGCAGCAGCTGCCAACTTGTTTTTCAGGTCCTCTGTCTCGTGTGAGAGGGCCTGAAATAGTTTCTCTCTCTGCTCTGCCTCTTTTCTGGTCTGATCCAGCTGGTTCTGCATGGAAACCACTACTTGTCCACTTTTGGCAGCCAGTTGCTGCCTCAGAGAAGTTATTTCTTGGTCCTTTGCCAGCAACTGCTGCGAATTCTTCTCCCTCAGCATCTCCAGTGACACAATCCTCTATTGCAAAAAGGAAATCAATTGTGTAGGAAGAAAACGGATAATCACTTCAAAGTATCTGACAAACAAGTGACCTCGAACCAAAGTTGACCATCACCTAAAAGTACAAGACAAAATAGTACGAGAGTATATAAGCATATGGGACGAGAACACAGGAAAGGGTACCCCACCCAAAAGGGGTGAACTAGAAAAAAATGCATCTTTTTTATAACCTGATACAGCCTAACAGACTATAAGGGCACAGGTACAAAAGTGACTCACCTCCAAAAGCTTGGATTTATCCGAGTCAGGACACGTAGGTCTAAGTTTTCGTTTCGACATTTCATCCAAACTTTTCTTCAGTTGGGCATTTTCCTTTCTTACTTTCTCTAGTTCAGCTTCCACAGACTTTGAAACGCTGCTTTTAAATCCTAGTTTATTTACAATAGATTCTTTGGCTCCTTTGGCAGCCATCTCTGGAGTGTTCTCTGAAAAGCACACATTTACAACAACCAACAAGGACTTTTTTGAGTATCAAACTTCCTTCTCACTGATCGACAACTGTAAGCTGTCAGCTAGCTAACCTTGTTAGTTATCCTAGCAATAAACTATGACTGTTACCTAACTGACTGCTTTATTTGGTGCAAAATTAGTGTTGTAATATTAAACAATGATACACCATAGCGACTCACGCAAATGGTACTAATGTGTGTGTATATATATATATATATATATATAAACAAAAGTATTGACATCCACTTACGCGTCGGCTGTTTCAAAATATCCAGCTACAACATACTATGAGCTACCTAGCTAACTCCGTAGTAGAAACGGTTTTACGTCTCACACTTCCTTGTTAAAATTTAAATGCGGCGCCGCATTCTGCGTCACATCCGGATTTTTTAAAACGTGGAGTGTGTTCGAGCGCCTCATATTTCACGCAGCAACATTTCGTTCCTTTGTATAAAAACTCATCTCAGCATCTTTAAAACGTTGGTTATAAACATTATGAAGTGGAACAAGTCAACAGTTAGAAAAATATTATTTTAGTGTTATTAGTGAAACATCCAGCGCAGAAAGTCAAATAAAATGCTTCGCACTATAGGAAATTTGTAAAGATGAAAGGCGCCTCTTTACAGTTTCTGCATGTCAGAATGTACTAATGTTTAAATGTTAATTAAATGTTACATTCACTTCAGTAAGGTTCGGCGTAGTGGGACTGTGGGATTTACTCTGTACTGAACTTAGATAAACAATAGTACTGCAGGTTGAATAATCTGTGCGGTTTGTTTGTTTTTACTTAAAGCTTAAAAATGGTGTGTGTATATTTTACTGTCAGTTTTTGTGACCTTTTAGAATCTACAATATAGAACTTATCATTTGCTCCTATTCTGACATGATACTTAGACTAAGCACAAGAAAATTCTGTTTTAATTCGGTTGGGTCACATAAATGCTTGGGCCGGCCCTGTAGGTAGAAATATTTTGTGGAACTCTATGAATCTCTATCTCTATGAATCTATGAATAATGTTCGTTCTCACTTGGTAATTTGAAGAAATGTAATCAGTGCATTAGATGCACAATAAAAGCCCAGCAACAGCATATTCTCGTTGGTACATCGTTTTACTTCATGTTGTTACATCTTACACAATCTACTAATAGAGGCTCAACCAGAAAGTAGTACCGCGTTCAGTTTAATCACCCGTTGGATGGTTCATCCCGATGTTCAACTTGCTTCGCATAGCGCTCGATCACGGCACCCACCTGCCCCAATTTGGACTATTAATTAATTATGCCATAATAAGACTGCTCTGCTCCTCGCGACTTCTCCCCTGCCACCTCGTGCCCGTAACAGTTGTCGAGCCGAATTCCGACTCCTCGGTAGAGTCCTATACTTCCCTCGCGTGCCACCTACTGAATTTAGAAACATGCGCTTTAGATGGTATAACTTACACAACAAGAAACGTCACCAAAATTAAGGAGATTTGACTTTGCAATCCTGAGATTATGGGGGGTTACATTTTATTATTTTATTAAAAACATTTAACATCCTTACATCAATGTAAGTCTCAATGTTTGGAAATCATTATGCGCTGTGAATGATAATTAAATATTAGCCATTGTTTATGCATAGAAACAGATATTATCTGTATCTGTTTATACAGAAAATTATACAGAAATCGCGAATATTATTTAGTGTCTTTGCTTGCGTGTCGCGTGTAGGCTTCTGCTGAGGAGCCGGTGTAACACCGGAATTCGGCACGACACCGGCACTGAGGACGGACTTGGGCTGGGGGTTGGAACCAAGCACACACAAACCTTCTTGGTAATGGATAACAATAAATTTAATTAAGCTATTTTAAAAACGTATACAATCTGCAACAATTTAAAGTATTTCAGTAGGTTTGTAGGTTTTTTTTTATCTTATATTTAGCAGCACACCCTTGAGAACTAAGATTCAACCTGGTGGAGAGTCAAGCGCATTCTGTTGAATTGTTGTTACCCAGTAACTCACCAAACGGTAATTTATATATGAAAGCGAGTGTGCTGTTATACTGAATATCATCACCATCACTATCATCAACACCATCATCATCACCACCATCACCACCACCATCATCATCGTCATCATTGTCCTCATCATCACCATCACCACCATCATCATCATCATCATCATCATCATCATTAGCATCATCACCATCATCATAGCCATCACAATCACCATCACATTCATCATCATCATCATCATCATCATCATCACCACCATCACCACCACCATCATCATCATCGTCATTGTCATCATCACCATCATTATCATCACCATCACCATCACCATCACCATCATCATCATCGTTGTCATCATCATCACCACCACCATCACCACCATCGTCATCATCATCATCGTTGTCATCATCATCATCACCATCATTACCACCACCATCATCATCATCGTTGTCATCATCATCATCACCATCACCATCACCATCATTACCATCACCATCATTA
This sequence comes from Brachyhypopomus occidentalis, assembly GCA_020368025.1. Classification (NCBI taxonomy): domain Eukaryota; kingdom Metazoa; phylum Chordata; class Actinopteri; order Gymnotiformes; family Hypopomidae; genus Brachyhypopomus; species Brachyhypopomus occidentalis. Next base: position 5,742,743 of record JAGXOD010001383.1, read on the forward strand.
TCATCAGCATCAGCATCAGCATCAGCATCAGCATCAGCATCATCAGCATCATCATCATCATCATCAGCATTATCAGCATTTCCTTAACATTCAGCAATGCTCATTCGTTGCTACAGGACACAGGGATGGCTGTATATTCTGTGCGTTTTCAACACCAAAATTCTTTGGTTATTCAATATTCAGTCACCAAATTTTTCCAATAGCTGGTTTGATATTTACAGTGGCAGATTCCTGTCTATGATTTGTATGATTTGTTTAGGACAGTCGGTGCACCTTCATTCAGTGGTGAAATTATGTCACCAATATATCTACCCTAATTTTGAGATGGTATGTATGTGCCTTACTGAAGGCCAATAGTTTCCCTAGCAACAAATTGAAATCAGTCATTCCTATTCCCACAAGCGAATAAGGATGAGTCCACTTCCCAGACTTTACATCACACAGTAACAAGTTTATTTATTTTTTTAATTCAGAAAGACGTGCTATAATATGAAAAAGTGCTGTTTCTGAAATACATTTGCTCTATTCTATGTAATAACTAACTCAATATTTTCTTAGAGGGCAGGACAAATGTATGCTACTCACTATAAAAATATATTTTATCAAAAAGAAATAAATGAATACAAAAAGACATCTATAAACAATGTACACCAACACAAAATGCATGAAATGCATAATTTGATACTGGACATTTGATAATTTGATTTTGATCTTATCAAATTATTTACTTCAACATTGATAGTTGTTATGTCATATCAACATTATTTAAACCGATATCTTCTCCCAACTTCGAAGAGCAAAGATATTATCCTTCACCTTTTTGTTCCTTCACCAGGTTCTAAGACTACAACTCATTTAATTCAATGTTGAGAATTATATATAACATGAGGATAAAATGTGATGGATTTGTTAAATGTGACCAATTTTGTATGTAGACTCTACAATACCTTCAGTACAAAGATCACAGCACATAATCTCCATGATTATAAAACAAATGCACTAGCGTAAGCGGTATTGAGTTATTATTATAATAATATTGGCATATTTGTATTTACACTAGTATTTATCATTTAAATACTGTTTTATCTGAATGTGGATCATTCAAATGTTACAGCACATACAAATATATGCATTATATATAAATATATTATCACAATATTCATTTTCATTTGAGAGTTGTCTTCTCTCCCATTCACCTCCAGCATTCAAGAATTGATTATTCTTTGCTTTAAAATATGAGTTTGGAAAAAAGTCCAAGCCTGCCCATCTAGGTGCTGAATATCTTTGCACTTAAATGCAATGATTCTCCTCTTGAAACTCTTTTCAAACTTCAAAGTTTAGTCTTTCCCTTATACAGACATGTTGCAATATTTATTTCTCAGCTATTTGGTCTTCCACTTTTATTGCAGTCCCTGATGATAACTGCCAACATATGCTTTTCTGAAATAAGGGCCTAAGCAGTAAGATTTTCACTGCCAAATTTTCACTGCCAAATTTTCACTGCCAGATTTTCACTGCTTTCAACGCTTAGTTTTCTATTATAGGTAGCACAATCCTAACCATGGCATTACAGCTTGGGACACCAAGAAATGGTATTTTTGCTCTGACTTCTCGTGGCGGTGCTTCAGGTTTAATTCAACTTTGCATGAGAGCTCTCATTTATTACAGCATGACATAGATATGACAGGTGTCAGCATATTAATTAACCACTTAGCTAAGATTGTGGTAAGGAAGAGAGTCAGACTGTTTAGGCCGTTGTCTTCCAGTCAGTGGCCTGACATGATGGGATTCCAAGGCAAAAATTATCCCTCAGGATTTCACATTAACTGCAAAGGTACAAACAATTGAAAATGAAAGAAAGTTAAAACCATAATAGAAATGTTCAGGTTAATAATACTATAATTTGTAGTTCAAATAAAAAAACAGTATCCCACTTCAAGACCAATGACGTGACCTATAGTTCTGTTTGAATAGCTGGCTATATTAAATGTAACTGGAATTCTTTTGCAAGAAAAGAAAAAGCATGACAGCACTATGACATACTGATTATTTGCACAGCATACAGTATATGACAAAAAAATAAAATCAGAGATCCAAACAAAGAGTTAGTGGCACTGGGAAAACTGGGCGTTCAGGCAAAGGTCACTTACTTGACAGATTCACCACACAGGCCACTATGATGATGACTCCACCCACGATTGACACAGTGGAAAGTAGCTTGGCAACCCGACCCAGCCGCCTGGCTCCATCGATGTTCCCTTGTTCTAGGCTGTTTCGGGACTAAACACAAACAGATGAAGATAAGCCCCCATATACCCAGCATCACTTAAACTCTATAATCAGTAAAACATCCACCGTAGCGACATCACTGTAGATAAATATAATGGCACATTGCCTTGACACTAATCACAAAACAACACCTGACAATAACCCCAAACAACACCTCACACTAACCCCAAACAACACCTGACACTAGTCCTAAACACCGAACACTAATCCCAAAACAACACCTGACACTAATCCCAAACAACACCGGACACTAATCCCAAAACAACACCTGGCACTAATCCCAAAACAACACCGGACACTAATCCCAAAACAACACCTGACACTAATCCCAAAACAACACCGGACACTAATCCCAAACAACACCTGACACAAATTCCTAACAACACCTGACTGCCCCTTTTCCCTCTTTACTTACCATGACAGAGTAAACAAACCCCACAATGTTGACTGGCCAAACAGGGCAGAAGCACGCGATGATGGACAGGACAAGGTAGTCCTTGGGTTTGGAGCGGTCCAGGGGTGGGTTGGTGGCCAGGCTGGAATGGCGGGAGAGTGAGGGACGGGGTGAGAATGCCGTATAGGCTATAGAGTTGGACCTGCCCGCCATTCGTGTACGACCAAGCGGAGGGGGACGTGCACATGGTACGGAGTGATGGCGTCGGGGTGGAGATGCAAGACTAGATGTTGACAATTTAGCTTCTGTTAGAGAAGAGCAGAGCCCCTGACCTGCAAAGACACATGGGAAAAAGAAATTATAACTACTCAAAAGCATACAGTATGTCTGTACTAATTCATAGATCTGCTTGGAAAATAAATCATGTTGATAATTTTCTCCTCAGCCGAGGTCAGTTTGACTTGCATCACCATAAATTCTTCCCCAGCCAACAGTGAAAGAACACTGTCCTGGCAGTACTGAAACATTAATAAACCATTCAACAAAATAATGAACCCAACCCCCAACTCCCCACTGTCTCAGCCATTTTTAATTAGAATGTCACATTTAATTACATTAAGATAAACACACACACACACAAACACACACACACTTCTTTTTGACAGAAAAAATAAATATTGAGTTCCACAATACTAACTACTTCAAAATAACATTCTAAATAATGAAACTGTGAAACGAAGCAATCTGCTATATGAACAATTACACCTACACCATCATACAAAGATAAAGTGGCCACATACAAAAACAACTAAAACTGCAGATTATTTATAGCACCTCACATTGTCTTGAGACTTAAGGCCTGACAAAGAGCACATTGCAGTAATCAATGTTGCATTTAGCTTTCAGGTACATGCAATTCTATTGTACTCAAACTGATGATTCAGTTCATAGCTGGCCCATCATGTGCACATAGTATATTTTCTAGCAAGATATTGAGCTAATGTGACATATGCTCTAATATTTTAATATTTTGTAATATTTTGTCTTTATTAAGGCTGATTATTATCATTAATAATAATTAATTATTTAAGCATAATTATTCTATTAAGATATAAGAGTATTGTTTATTTATTCAATTATTCACTTAGCTGACAATACAAATATATATTTGAAATTCTGCACATCTCAGCAGTCTTCAAAATGTTTCCTGGTTCATCTCATCCAGTTTATTACCAGACTACCAGGCCACTGTACCCAGATGGTGTAGAACTTTAAAAAATAAAGAAAAATCAAATCTACAAAATAATAGTTCTTGAAGGAAATGTGATTAAAGATTTTGCATTCCAACTACCAAGTTCTGGCTAAATTAAAGTAGTCTCCTACCATTCTCAGTCTTCTCTCTGATGTCAACAATGACTTCTCCAGGATGGTGTGCCCCTTCCTGGGCTTGCTGGGGCAAAGACAGGGGGCGCAGGCAAGGGAAGGAGTCAGTCGCATGGGCAAAATAGCCATCCTCGGCTGCCTCTGGTTGAGGGGCAATAGGCTCCTCATCGTGGGCACCAAGCAGCGAGTCCTTATGGTGGTCCATGTCCTCGGAGACGACAGCAGATCCAGACAAGGCCAGATTGGCTTTGCAGCTCACAGGGAAATCCTGCTGGTCTGTGAGGTGATGACATGGACAAGATATCTGTTTCAAACACCGGCTGAAACACTATGAGTTGACTGTGATTATCTCTGAACCTCTGAAATCATCCAGAATGTACAATCAGATGCATCGTCACACTCTGGCTCAAGGCTGCCAGAATGCAAGTCGTGTCACCCACCCTGGGTGACTGCAAAGTACAACCTCCAGTAATAAGCAAGGGCTCTTAAATGTCTACACATTCTGACTGATTAGCAGGCATTAATTACAAGTATCAATAAGATTTTAATGATTTTTTAATCTCTTATGCGATATATAGGTCACTGCCTCAGACAGAAACTAATGAATAAATATATGAAGCATATCTCATGAAAATATGGAAATAATGGAAATATTTTCAAATCAAATATTTTCAAGTCAAATCGCAAATCAACGTGCTGATATAGGGGAAGAACCTTGAGGGAGGGACTCGATAAACAAACGCACTGATCGTTTACCCTGCAAGACTGCCGACTGTAAACGGCTGATAATAACTGATCAAAATATTTGTTGAATTAAAAGGCAATCTCAAGAATCCATGTTAAAATATACGAATGGGATAACGAGAGAGAAAGAATAGTAACAGTGAAAACGAAAGAGAGAGTAACGGCATCGCAGAATATACTACAGCATAATGAATTGCTATCACCGTTTTTTGTTTGTTTTTTGTTGGTCTGTTTGTTTGTTTGTTTTGGCAAATTATCTGAATAATAAGTATGAGGCAAAGACATAGCAAACCCAAAATTAAGCAGCATAATGAATATTCCAAGTTTGGGTATGACTGCCTTTGTGTCAATAAATAGACAAAGAACCTCCACTCCCCCAACCCCCCCAAATGTATTGACAGCGTATCAGCATGGCTACACGTACCTTACACTGTCCAGTTCAAGTCGCTTGTAGGTCGCTCTCTTGCAAAAGGAAAAAACAAGCACAAGTCGTAACCGAGGGAAATAGTAGTAGTCATACTGTAGAGAGCTTGCGCATCCTTTTTATGTACGAAACACTACGTAAATCACTGAGCGGCGGATGAAAACGTTCTTAGACTATTCCCATCCCGAAATTCCTGTCTGTAGATACAACGCAAATAATACAACAGGAGGGGTGGGAGGGAAGCTGAAATTAATAAACATAAGGGACTGAACGGACATTATACAGACAATGAAAGAAACACCAAAGTGGCGTATTTTTACCTGAATTTGAGAAAAGCAAACTCAGCAAATTGGGAAATTAAATTCTCGCCTTGTCAGTGGTCTGTAATTCAGAGGTAATGACACACATTCGAGTTTCACCTATTATTAAACAACATAAAGGCAAGAATGGTTGGTTGATAACATATATTTAATTGTTTCCCTGTGGTAATTTCTGAAAATGAACGAGACAATACGAGAAAGAAAAATGGTTAACGACAGTAGCAGGCTCACAGGGCTGTGATCATTTTTTGCGCCGCCTACTGAAAAAACACAATAACTACAAAAACATAGGAATTAACACACGAGCTTTTTCAATGTAAGTTACCGTTTAGTGTGAAATAAATGGTCCCATTCCAAAACACTAGAAGTTTAGCATATATTAACATATATTTTACGACGCATCATTTCCATTAAAATGTTACATGCCCTGAAAAGAAGCGTGTAACAATAAACAAACAAACAAACAAACGCAGTTGAGTTTGAGTTTGACCTTGTCACTATAGTAGCGTGTGGACATGTAAACCCTTCCTCTTGTCATCTTAATTAAATGATATTAGCAATTCAGCACTATTGGACAGTGAAAAGATGGAAAGTGCATGAAGTATATTTATATGTAGTAACTATTATTAGCAATTTCTAGCTGGGCCTAGAATGCCCTTGTGGTCCCTTACACAGCTTTACCCTCCTGCGTCAGCCATCATCAGTAGAGGACGTACATCTGTGAGAGTGCTGAACGCACACACCCTCTCTGCTGGAATCAGTACATCTGTGAGAGTGCTGAACGCACACACCCTCTCTGCTGGAATCAGTACATCTGTGAGAGTGCTGAACGCACACACCCTCTCTGCTGGAATCAGTACATCTGTGAGAGTGCTGAATGCACACACCCTCTCTGCTGGAATCAGTACATCTGTGAGAGTGCTGAACGCACACACCCTCTCTGCTGGAATCAGTACATCTGTGAGAGTGCTGAATGCACACACCCTCTCTGCTGGAATCAGTACATCTGTGAGAGTGCTGAGTGCTGAACGCACACACCCTCTCTGCTGGAATCAGTACATCTGTGAGAGTGCTGAATGCACACACCCTCTCTGCTGGAATCAGTACATCTGTGAGAGTGCTGAACGCACACACCCTCTCTGCTGGAATCAGTACATCTGTGCTGAAGAGTGCTGAATCAGTACATCTGTGAGACACCCTCTCTGCTGGAATCAGTACATCTGTGAGAGTGCTGAATGCACACACCCTCTCTGCTGGAATCAGTACATCTGTGAGAGTGCTGAATGCACACACACCCTCTCTGGAATCAGTACATCTGGAATCAGTACATCTGTGAGAGTGCTGAACGCACACACCCTCTCTGCTGGAATCAGTACATCTGTGAGAGTGCTGAATGCACACACCCTCTCTGCTGGAATCAGTACATCTGTGAGAGTGCTGAATGCACACACCCTCTCTGCTGGAATCAGTACATCTGTGAGAGTGCTGAACGCACCCCTCTCTGGAATCTGCTGGAATCAGCACATCTGTGAGAGTGCTGAATGCACTGCTGGAATCAGTACATCTGCTGGAATCTGGAATCAGTACATCTGTGAGAGAGCTGAACGCACACACCCTACTCTGCTGGAATCTGCTGGAATCATCTGTGAGAGTGCTGAACGCACACACCCGCTCTACTGGAATCAGTACATCTGTGAGAGAGCTGAATCAGTACATCTGTAAGAGAGCTGAACACACACCCTCTCTGCTGGAATCAGTACATCTGTGAGAGTGCTGAATGCACACACCCGCTCTACTGGAATCAGTACATCTGTAAGAGAGCTGAGCACACACCCTCTCTGCTGGAATCAGTACATCTGTCTGCTGGAATCACACACCCTCTCTGCTGGAATCTACATCTGTGAGAGTGCTGAATGCACACACCCTCTCTGCTGGAATCAGTACATCTGGGAGAGGGCTGAACGCACACACCCTCTCTGCTGGAATCAGTACATCTGTGAGAGTGCTGAATGCACACACCCTCTCTGCTGGAATCAGTACATCTGTGAGAGTGCTGAATGCACACACCCTCTCTGCTGGAATCAGTACATCTGTGAGAGTGCTGAATGCACACACCCTCTCTGCTGGAATCAGTGTCCACAATAAAGAGTAGGTTAGCCTCTAGGAGGCACCAGGAAAGGTGAACTCATAAGGACCTGCTACAGCAGAACCTATAACTGCTGCAGGGCCTCATGGTCCTCCAAGTCTTTCAAGCAGTTAAAATCTTTGTCTTCTGAAGGAAATTGTAAAAGGAGATAGGAATGCAGGACCATTCCTGCAATCACCTGTGCAGAATGCTGCCTAGTGGTAAGCTCCTGCACACTGGGATTCCCCATCCCAGCCAGGAGGGTTCTTCTAGCCTGCAGTCACCACCTCTGGCATAGCTACTGTGACCATCAACCCAGTGTTCACCTGAACAGTGCATGGAACCCCTTCAATATTATATTATTACATTATTTTATTATGTTTATTTATTATATAAATATTATATATTTATATTATATATAATAATTTATTATATTATTATTATGAGGCGCTCCGGGCATGTCCAACTGGGAGGAGACCCCGGGGAAGACCCAGGACATGCTGGAGAGATTATATCTCTCGGCTGTCCTGGGAATGCCTTGGTATCCCCCCCAAGAAGAACTAGAAGAGGTGTCTGGAGAGAGGGAAACCTCGGCCTCTTTGCTTAGGCTACTGCCCCCGCGACCTGGATAAGCAGATGAAGATGGATGGATGGATTATGTTTGTTTTCTTCTATTTATTATGTAAAGCACTTTGAGTTGCATGTATGTATGAAAGACGCTATACAAATAAATGTGGTACATGACTGTTGGAGCCTGTTGAGTCCCACTCAATGAAAACCTGGCATACTTCCTGCTGGTCCCCACTCCCCTCCCCAAAGTCCTAGCCAAATGACCTGGCTGGACATATGTCCCGCTCCAGTGTGACTGTGCCACTGGCTGTATGGCCGTGGGAGTGGCTAAGCCCTCACTTCTGTCATCTCCTCCAACCACACTGGCCCCTGTGACACAGTTTACTCCACAGACCTGACCCCTGAATCAATAACACCTGCACATCATGAAGCTGCCGACCACAGTGCAAACTGTAGCGGCAAGTAGAAGGGCTCGGACAGGCCAGCTCGTGTGGTGACGATTCCATGATGAAATGGTCTCCGGCAGCTCACTCTATACCAGAGGTGGCACATGAGCATAAACCTGTATAGCTAAAGTCCCAGTATTGTTATCCAGGGCTCTCACTGCTTCCCCTGGCTGTCTATAGCCAATGTTCAGAATATTTCTGTGGCATTGGGCAGTTACATTGAATCCAAAACAACCATCCTAATAAAGCCACTCGAATCATTAACCCAGATCCAAGAGCCTGAACGAACATCTCTGATGTTGCACTATAAATCTTCATCCTGCTTAGCAGATTCACTGCCACACACTTTGTCAAAGAAATTCTCCCTGTAGTAATTGATCCTTAACTAAATTTAATACAGCTCTTTCCTTACATTGGCTACATACCTTAATCATTCTAATTAGCACCAAGAAGACTACTTATCAAAAAAGCCAACTTTGCCTGGGCTACTTTCTGACTCCGTCCTTTTATCTGTGCTGCCATAACTAGATCTGCCCGAGTACGTCCTTGCACACTGCAGTCCCTACTATAGACTCCTCTGTACTCCTCTGACATAGCTAATAATATTTTCTCTCTTTCTGCTGAGGAAACCTACTACTGATGTCCTGCTCTTATTAAGCTAAACCTGTCTCACCAGCTATGGCTCCTCCCACCAACCCAGATGCCTCCCACCCTCCCCAGCACAGACACATGTAATCCCGTTTTGTGACTATGGCTAATGTAAAAATATAAATTTGACATTGACTATAGTGATTACACAGTTCAGGCTGAATGTACTTAAAATTCAAAATATGCATGTCACATACTAATGGTTCTCAGGAAAATTCTTATTTTGCCAGTAAAGTATTGACATAAATGACATTTACTGAGATCCAAGTAGGTAGTCCAATGTAAAAATGTTGGTTTTTGCTAGAGCAGGCTTTGAGTTTTTAGCACCCACGTTTCTAGAAAGCAAAATGCCATGTTTCCAGACACAAAATGTCAAAAATTAAAATGGTCAAGATACTGAGAAAGACCCCCCCAGTCTCAAAGACACCTTGAAAATGTAATCATTGTAAAAAGCATATCAATACTCTTCTGTTAATAGTACTCATAATTTGTTCATTATTTTCTTTTATAATATTTGACTAAAGGATTCAACATCCTAACCTGACCATAGATACCCTCCCTTATAGGCAGAGAGGTTAACACAGGACATTGTAAACACCAACTTCAATTAAACGGAGACTTATCAGACAAAAAACAGACAATGGTATTGTGACCCCAGCATGGTATTTTATTAAGCACCATCTCTGGATAACACCATACATGTAGACCCACAGTTAAATAGCAAAACTAAAAATGACTCATTTAAAAAAAAAAAAAAAAAAAAAAAAAAAAAAAAAAAAAAAGGAAATGTAAAATGTATGCATGGAATTACATAAAGCCCCTGTTACTTTGGTAATGTATACAGGAGCACAAAAAAAAAAAAAAAAAAAAAAAACACACAACAAAACAAGCTATTCCTTTCCATACATATTTTCTCACTGACACTCTCATGCTCACTTCCCCATTGCACTGAGAATGTTTGCCTGTGAAAGAGGGATAAAGATACAACTTTACAAACATGCAGAATAAGTGAACAAACGGTGTTTAAATTTGAGAAACTTTAAATAAAGCCAACTTGGTGTCACATCATAAAGAATCATAAAAAAAAAAACCCAAATGTATTACACAAATTTTACTTTTGTTTTAAAATGTATTTTCAAATTTGCATGATTACTGCTCAACACAAATGAAATGAGAAATGAGTATTACTTTATCTCCATAGTTTTTAGCCTTATTGTGAGAAATTCCAGCAAGCCCAGCCTTACCTTAATGAAAGAGGAAAAGCGCTTTGCTGTAATGCCTTCAACTTTCTTCAAGTCTTCCACCTAGCAACAGGACATCAGTTAATAAAACAGTAGACTTTTCTGACTTTTACAGAGTGAATGTTAAATAGCTGCAGAAAATAAATTGAGTAACAAAGTCAATAAAGTAATAAACACTCACAATATGAAATGTGTAACTAAATTTCAGTTCCTTTTAAGCAAATTTTTAAGATGCTACAAATGAAATTCCTTGATTTTCCATGACTTGAACATAAATGTATTAAATCTTCTCACTTATGTCTGAAACCTCCATGATCAGTGGGAACCATGACAGAATAGCGCATTATAAAAGGCACCAGTATTCCATTCGGTACTCTCTGCTGTATGTATATCTGACCTGATACTCTATGCTGTGTTTGTACCCTCCAATGGATTTAAGCTAGCCATTAGCTTTTTATTTCTACCTGGATAAAATCTCCATTGATCTCCCTCCAGCCCAGGATCAGTTTGGCCTTTTTATCACCAATGAGCTGAAGGCTCTTCAGCTCTTTGAGCGAACCAGAGTTGAGTGTCTGGAGGATCTTTTTTTTGGACTGTTCCAGTAGAGAAGAATCTAGTTGGGACTCCCAGTTCACCTCCTCCCCACAGGAGCCAAGAGTACTGTTCTCCTTACCTACAGAGATCTGAACAAACAGATTTGAGAATCACAATTAACTGTTTTTAAGCTGTTTAAGCACTACTACCATTTTGTCAAAAGAAAACCTAATATTAGGATAGAACATGGATTTAAATGTAGTGTGATCATTTTGTTATGAATGTTATAATGAATCAGTTTGTTCTTACAACTCAGTGTAGCTGAGCATTCTTTAGTGATATTTTATACAAAAGGTATGTCTGAAACTTTCATTTCGGATTTCATTTCAGAAGAAAACATTTTATGAAGATGTTTAATTAAAGTACTATGTTCTTGATTCTACAATACTGACTTTGCCAGCTTAAATGGTTTTGAAAATATTGAACATACTGAGAGAAAAATAATGAACCCTGACGTTAGATCATCATGGCTCATATACTGTCTTCTGGCTTTCACGTGTGAGAATGTGGGTTAGGAGGGCATAGCAACATCAGAACAAATAGCATTCCGGTTTGTTTCATAAAATTAATTAGTCACTCTGGAATATAGCTGATGTGTAGGTATTGTTTATGAGACCACATCTCCACGTGTGTGTGTGTGTGAGAGATCTTACTGACCTCAGCCCATTTTTTTTTCTTTTCCACACCTTGAGATGGTTTGGAAACCAAAGCACATTGCTGTAAGGGCTGTACCTGAGACACTTGGGATATGAAGGTAAAAACTGCATTAAAACCTAGATAGAAGACAAGGGGTATACACCAAATGGCACATTACTGGGCATGCTTATTTACTAGAGTTACACACTTCAGAACAGAATATTATTTGACTAAACATCAACTCTAAAAGATGCTGGAAGCATTATGCAAGCATATTTGTGACGATGCATGCCTGGTGACTTGGCACATGTTAGTGATGGAAATGCCATATCCAAGCGTGCTCACTGAAACAATCAATATGTATTTTAATAATTATTTCACAGGAAAATGTCTCTAACTCTTCTGTGCAATGGGGACAGTGAGCCATCATAGTTAGGAGGTGACCTCACTGACTAAACCATCTCGCTGCCTGATTAAAAGAAGAAGAAAAGAACAATACTTAGTGTCTCAATGTTCACAAATAAACATCAAGACTCAGGATCAACTCTGGGTTCTGGCTCACACATCACACTGCCTATAACACTCCCTCTACACAGGACACTGCCATGGCCTCACTGCTCACACCAAATTCCTACACCTACATCAGCACGATGGAGAAGAAACCAAAATGTGTCTGACCAAACAACTCTTTATCCTCAGTAGTTATTCTAATGACTGGACTTATGAACACCGCTGGGTGGAGTCACTCATCTTACCCTGTAATGGGGTGACGACTGCCTGTTGTTTCCTGGGCTTGGCTACTGTAGACTGTTTCCTGTGGAGTACAGGTAGATCCGTCTTAAAGAGAGGCACACTGCTGCCTGGACCTTCCTGCTCACCCTTTGCTCCACTACGACTTCCTGTCAGTTTGTTGAGCATGTCTGCTCTTTCCTCCAGCTCCTTCTGCTTCTCTTTCAGTTTCTGTACAGACCAAGAATGAGATATGGGGGGTTGGGGTGGACAGGACGTTTATGTTGCCGGAGACCTGAAAACACTTTACCACAGGATCGCAGGTCTTGGTAATGAAAACTTCAACACATGTACTCCACAAAAGAAAATTCTGCATTGATGCACCTGAATTTCTTTGCGGGACTGTGCGACTGTCTTGAGCAAATTGAGGCGCTCTCTCTCTGGGGAGCCAATCATCAACTTCTCCAAAGCAATAAGCCTGTCCAACACTGACGAATCCACCGGACTGAAAGAGATACTCACTTGGTTTAAAAGTTCAGGCTTGGCCTTTGCTGCATTTACCTCAAATTGTCAGCATAAAAAGGTTCAACATTATTCTCCCCTTTTATTGACCCTGGAGATACTAAACAATCTCTGGTTTTTGCAAAGGGGACCTGTTGTTCTAAGCACCAGCTACCAAATCATGGCCTATCACAAAAGGCCAAGACCTGTTATAGTGCTAAAAGTATACAATAAAATCAGTTACACGGTTCTTTGGGGAACATACCTGTGTGGATGCGTGGGTGGCTGCTGTTCCACCTTCTTGCACCCCTTCAGCCTTTTATTCTGGGGTTCTCCAGATGCTTCAGCTTCTAGCTCCTCGCTGGCCCTCTTCCTTACAACCGGATGCCCATCATTTGCACATTCTAACACCGTCTCACGAACAAATGGACGATTGATGATGTGCTTCGACTTGGCAGCAAAGTTGAGTGCGGTGAAGGTATCAAAGTAATACTTGTATTCGGGGGCAATGTTTGTGATCATGACTGAATGAGCTGAGCCGCCCAGCGAGTCCTGAAGCAAACGGGTGAGCTTGCTGTCCCTGTAGGGAACTCGACCCCCAGTTCCAGCATTCAGGCAGTCCACAACCTTGCTGAGGGTGAAGAGGGACAGGTTGATGGCTCCGCTCTCTTTGAGACGAATGCCTTGGTTGCCTGTGCGCCGGTTGTCCTCTGAACCAGCCAGGTCCACTAGGTAGAGCTTCCCAGTCTGCTGCCGGTGAGGAGGAACACGCTGAGATCTGACAACCTGTGAAGAACCAAAACAAATGCTCATATCACAAGATATTTTGTTCTTGTGGCACTTTAACAGTTTTACTCTAAAGTTTAATATTATAGAAGACATCAGGAAAGGACCTCTAATCAACCCCCCAAAATGTAAACAACTGGCAACAAACTACCATAATTTCAGGAAATGCTTCTCTTCATTGCATCTCCCCATTTTTTTTTTTGCAGTAGACCCTGTTAGTCATTTTTGTTGGAGGAAGAAGTTTGAGCTGCCACACAGTACCCAAGTACCCAGTACTTTAAATGCATGGGGATATGGCATGACAGACAGCGCTACCTTGATCAGAAGAATTGCATGACTTCGACTAGAGCGCTGATTGAGTTTGGTGGAGGCTGTCGTGCGGTTCAGACTGGCTGGAACGAAATGAGTATGGAAATCAGAGAAGGAGGAGAGCGGAGTGAGGGTCAGTCCAGGGATGACGATGTTTCGATCTTTATCTTCACGAATTGGCAAATCTTGAGAATTTGGAGACAAGAGGTCTAGAACCTGCAGTAGGAAAATGATTTCAAATTAACTTTCATATAATGGCCCAAGACAAACAAGGTTTTAATATTGGCACATAATACTGACAGCTCATACTATACATAAGAACATAAAAGTAAATGGAACCTAAGCAAAATTACAGAGAAATTGAAGTTTTTGCACTTTGGTGGATGAAAGCTACACTCTATACTTGAAAGAGAGGCCTCTATACTTAAAGCTACCTGCACCAGAGGCTAGTGCAGAATCCCCACCCCAATCAACTGAATTATCTATAGATACGTTTTTGCCCTTTTGCTAAAATGTTGAAGTGAAGCCTCATTTAACAGCACAGCTTAACACAGGGAGCATACTGTACATTAAAAATGTTTAAGCATACTAAAAAAAGTGAATATTTATAAACAAAAACACTCAGAACAAATCTGATAAATATGCAATATGCTAATACTCTGCAATTCCCATATGCAGTGGCTTTAATAAAACATATAGCACTATAATTAAGTTTACAGATATTTTATTATAACAATAAATAGGAAACAATTTGATTTTGTCCGGAAAATCAAGCAAAATAATATATCATTGACCCGTTTTTCCTGTGTGCTTACCTTTTCGTTGTATATTTCTAGGTAGGACATGCCGACCGAGAACCTCCATTCATCCTGGTCTTTCTCTTGGACACGCACCAGGTGCAATACCTCACGAACGGCCCTGGGGATCACGCCAGGATGCTCTTGGCTTCCCAGCATGGTATGGGTTTTCCCTGAAAATATAGGATAAGGGAAAATCTAAAGAGAAAAAAGCCATAGGTTTTTGCAGTGTCATTTAGTTTCTTAAATTTAATCTGTGTGTGTTGGTCCCAATCTTAATACTTCAATTTGTTTACATTTGAAAAAAAATTAATTGAATGTCAGTTCTAAAATTATGCATTGATTTCACAGCCTTGATGTAGCCTCATCATCAAAATACTGAAACTCATGTTTCTGAAGAGGAAAACATTGTGAGAGCTGTGCCATGTCTTACACAATAAAGTGTGCAGTCATGTGCCACTACAATTATTTTTTGTTGCCATAGAAGGACAGCATATTAAAGCAGGTAGAGGACACAAGTCATTTAATATGGTTAAACTATTAATATGGTTAAACATTGAAGTTAAAAATCTGATGCTTCTAGCCAGATCAATAAACAGAATTTATGAATCAGTTTTAATGATTGACTATGTAAACCAACTGAAATCAAATGCACTTACAAGGGAAGCACAAAGGCAGTGTTTGTGTGTTGCAAGTACAGAGTGATGTGTATGTGACAACTACAGCATTTGAGGTATTTTCTAGTAGAATCACAGACAAACATGCACAAAAGGTATATAGCATAACTAAAATATAGCAAATACTTTCCCACTATTGTTCCTTTTTGTATAAAACAGTATGCCATACAGAAAAGTAAATATATATGTGTAGTGAGTCTACATTTCCAACAGAATCACAGCATCATTCTGCTTACAAAACTGAGTTAAACAGGAAGTTTTTAAATGTTCTACAACCATTATCATAATAAATAAAAAAATCTACAGAAATGTGCAGTACTCCTGCCTTGCAGTAAAAAGGCCATCATACCAGCTCCAGTTGGGCCATAGGCGAAGACGCTAGCGTTTTGACCATTAAGGACATGGGGGATAATGGGCTTCACTGAGGACAAGAAAACTTCCTGTTGAGTGGTTTGCTCACCATGAAAAACATCAAACCTACACCAGAAAACACAAAAAGCTTAAATACAAACAAAATCATCTTCAGAAAATAATTTAAAAATATGAACACTAACTACCGGTGTTAACAAAATAAATGTTTATAGTAATAAGTGAAATATGTTTTCTCTCTAATTGCCCAAGCAGGCACAATATGGTGCGGCTGGGTTTGTTGCAGAGATAAATTTTATATCGGCACCAGCTACCAAATCAGGGTCTACCACACAAAGACCAAGACCTGTTAAGATGCTCCAAATGTTAGCAAGATCATAAAGAAAACAGCATGACAGCAAAGGAAATTTGGAAGAAAAACAACAGAATAAAAAAAATGAACCACTAACTGATATTGCAAAGTCTCAGTGGCGTTCCTCCAGTTGATTATCTGAAGAGTCTGGGGTCCCAGGCCTTTCACGCACGGCCCTTCGCCTTTCTCGTCCTGTTTGTCCATGTACGGTCGGAGTCGCACGGCCACACGGACCCTTGAAGTCCGTTTAGACCCAGGCACATCACTCACAGCCACACGCTGCGCCATTTTTCTGGCAAGATGACACAAAATATAGTTAGGTACATTGTAGCTACTTGCATGAGTAGTTTTGATTAACTACGAACAAATGAAATTAGCAGCAGGACCAAACTGGTACCACGTTAGCTAACGCTAGCTAGTTTAAAATAGCCTTAACTAGCTGTCCTGACTGCACGAAGTAGCATACTGCCAGTTTGCTAGCTAGCTAAAATAACTTTGCCGCAAGTTTTCCTACAGCTCTACTTAAACTTACCGACTGATTACTCCGACCAAGCTGTCCGCCTGCACACTCTCAATAGGAAGAAGCAGTTAATCTATTTCTGAAGGATTATGGACTCACTGAAAATAGTGGGTCAGACCTTCTCAGCTATGGTGCACAAATAATGAAAACGACATAGATGTTTTTTTCAAATAGCTATTTTCAAACGGCAAGTACCCACCCACTTCGGAAAAACTGTCCAATCAGCTACAGCCGCATTTTATACCTTCTTCCTGTTTCGTTTTTTTTGCGGCCAAACAAAATACGTGCATTGCGCCACAATCTGGACTGGAGTGCGGAGAGTTCCCTGAGTCATTCTCCAATACTTCTCAACAACTGCAACATTTCACTTAGATCACATAACACGGAGAGATCCAGGCCTAAAAAAAGTTTTACAAACAGGGAAGTAGAGATCTTCTTGTATGAAGTAGATAAAACCCTAAATCTGTTGTTGCACTTTGTACGTCGTGTGTATAATATAAGCAAGTTTTTTTGTATATCTTCAAAATGAATGGCCCCTTCAATTAGAACAACTAAGCCTCCGCAATAACAGAAAAAAACATTACTGCAAAACCATTGCTTAAAAAAGATTTAATCACACTTAGGCTCAGTCCCATTTCTTATTTTACCACTGCCCCTTGATTTTGGGGGATCCATTTGCCTCTTGGACCAGAGATAAAAGTTACGAATTATATCATATGCAAATTAAGCTGATATTTTTTGTAGTGTTCTTATTGAAATATATACTGTACTGTCTTTCATGTATATAAGACTTCGGCTAAATGATTTCAAATTCATATCTCGCATTTATTTTAAATTCATACATTACCGGTTACATTTTGATTTACTTTTATTTTGAAATATATTGATAAACACGACAGGAAGTCCGTCCCTTTTTCATATCGCTTGTTTGCAAAATGGCGGCAACCCAGGCATCAAATCCATCGCAATTGCTACCACTTGGTATAAACAATATTTATAAAACTTTATCACCGTGATTTAGCGGCTTCGGTAGCTTACTAGCTAACACATATACATTCCTAGTACGTGCAAAACATTTAAGTTGAGTTTTAAGTTTTACGTTTTGTTTAACAGTAACGGACAGAGAAAGACATGCTGATGGTGTTACTGGTGTATCATTAGGTGTTACTTAGTGAAAGTCAGTGCAGTGTAACGTATTTCATTTTATTTTATTCAAGTAGCCCTACGTCCCTACTGGTTAAGTTACCGTTGTGTCATACGTTATACTTTTTGTGCTCATAAACTGCTAACAACCCTGCTCAGCCGTTGATACTGTTTAGCTAGCTAGCTAACGTACTTGGCAAACACCAAGCTTGGCTTGCCAGTTAGTTATTTCTTGCGGCTAGTTCGTCACAGAGTTAAAACTTATATTCTTTATGTTGTCTGCGTCATTGGCTTCAGATAGTTTGGCAGAGTCCATCTGAGGTCCTTATTTTCTAAAAAAAAAAAAAAAAAGTGGAACTTTGAAAAAGGCAGTCGTGAACCGAGTGTCAACTCGTGCATGGATGCAGAATTCATAAACCAGGCAACTAACTAGGCAACATAGAAATGTTAATGTATACTAGCCACATGCTTCAATACGTGTTTTCAAGTTAGTGCAGTTAAGAAACTGTCTTGGCTATTTGTCTTGCATTATGTTTTGCATCACTGAAGCTGAATTGAAAAGATTAAAAACATGACCCCCTTCTAATATGTAAATACGCTGGTGGTCTCTGAAGAAGTGGTGTGTTAAGCAGTCTACATACCATCCCCTTTCTGAAGTCTTTCGAGAATTAGTTAATACAGCTATTAATGTTCATAGATAGGGGCATCACAAATCCAAATGGGACCAAATAAACCGAAATGGAAAATGCATGGATTAATGGATGCTATGTGTAGCAACTTAACATTTTGTACAACATTCAAGTACTAAAAGGCAGCATTTTTATACCTGCAAATTGTTGATATTTCTGTTAACTGTGCTGTTAATTGCATTGATTTGCAGAACTGGTGGACAAATGCATTGGCTCCCGAATTCACATCGTTATGAAAAATGACAAAGAAATAGTGGGTACCTTATTGGGGTTTGATGATTTTGTCAGTATCCTTTGAATATTTTTCATCCTCTTCATTGTCTTGGATTTGTTATAGCTCTTTCTTGGAATGTACTAATGTACCAAATTGATTGGGATCCTTACCTACCTTGACCTATTTAATCAGACATGGTACTTGAAGATGTTACAGAGTTGTAAGTAGCTGTGCTTTTATTTACCCATTTTTCTTTTTGAATTTGAGCACTCTTATTTTAATATCATAACTTTGTCTTTATCCAGCGAAATTACCCCAGAAGGAAGAAGGATAACAAAATTGGATCAAATTCTACTCAATGGCAACAACATCACAATGGTAAGAATTGATTAGAAATCATACATTCCTGGATATCATATCACTTTTCCTCACATTTTCAGATTGTTGTTTTCTACAGACATTCCACTTTTTTAATTTGTAAACATATTTCAGTATATTCATCAGTATAATATGATGAAATATATCTGCGGTAGTATCTGCAGAGATGTACCTTTTTCATCATGCTCATTGGTGATGACCATATGCACAAACATAATCTGATCAAACTGAATTCGTGAAGCAGAACCGAAATCAAAGAAAATGTCTTAATGATTGTTCAAATTTTGTTTAACATGTCTGTGGTATTACCAATGAGATTCAAAATTGGAGATTTAGCTTTCATCAAATGAACGAAACGTACTTTCTCTTTGCCCCATCTTATAGTGAAATACCTCTTTAATGTACTATTGTATCAATTAGGCTTTTAATTTGTTAGTGCTTACCTAATATTTGATTGATATGCATAGTATATAAATGTTGTAAATGTCTTCATTCAAATTGTTTAATCCAGTTAATCCCAGGAGGAGAAGGACCAGAAGTATGAGAAGATTTGGATCATCTTTAATATTTTCATCTTGAAATTTTGTACCTACTGATTTAAACAAATATTGTGTAAGAACATTGTTGAGTTACCATTACTAGTTTATTATTAGTTTTCATAATAATTCAAATCCTCTTAAAGTGTTAAAGTGAGGCTGCTTAATTGATTTTTTTGTTATAAATGGAGAAAATAAATTGTGCATGTTTGAGTGAAAGCAATATATGTACTACATCAAACATCATGCAGATTTAATTTGAAGCTATAGTCAAGTAGTCTTAGAATATCAATTATATAATTTAGAATAAATTCAAGTGGTACAACAATGAACTACATGCAACAGATGCAGAACTTCATCAAAATGAATTCTCATAAGTTGTTTACCTTCACTGTAACCACAACAACCTGATTTAGTAGCAGTACAGAACGGGCCCATGTATTGCCTCAAGTTTGATTTATTTGTTTGATACCAAATAAAGTTTCAGAAATTACAGCTATTGGTCAGAATGAGTAGTTACTGGACAGATTTGTACTGGACTAAACAACAACAACATTGTCAATACATAGAGGGCTTTTCCTCTCCCTTGGGATTGGTGACTTTCTCCAGGTTCTTGCTGATGATGTCATACAGCTCTGCCTGAATATTGGCACAAGTTAAATAACAGCTGTGAACAGGCATATTTTCAAAAAAATCCCTTTTCAACCTCTAATACTCAAGATAATAGTAATGTATTAACATGTACACCATATTTTCTTACCCATGTTTACTTTAAAACAAAAAATAGTCATTAGTTAAAAGTTTGCTGGTTAAAGGAACATTCCAGTGCTTCTCACAGTATTATGTTACATCTGTTGTTGACCATCATGGGCAGTAATTTTTATATTTAGAAAATAACTGAAAAACCTTATTAAACAAGCTTAAGGACAGCTGCTGAATTCTTTCAATATTTTAAATATGTTATTATATTAAGCAAACGTAAAACTATAGCTGGTACACAGAACACATTTTGAGTACAAAAGTCTGCAGAGAGCAGGGGGACCTGTAATAGTCATTTTTTTGTAATGTTCTATAATGGTAATTATTCTGTCATTCCTAAGGCCATGTCATAAATGGGACATGAGAATTAGCACAGTTTTAGGCAGAGTACAGGGACATATCCCCTTCAAAGTTTGGATTCATAGAGGAGCACCGGCAGCTAAAATGATTAATTCTTGCTGGCATGGAAAACAAAGGACATGTCCCAGTAGTTTAGTTTGTTACCGATTGCTAGATAATTTGCTAGTTTTGTAGGTCTATCAGGATTCTCATTGTTTTTTCCATCCACCAGATTTTTGTAAATTTTGAAAATGTGCAAAAGAAAACCTAAATAAAAAAGGTAGGTTCACAATAAAAATAACCACAAATTCTTCATCTGAAGAGTCTACTGTCTAATTTGTAAAAAACTTAATTTACAAATAGATTTGACTGAAGAATTCAAGAACATGTTTATTTCTTCCACTGATAATTGTGTTTAGGTTTCTGAAACTTTCCATGGAATAGACTGCATGCTATATATTGAGTAGATGGAGATTAAGATTAAGAATACTGGAATGTTCCTTTTCAATACAGTCCTTAATGGAAGGGATCTAACTCATGATAATCAAGTTGTTACACATATGCATGAAGTGAATTTACTCACATAAAAACCACGAATGTCCAACACAATCACTCTGATCTCACAGTAGGTAGCTTCATCTTTCTCATGAACTAGTGATCGGTAATCCATCTATAGTACAATAAATAGCTCAAGTAAGTTCTCTTGTTTAATTATTTGCCTTAAAATGACAAACTTCATGTCCTAATGTGAAGTTATTAGTGTGCAAAACTCTTACAACATGAGTTTCTTTGGAAGCTTTAGCAACTGCATCACCTCTCTCTGTGAAATACCTAAAGACCAAAGTGGTTGTAAATTAGATGGAAAAGAAATGCACAAGAAAGCACCCTATTCTTAAGTTAGTCTTAGATAAAACTGCTTATAAAATGATTCATATGAATTTTGTACTTGTTAATGTTGGTTTGAAAACCCTCCACTTTTGTCTTCACTGCAGCAATTCTCTCAAGGATTTTTTCCTGAAATAAAAGTAAGGAAAAATAAGTAAAACTTAGTAAGCCCATACAGTTATAGCTATAGTTGTACTCTGCATGAAAGCAAATGGGGATATCACTAGACCTACTGAGCTTTATGAAAATGTCTTTTAATATTTGTCTTTCGGTGTAGTGATTGTTTGCAGGAAACACTTAATAGTATAATCTTTCAGCCTACGCAGTTACACTACTGTGGAGATATATGTAAACATATATGCATCAAATTTGTACATGAAGCTAGCAGTCTGCTGGCACTCAGTGATGAAACATGTATTCTAAAAAGATACATTTGAAAGAAAACAACAATGTAGAAAATACAACTGGTCCAGGTTGGTTCCAGCACGTTGGTTGTGTCCTTTTTTGGCCACAAGATAATTTGGCCAGATTATCTTTCGCCTCTGGCGGATGGTGGTAGTTGGGCATGTCTACATAAGCATATCTTTTATTATTAATAGAGACAAAGATTGGATAATTTTGGTAATTTACCTGGATTGCAACTCCAAAATCATTTCCATCTTCTATTTTGGGAATTAGATATGAAATCCAGCAGGAAACCTGTACAACAGAAAATAAAATCAATCCTTTATTAGTTTTGTATAGGAACTATGAGGTTAGTTCTTGTTATCTAGCAAGAATTTAAATTTAGTACACATATAAAGTTGTTTAAGATGTGTAACAATAAAAAGCTCCAGAATGACTGAGAATGTGATCCGGGGGTGTTTTGTAGCCTATTGCATATCTGTACTGTGATTTCAGCAACACAACAGCACACAACAGCATCTTGTTGTATTGTGTGGAACAATATCAAATTATTCAATTAAGTAGTTAATAAATACTGCACAACCTCATTCAGCACAGATCCATATGTTTATTGTCTACCCAGTGGTATCACCCATAGCCCTTTATTACTATGAAAACAGTCAAATTAAACATAACTGATTTAGATTTTAATGCAATTTTTTACTTTTTACAGTATTTTATATATATCTGTTAGGTGGATGGAAATCAACTTTTTAGTCTTTAGCACAGTAAGGACAAGTCCTTATGTACGATGTTTAGTATGCACCGCCTTGCTGACTTCTGTTTGTGGTAAGTGATGAAGCAAAGGTGTCGAGATAACTCCACAAGTGCTCAGGCAAACAGTTTATTTAAAAGGTTCAAAGGCATCAACAAATCAGTTGAAATATATCATATGAAGAGGAAGAAACTCATGAGGAGAGACGCTCTGGAGATCCAGGAATTCCTATGGCTGATATAAAAACGTACTGAATATGTAACAGGATAGTGGTTAAAAC
Source organism: Brachyhypopomus occidentalis (assembly GCA_020368025.1). Classification (NCBI taxonomy): domain Eukaryota; kingdom Metazoa; phylum Chordata; class Actinopteri; order Gymnotiformes; family Hypopomidae; genus Brachyhypopomus; species Brachyhypopomus occidentalis. Next base: position 5,765,979 of record JAGXOD010001383.1, read on the forward strand.
CCCAACACAATTTCTCTCACTTACTGTGATGCAGGTTTCCTTGAGACCGGTAATCTCTGGCTTTACAATATCCAGCAACTTCATAATTTTGCCATTTCCTTTGATAAATCCACATTTGGGAGCTTTGAGAAAAAAATACAAAGACAATTGTTAAAGGACGTTTAATCTGAAATCTACATAGAGCAAATGCAAATGAATAGTGGTAATACTGAAGAGTTTTTTGTTAATATACAGGTATGGAGACAAAATTGTAAATATTCCAAAGCCGTCAGGGGATATAAGCTTTACTGTAAGAAGGATAATAATGTACTGAAAGTGTTTTGAGTGTTAGCTGCTCACATATAGTGACGTTCAGCCAGCAAGAACACATTCAGCTGATTAATCAACACAAGCACATGTGCCTTGTTTGTTTTGCCTGGAACACACTTGTTTGTACACTGCCTGGAAGATGTGCTGAGTTTTGAGACATGTCTTAAGACATCCCAAGACATGGTGATACCTGGGTATGAACTTTAATATATGGGTGCTTTCATGATTTTACCCCTCTGGCATTCCTAGGGTGACAGAGACATGTGGTTTTTATTTTGGATTTTTATACTAATTTCTGCCCCAAGTCAGTGGTTTGCTCCACCCTGACATCTGTTTCCTTGGTTACATCTTGTGTCTTTTTTTTGGTTACCATCCTTCATTTTGTTTTTTCAGCCTTTCATTGGTCTCACCAATTTCATTTCATTAGATCTTATTGGCATCTGTATTTATACCTGATTTCTAAAGTTTTGTTGTTGGTCATTGTTGGATATCTTATTATGCTGTTTTGTGCCTAGCCTGTTTTTCTTTGCCTGATTATTATTTCATGTTGCATGCGTCTTGCTTATCCCTTGTTATGCTGTGTATTTAATCCTTGTGTCTCACTGTGCAAACTGTTGGATGTTGTTCATTCAGCTTTGCTTTTCTTGTATTTTCCTGTCTATATTGCAGTTTGTTCAATTGTGCATTTTGTGTTGCCTCTGCTCTGAAGAATAAGTGTGGCAAATAGAGGAAAAATGGTAAATGTTTACACTGTTGCAATAATGGGGGATGGGGTGTGGATGTGGATATATGTACATGGATATTATGCTAAGTAACACAGGTATGTTGAGGAGATGGGGTTGGAGTGTTAGGGATAGTAGAGATGGGTGGGGTAGGCACAGACCCCTGCTTTTCTTTAGTCTGCAAGATAATGTGGGAAATCCTGAAAAAATTACGTTTCTTTTTCTTCTCCTCTTCATCATTCTTATCTGTCTCCATTTCCTGTGAGAAACAAGTGCATGCCAGTATTAGCCATTAAATGTTGTAATGTTAATAAATGCTTTACTTCACATTGCACAGGGCATTCCAACCTCTTCCTCAGGTGTAGGAGGATCAGGAACGGGAATGTCTAGTGGTGCGTGGAGTGAAGAGAGGTCAGAAATGCAAAACTCCTCCTCCTAATAATGAAATGAACAGAGATAAAGAGATTACATATTAAACCAGTGGTATATTATTCTGCCACACATTACTTTCTGTTTTCTTGTGTCTCAATGGGTCTGTCCCAAAACCCAGCGAGCTGTCCACATAGACAGCGTTTTACACCATAGACAGCGTTTAAGACTGACATATCTTAGAATTCATCCTAAGTTTATCTACAAATTGTATGCACTGGCATTCTTGTTTCAATTATATTTCCCCCCTCTGTTAAGCTTTTATAAGATGATGATGAACATAATGTAGTCTCAACTTTTTGCCAATGTACGTTGGTTTATAAAGTAGGCTCAGTTTACTTGGCACTCAAAATTTTCCATGGGATTAAATATGAGAAATTCAACAAGATATCTAGTTAAGTATTTATGTGTAGCATTAATGTGTAGGCAGTACCTACACATTAATATTTAGGGAATGTGATAAACGTTTAGGCAGAACATTTTATTCCAGTTGAAGGCTTTATTTCAAAATATACGTACTTTTTACTCCAGTATCAATTTATAATGTTTATAATTATGAATAATAGTAGTAGACGTCAAAATCTGGATAGGCAATGTTACATTGTAGGCTACAACAAATCTGAAATCATCAAGCATAACTGGCATAAAATTACTTCTTGCTAAATACCCAGAACCATCACAGTCCCCAGTGCAGTAATAAACTTCGTTACTAAAAAAAACATTCAAATTTGTTTTGCCATGTTTTTTTTCATTCATTATCCGTACCGCTTATTCCCGCTAGTCGGGGTCACGGGGGGGGGCTGGAGCCAATCCCAGCATCTCAGGCGAAGGCAGGGTACACCATGGGCAGGTCGCCAGTCCACCACATGGCCAACACGCACACACACACTCACACCTACGGGCAATCTAGAGTGACCAATCAACCTAACATGCATGTCTTTGGACTGTGGGAGGAAACCGAGTACCCGGAGAAAACCCACGCAGGCACAGGGAGAACATGCAAACTCCACACAGAGCAGCCCAGACCGAGAATCGAACCCAGACCGCCTTGCTGTGAGGCGACAGTGCTAACCACCACGCCACCATGCCGCCTGTTTTGCCATGTAAAAATATTTAATCACTCTACCAATTTGCAGAAGGTATTTATATATACACTGCAAACCCAAACAGTGCTACTGACTTATAAACTTTAATAGTGTGGCAATTAAAAACAAGGTATGTTGTTAACCCAGCATGAAAGTTTTGCATTATTTCAACGTTCAAGTTTTAATTTAATCAGAATATATATTTATGAGCAAACATAAATAGTTCTATAAAGGCAGCTGTAAATGTATACACAATGATCAGGGAAAAGATAAGTGCTCCTTCATGTGCAGAAAATGTTTTTCATATGTTCATTGTTGAATGTTTACTGTGAATTTTTTACTTGTAGAAGATGTGAGCTCTGATGAAGATTGTTAATGCCTTTGGAATGGCAGCCTATTTTAAGATAAATGTTATATAACTTTAATAAACAATGTTTTCTGTTATATTAGTGTTGCTTCATGTTTTTGTAGTTGCTTAAATTGCTTGATTTTAAACACTGATGGAATCAATCATCAAATGTAATTAGTATGTAATTTGTATCAATCATCAAATGTAATTAGTAATTGTAATTGTTAATTAGTATGTATTTAGCATTTTTAAAAACTTCTGTGAATTTTTCCATTGTTCCTCAAGTTAAATCACAGAATATCCAAATCCTTATACACTGTATTGTACTCTTTATTTGTCAATTCATTATGGTGTTTACCTGAAGAAGATTATCCAGCTGAGAGATCTTCGTTGGAATATGATTAGAGAAAAGGTCCTCAGCCTACAGAAACAGCAACTGCTAGTCAAATGAGTTGATTTTTTTGCTGTGGCTGTAACATCAAGTTTAATGCATTGTTACAAAATACATATATAGTTAAATTGACCACATTTTCTGAATACCATACCTTTTGATAAAGAGACTGGCGGAAGTTCTCAACCTAGAGAGAAGAAGAACTTGAGTCAAGAGATCTGTTTTGCAAGTTCTCATTTTCTCACTTTCTTTCAGTAATAATGTATATGGAAATGTAAATGCATAAAATTATTCCATTGAATTACTACCAATATATTGTGTAGTACTTACAATATAAATGAATTTCAATATTTAAGTATGTTTTGCAGCCAACTGAATTTATAGCATTAGCAGTGTCATGGTGCGAGGAAAGCAGGATGCAGAGGCAAGTATGCCAAACATACACAAAGTTTTATTAAAGAACAACGTGAGCTGCGCTTAGTAGCGTGGCAGCAGAACAAATAACAGGAACAAGACTCACAAAGATGAGCATGTGACAGGACTAACTCACACAATATATACTTTCAGTGGTGCAACTACATACTTTCTGAGGTGTATGCAAACATACTATTCTCAGACAGCTCTTGCAGGATTGTGAGAACAATGATATTGAAAACCATGCACTTAAAGTACCTTTTGGGTTCCTTTTCATGATGACCAGAGCATGAATTGTCATCTGGGAACCTCTTTTGCTTCCTAAAACATCTCTGTTTGAATTCTGGAGAAGCATCCATTTCACTGGCTATCCTGCGTGCAATGTCAAGTGACTTCTGAAAGCCCTCTTCTCTATACTTGAGCAAAAATTCTTTCAGACTCAATTAGCCTAATGGCTGTGTCCATTGACACATCTGCTGCTTGTAGTGCCTTGCTTGCAAAGTTTATCTCTAATAATAAGTCATGCCAAACTATGGGGAATTCCATACTAACAAGCTCATGAGATAGTGACTTTGCCTCTGAGACAATTTTGCTGTCTCCTGCCACTTCTTCAAGCTTTTGTAGAGCATCTAGAATACCCCCCAACTGGAAACATACAGCTTTGACAGAGTCTAGGTTTGGTCATCAGAACCTTACAGAAGGGGGCCCCTAAAGCCCAATTGCCTCAGGGATACCCCAATATTATCTTCCCAGTAACAGGGTAACTGGGTGGGGTTGTGGAGAATATATTACTGTTTGTGACTATGTGAAAGTAGACAATTGCTGTTTCCTTTGGGGTGAGAGTTGAGCAGTCAGGATCTCAGGATGATCTCTTCCCTTCAAAACACTTGCTTAGGAGTCTGCGAACTCCAAACCATTTTAAATATAGCTGTCACTAGAAGTGGACATTTGATAAACTGACCTACCTGCTGTCTTTCAACCACTTTGAGAAGCTTATCTTCATCCCTACAACATATTTTTCTCTCTCCCTCTTCCGTTTTCTGTTTTGTGCCCTGGAGAGCTTTTTTTCTGCCCCTCCATCTTGAACACCCTGTAGGTGCGTCATGCCGGAAGAAATGAACTGATTAGGGGTGCGCCAGCCGTACCCTTCGTCTAAGACGAGAAAAACTTCCGTACTTTGAAACGTAATTTGAAAAGAGTAAAAAAAGCATGCCTGGGCGCGTTCTCTATGGGGCGCGTTGTCAGGCACCTGTGTGGAAGTGACAGGAGGGTAGAGGGGAAGGAGTGGATGGGCGCCTGATTAGTGCTGTGCTTCTGTTTTTTGATGTATATTATCATACATGAACAAACAGCTCTTACAGAAAAAGCCGATTTAAAAAAAATAAATTTTCCGGCATCGATTTGGCGCCCTCTCTAGTGCAGCGCCCCTATGCGTCGCATATGCTGCATACCCCCTTTTTCGCCACTGTATACTTTTAACACAACAAGCACCGCATGTAACATTATACTAATGAGACATGTGAACACATACACAAACAACCACACCCACAGGAACACCTAGACACAGACTACACAAACACATGCCCGAAGGGAGGGGTCCGGGGCCTACCGTGACAAGCAGATTACTGATAAACATATTTTATTAAGTAATATCACATCAGGCTCTATTTTTTGTGAACATTTTGTATTTGTTCATGTCCAAAAAACTCTTTTGCTATTTTCAGACAGGCACATACACTCACCGGCCACTTTATTAGGTACACCTTGCTAGTACCGGGTGGGACCCACTTTTGCCTTCAGAACTGCCTTAATCCTTCGTGGCATAGATTCAACAAGGTACTGGAAACATTCCTCGGAGAGTCTGGTCCATATTGACATGATAGCATCACGTAGTTGCTGCAGATTTGTTGGCTGCACATACATGATGCAAATCTCCCGTTCTACCACATCCCAAAGGTGTTCTATTGGATTGAGATGACTGTGGAGGCCTTTCGAGTACAGCGAACTCATTGTCGTGTTCAAGAAACCAGTCTGAGATGAGTTGCGCTTTATGACATGGCAAGTTATCCTGCTGGAAGTAGCCATCAGAAGATGGGTACACTGTGGTCATAAAGGAATGGACATGGTCAGCAACAATACTAAGGTAGGCTGTGGCATTGACACGATGCTCAGTTGGTATGCTCAGTTGGTACTAACCAGCCTGAACCGTTGATACAAGGCAGAATGGATCCATGGTGTTGACGCCAAATTCTAACCCTTCCATCCGAATATTGCAGCAGACTCATCAGACCATGTAACGTTTTTCCAATCTTCTATTGTCCAATTTCGGTGAGCCTGTGCGAATTGTAGCCTCAGTTTCCTGTTTTTAGCTGACAGCAGTGGCACCCGGTGTGGTCCTCAGCTGCTGTAGTTCATCCGCCTCGAGGTTCGCCATGTTGTGTGTTCAGAGATGCTCTTCTGCATACCTCGGTTGTAATGACTGGTTATTTGAGTTACTGTTGCTGTTCTATCAGCTTGAACCAGTCTGGCCATTCTCCTCTGACCTCTGGCATCAACAAAGCATTTGCGTCCACAGAACTGCTGCAACCTGGATATTTTTTCTTCTTTGGTCCATTCTCTGTAAACCCTAGAGATAGTTGTGCGTGAAAATCCCAGTTGAAATACTCAGACCAGCCCATCTGGCTCCAACAACCATGCCACGTTCAAAGTTCCCCATTCTGATGCTCGGTTTGAACTGCAGCAGATCGTCTTGGCCATGTCTACATGCCTAAATGCATTGAGTTGCTGCCTTGTGATTGGCTGATTCAACATTTGCGTTAATGAGCAGTTGGACAGGTATACTTAGTAAAGTGGCCGGTGAGTGTATGTGCAAATATGTGTTTCAGTTAACATGAAATATTATTAGGACAAGATGTAATTTAATGAATATATTCTCTCATTGACAAACACCATTTCATTATCATTATGTCATTGGAGGTGCAGATCGAGGAACCCTCCCTCACCTCCATCTCCAAGATGGAGACGGAGGATCAAGGTGTCTCTGGTGTGCGTCCCTCCATGGCCGGTGCACGCTCTGCCAGGATGGGTAAGCACCCCTCCAAGACTTGTGCTCGCCTCCCCAAAGGGCGGGTCTGTTGCCACTCCAAGGTCCAAGCATCCCATGAACCCTCAGACTCGGAGGGGAAGAAATAGGAGGAGGAGCCAGCCAGCACCTCTGTAGAGCAGCCAGAAGGCCTGCTGCAAAGCGGGCAGCGCGCACTGCAAAGACCCCAGTGTTTGCTACAGAGTTGTCTGTGCATGATAGCCAGTAGGTAATGCGCGCTCCCCGGGGACTCCTGCATTTTCTAGCCTCTGATGGCTGTCCCCTGTCTATTCCTGTGTGTGTTGGTCCTGGTGTTTGTGCCAAGGTTTCTTTTTCCATTTATGCGTCTGTTGGTGAATGTGCCTGTGTTCGTCCTCATTACTCGTGCTTGTCTATCATATTACTAGGATCTATTTTGTCCATCCAACACAAAAAAGGGGTGGACAATGTTGTGTCTGATGCTCTGTCTCAGTGTAAGAGACTGTGTTTGCTTTGTTTGTGTGTGTGTGTTTTGCATTTTCTGTTGCAGCTCAGCAGCCACTATCATTAATCAACCCCAGACTGTGCCCTGCGGATCCCCATTGGCTGGCGTGCCAGTGTGTGGCACCGAAACCAGGAAGCTGAAGTGGTCAAAAGAACTGTGAGAGTTCAGGAAGCCAGCTCAACTTATGTTTGTAGATTACCTTTTGGGTTGTGTATTCCTTCATATTCTTGACCTTTTGCTTGTGTATCCGGTTTGCCCTTTGGCTTGTTCCTTTGCGTCTCTCTGGTTATTCTGACTGTGTGCCTGTCTGATGAATTATGATCTTAGATTCGCGTTATCGGTACTGTTGCCAAAAGTCACTTAGTCTATAACACCACATAGGGTTGGCTGCTGTTTATTTTTGGGTTTTGGTTTCCACTGTGTTTGGTACAGAGTTAAGGAGTTAGGGAGACGTTTATGTCTTTTTTGTTTTCTTAATTTCACAATAGGTTAAGTCGGACTGTGGGTTTGTTCTGTTGTTTTCAGCACTGGGTCAACCTGACGCCACTGGGGTTCTGCACTGCACACTGTACAATAATACAGTGATTACCTACAATAAATTGTGATTACCTTACACACTCATACCCGTTCAGTAATTTTTTATCCCGGTTCACCACTGCTGACTGTATGTTACGAACCTAGACAAGGTGGTAACATCCTGTCCCTGTGTCCCAGGGTGGTAACATCCTGTCCCTGTGTCCCAGGGTCGTAACATCCTGTCCCTGTCATTGTCCCCCTCTGTCTTCCCATGGAGGCGGTCATAGGCTGGTTCAGTGGCTCACCCCAGGGGAGGCTGCTCCTGGAAGTGTCCTTGGTGCCGCAGCTTTGCACTCTAGTCCGGCCCATCATTGTGGGTCTAGGGTCTGGCACTCCAGGAGAAAGCGTCCCTCGGTGGGGGGTTCCATCATGATCCATCCCCGACTCCTCTGTTGGGCTCGTTTGTGTATACATTACTTTGTATGCATTTCTTTGCCTGTATGTTTTCATCTGTGTTATTCATATCACCTGTCTCTTGTCTTGTTATTATTGTGTTGCACTCGTGTCTTCTTACCGTCAGTGCATGTAAGTGCACTTTTAGCATATTGTCTTCGTCAGTCGTTGTCTGACTTCACTCCTGTGTGCTTGTCTAACTTACGTTAATAAAAGTTTTATGTTAATAAAAGTTCTACGTTAACTATGTTAATAAGTGGTCTATGTTTAAATCTGCTCCCACCTTGTCACCTTGCGTCAGCCATGTTACATTACAATACTGAGGATGCAGGAACTCTACTCCATACAAAAGCATAGTCTCCCATTTTTGTTTCTGCAGTTCACTTTTCCTTATCTCCATGCCAAAACACTCTCCACACTGCAACACATTCATAGCACGGCTGCTGAAGTCCAACGCAAATCAACCCGCTTTACACACCTCGCACTTCACTCAAAATTTCCTAAATCTGCTCTGTTTGTTTTTATAGAGTACTGCAGGTGCACCTGAAAGTTTTGTAGTACCATTATAGCATGACAGTGAAGTTGGAAACTCCCATGATCTCTGGGAAACCCAGATCCTGCTATTTGCATACCTTTAAAAAATATTAATTAATATACACTATCATTTTAATATATTTAATATGGTCAAGTTGGCTAGGACTAAGGACGTAAAATGTGGGGCCAAAGTTACTCGAGAAATAGCCCATTTGCCCCTTTTTTGCTGAGCAGCGCATATGGAGGGAAAAAAATTCTTTGTTGTTGGAGCAGCATAAATTCGATTAGCCCACAACTGATGAAGTTAGACCAAATTAAATCGCCATAACATTCACATTTACGTGGGCATTGTTCACGATATGTAAGGGCTCTGGGGAGTCAATGTATTATGTAGAAACGATTACAAACAAAATGTATATCTACTGGGATCTCTCGTGATTAAAAATTTCCACAAACGTCTCTGAACGATACCCAGCATGTCACGTTTTCGCCATTCTGCGCAAAATTGCCTTTGCATATGGAATGCTTTTGGTTTCATTAACCAATTAGTTTGTGAATTCAGTCGCTGACTGCATAGCACTAATCAATTATATAGCTAAGTCTAATCTGTAGTTTTTAAAATTAGGTTAAGAATGAAGTGCTCGATTTTATACATGCGTTTTTGTCGCGGCTCAAAATGAAAGTGAAACCCATCATAACGCAATATCACTAACAATTTGCAAGTCACTGTGGAAATACAGGTAACAGACCAAAATCTATATTTCCACACTAGCAATAATGGTATGATTTGGGTTCAATTCAAACATAAATTCACAGATAGGATAATCACTGTGCATTTTGACGATGACTAAACCACGCCGTATCTTTCAGCGACCGCTAAAGGCCTACCCAACTAAACTTTTTAAAATTCGTACTAATATTTATACAGCTTAATAGTGGTCCTTTGAATGAAATAGTAAACGTAGTAATGGTAGTCTTATTTTACTAAGCCACATTGTTCTAATGAAAATTCTATTGCCCAAGACATTTCACTGTTCAGTCGGTTCGTTCAACACGCCTGCGCTCGTTCATGTGAAAATGTGTAAAAACTTAAATGCAGTGCTTACCTTTACTGCGTTCTCTACGCTTATCTTGAATTTCGACATTCTTAGCTCCTTTTCGCAAATAATGATAATTTCAAAGCAACGCAATGAAAGTGCAGGTTAAGAAGAATATGACAGTCTTGCAGTTGTGAAAAACACTTTCGTTCTCTGCGATACCTGAATAACTAGCTACTCCTCCCAACTTTGAAGCTATTTAAGGCTTCTCTTAAGGTGATCAAAAATGAACGTCATTTTACCTTACATTTTTCACCTTCAACGTAACTAAGTATTTGGTGGAAATATACTCGACGTTTGCTGTTGATTTTGAAAAATATTCTGCATTTATGTAGCAATGTAAGTCATTCAATTTTAACGTTAAAATTGCGCCCACCTTAAAGAAAGCTGCGAATGTATCGAAACCAACCAACTTCCTCATACAAAGGTTCCACTAGCACTGTGAATAAGTCGAACTACACGATATGTTTTGGTTACAAACTGTTTGGAATATGCCCCATTAATCATCTTTTAATAAGTAAATATTACTGCTGTCAGCGTGAGGTAAGATGTGGAAAATTAGAAACTAGCCTAAAAATTTAGACAACTGAAGTTTTAGATTAGCTGCCGAACCGATTGAACAGAACGATACTGAATTGCGACATTAGGGCTCAAACTCCATTTCTTAACACGGATAAAGTGGAGTTTTTTAAAGCATGGTCTTTTTTCGGACTTTGTAGAGAAAGGCAAACATTTAAAATCGTGTTGACGTCCTTCACATACTGGATGTGAAATGTATGTTTGTATCACATATAAACAGATCAACGTAACAGTGCCAGCAGAATAAAGATTCCCCAGCATGTCTTCACTTGATGCTCGGTTTGAGGACTTGAGAACAAGCGCGGAGTCATGTCTAGCAACATCGGGCTCTGTCGAGAAGGTGAGGCCCTTCGTAACTGCAATGTCAGAGACATCCATTCCAGTGTCCAGCAGATACCGGCACATCCCTGCAGAAAACATGATCATGGAAAACATCGCTGGAGAGAACCAAAAAGAAGTAAGGGATACTGGAAATCTACAGGCAACAGCCGCAGATGAAAAAATAATGATTTTTAGTATTTTACGCTGTGCGGTATGACTTGTTAATCAGACTATGTACAATATACAGGTGCATCTCAATAAATTAGAATATCATCAGTATCATCAACATAATTTCTTTCAGTAATTCAATGCAAAAAGTGAAACGTATAGATTCATGAAATAGTGATCTATTTCAAGTGTTTATTTCTGTTAATGTTTATTATTAGGGCTTACAGCCAATGAAAACCTAAAGTCATTATCTCAGAAAATTAGAATATTATACAAGACCAACTGAAAAATGTTCTTTTTAATTCAGAATCTATATAATAAATACGCGTTTCACTTTTTGTATTGAATTACTGAAATGAATAAACCTTTTGTTGATATTCTAATTTTTTGAGATGCACCTGTATTTTACATTCACCATTTAACTTGTCTAACGTTTGGAAATTTGTCTCTTCACTCTGAGGTTCTGGAGTCCCTGAAAAGACTAATAAATGCTCTCAACATTTTGGTGAAGTATGGCTGTAATTTAACCAGCCCCAAGAGGCCCCAGTATTGGCGCACTGTCAAATACAACAACCCCGTCTTTAAGGCTGTAGTCGATATTATAAAGGTATAATATTTTATATTATTTAAATAACAGTTTATTAATATTCCATTACCACATTATCATTGGGCAAATTGTGTGCTATGCTTCCTTACTGCCTCCTGTGCTACTTGTTCAGTAAATTTTCATTTAATTGCTATTTAAATAATGTTATTTAACAACAGACATTGGGTCCTCATGTGCTCTTGCAACAAAATCTTAGCATTTTTAATTTACATTTTGTTTGTTCAATAGTCAGTTTGTATAACTGTGCCATGTCAGATTCAGCAAGTAGTATTTTTTTCACCATATTCAGAATGCCATAAAAATAGCATATTAAAAGCTATAAAAAAGAGCAGCTTTCCTGTTTCCAGAGATCTGTAAATGAAAATGTCACTGGTGGAAATAGTGACTAATAAAGCCAGCCAGGAAAACAAATTACTCAAGTTGTTCACACTGTTACTTAATGTCTAAAACCTTGGAAGGAGCTGGACTCCAAAGGGCATTTATTCTCTTTGAACAACATTGGACACCAATATTTATAAATAAACAAATCATTATGATAGTCAGAATAATTTGCTGCTTTTTCCAAATGATGGTTTATACATACCATAATGCAAGCAGGGACCTCGACAAGTGTACCTATGGCAGCTTAGGTAAAACGCAGAAGCAGAAGGTAGCTGTAAGGGGGGGGGTTGCCAACGGCAGGGAAAACCCCTTAGATGTTAAATAGCTGGCCATTCGACCACCACGTTTAAGGAGGTAAGAACCTATGTGCTAGGTGCCCAAGATGCAAACAAACAAAAACCTCCGCTGACATGATGCGGGTAAAATGGCAACATTAAAACCAGAAGAAGAAAAAACAAAGGACGCTAGGGGAAGAGTGAGAGAAACTACAACAAAAATAACTTCCTTAAAATCAAAGACTACAAAAGTCAGTTAATAAAATATTAGAAAACCTGAGATTGGCACAGAAAAAAACATAATAAATGGAAAAGAATCCCAGGATGGAAAGGAGGATTAGGAGGAAAACTCCCACTAATCAAGATACCATACCGGCTGACCTGTGACACGAGAACACTCATGAAAAGACTCAGCAAGGAGCAGCTGAGAAGTCAGCCTATATAAAGCCCTCAAAGCAGGTGTAGCTCCTCCAGCCTAATTAGGCAGGTTTAGCAGATCGGCTTCCTCTAGTGGTGGCTGGTGGTGTAGTCCGGGAGTCAACCCTTACACGGGCATTAGGGCGTCACGGAGATATCAGCAGCCCTCAAATCCAACATCAACACGCTTGAGTGATCGTGTGAGGGAGCAGGGGTGATAGTGCCAACATCTCAGATTACTTTTCCCTTGAACCTCAAGTTCTGTAACTTTTTCAAACCAAGGGCCTGTGTCCAAACAAAAAAAGCCTTTATAATTTCATTGTAATTTTTTGACAACAGATATGGTTGTTGACAAAGCTCAAGTATAATACAACCTATGTAACAGCAGCATGGAGAGAAGGGAAGGTCATGGGTCCAGCAGCCTCCCCCTAAGGGTTTGTTTGAAAGTCTTTATTCTGCATTTGACTTCAAAGAAAAAAAGAGCTGTGCAGCAAAAGAACAATAGACTCACTGGGATAATGTAGTTGAACGAACTCTCAACAGTCATTTATGCAGATTTTTTGATTATGTGACTCAGAGCTTTCTACATCAGTTAAATTCCAAGTTACAACATGATTGTATAAATGATCTGGATAATGTTTAGAATGGCTATTACACTCTTGGGTGGATCTGTTGATTCACATATTGAAAAATGTTGATATTTTAATGATCCATTCAGACTAACTATATTGTTGCTTTAGAAAACATCACAAATCAATTCATTACCAAATTCAATTCATTCATGAATTCAGTATTTTGCAATATTGCCTTCTAGAATCAAATATTTTTCCTATTGTACATATGTCCCCAAACCACCAAAAAATTACAATTTATCACTCAAATGATATATGTAGACTTGATATCAAGATATCAAGCTCAAATAAGTTGGTACAACATGTGTTATTAGTTTGACCCATTGCAGGAGGAATAATGAGAAGACAACATTCAAATGTACATAAAACTATGTTGGTCTACAGAGAGCAGACATCAGTTCCATTATTAATTGATCTCTTTTTTTACAGGGTGGCAGAAATGTGTTGGGTCTGTATGGTTACACAGATGAGATGCCAGATTGCATTATGTTTCCTGATGAAGTCACCAATCCTAATGTCCAAAAGGTTGCAGCAGTGGCCACAGAGGTCATGGCACTGTCTGTGGAGCTTGATTTCCTCGTCAAGGTAAAGATAACCATGTTGGCCAAGTTAACTCATGCTATGTTATGCTTCTTATTTGGGACCAACAATTCTTGTTGCCGTGTTGGGCTTCAAAAGAAAAGAAAATAATGAAAGCATATATACCTAATACCTAAAGGTTTGCTAACATGACTTCAGTAATTGAATATGATCAATACATATTTTAATAATGTGATTATTAATAAATATTCCATGTGATGGGTCCTCCCTGACCAGCAGCCTTCCCCCTAATGGTGGTGATGGTCACTCTGAGTTTTGTTTGTTATCTTTCCAATTCCATGTGCTTTGTTTTCTGTATCTCACCCCTGTACACGTGTAGAGTCTTCCCCTGTTATTTGCTTTGTTACCTGTTTGTCATCATGTCTTTTGTTTCTTCTTTTTTTTCTTTCCTCTTCCAGTTGTAACCTGCTCTGTCGGTTATTGTTGTTGCGTGTAATGAAATAGTATATGTACAGGTGTTACGGCTGCTACATCACTCGCAGACGCGTGCAGACTTTTTCAAACAGGGTTTAATAGTGAGAGCACAGTCAGACAAAGGAGGAATCAAAACCAGATCAGAGGAGAAGGCACAAAAATGGAATGCAAAAACAGTCCAGGTTAATACTCCTACAAAACAGTTTAATCCAGGCAAAGATACAAAAGGGCAAATCCAAAACCGAAGAGTAAGCAACAAACCAGGTTGAACCATGAAGACAAAGACAATGGAAAAGTCGCTCAGTATGCTTTCTAGAAAGTTGGCAATACTTCACAAAGAAGTGATAGAAAGGTTAGTCTAAATGGAGAACAGGTGTGCTTAATACTGAAGGAAGGAGGAACAAGGCATGGAATTCTGGGAAGTGCAGTCTCCTTGGCCATTCTGCATGACATTACATTAGACATTCATTACTTATGACTTTTCCTTTGTTTCATTAAATCTTCCTCTTTTTACCCCACACATTCTCTGCCCTTGATAAAGAATTATACAAGCATTATACAAGCTTTCCAACATTTCTTACACTTATTGTATATTTCGTGTTTCCATCTTTCTTATATGTGCTGTCTTTAATGGTCATTAGGCTTATGCCTAATAAATGCTAATGTTAGCATAGCCTGTATACAACAGTATGTGATTAATTCAGTGAATCTATTTTAAGAAATTGTGACTGAAATCTTGTGACTGAAACATTTGTAGCACCAGGAATGTTCAAACTAAACCATCCTTTACCACAGTCTAGGGTGCCTTTTCTCGTTACGTGCTGTATAAAGGTGTTTTCATGACAAAATTTTGTTACGCCATGTTATTTGTGAACCAGTGGCTAAATAATGTGATTGTTTTATATAGGGAACACATTGCCATCCAGAGCTTTTTGAAAGGACTGTACCTTTGCTTCAACAAGAGCAAGAAAAGGTTTGTTCTTATTAATGTCATTATTGTTTAATCATCGTCCATGTGTACCACAATTTTATTATAATTTTCCTATTTTATTAAAACATACAAAAATTCTGTAAATATTTTTGAAAATGTTAAAATTATGAACTGTAAATGAAATTGATATTGTTGTTTCTTAGGAAGAGCAAGAGATTATATCAGATGCTATGGTCTTCCAAGCTCCTGTCCCTAAGTCTAGGCAATGTAACACAACAGTGGGTGCAGTACACTCATCCTCCTCTGTTCCCCCAGTCCTTCACAAGCCCTCAAAATGTCACAAGCAATATCCTATGCTGGGAGCAAAACAAGGTAAGAAAGAATGCATATTTTTAGATGAACCCTCAAAGGGATAATTTTTTATTTTTTATTTTTTACCCCGTTCTTAATTTCAAACTCCTCCAGAGAAATGTGCCATCTGTGGAGTCTCCTCAGTTTCATCATACTGCATTACCTGCACTCAGCGTTTGTGTACAGAATGTGATCATCTGTACCATTCCCACCCTGACCGAGCAGATCATGAACGAGGGACTGTGGTTGGGACCGCGCCCTTCAAGTCTTTCATGTAAGTGAAAGAAATGAGCTCCTGTCTTAGGTCACGTTTATTTGGCAGTTTTATTCCATAGCTTGTTGTAAAAATTCCTCATTGACTGATATATGATTTCCCTGTGAGGTGGGATTTTTATTTTCTAAATTTCACAGTGACCTCAAAGTGCCTCAAAATAGACATGAAAGAAGTTGCAATAGTAACTATATATCTACTGAACAGACAAAGGCACACCTGTTTATTTATAAACAAATCTAGAGTGATTTTTTTCACAAAGAGTGAATTTTTGCATCTGAATTTATATTCTCACACTGAGGCAGGAAGTAAACAATGGATAACGTTCTTTATGTAAACATGAACTTTGTGATTTTCTTGAACGCAGCCCCTGGATCACTTAAAATGATATAATTTGGAAAGCATTATTGAAAATTAAAAAAATCAAAAGTGCATATTGAAATTTGAATTTAAATGGGCTTATAGTCACAGTTGTCTCTTTCCACTTCAGTCACTCTTCGTCTGCATGGAGGTGTGTTGACTGCACTGCAGTGAATGTGGCCAGTGCAGAGGTCTGTGCTAGCTGCCAGGCACCCTGTTTGACAAGTTCTTCCACTGTCGAAGGAGGTTAATGCTTTTCATAATTTCCAGATTTTTTAAATAGGAGGTTTCCTTAATGAGGTCCATTTTTACAGGTGCTCAGTAATAATTAAATTAACTCCCTTTGAATAAATAAGTATTTTTTTGCAACTTGTATCTCTTCTGTCACCATCTTTCTTCCCCTCAGAGTGGAAATGCATGAGTTGTACCACAATTAACTCTAGCACCACTGTCCAGTGTAAAGTTTGTGAACATCCTCATCGGGCCAAACAGAATATTTCACTAAGCACAAGCCTGCAAAGCTGTACAGGAGCAGAGGCAGGTTCTTTTTATCCTACTTTCAATTTTTGAATCTCCTAAGGAAGAAGGAAATTGCTATATGTTATTTAAAATACTGGCCATTTAGAGAAACCCCGAACAGCAGTTCTGTGCCTCCTTTATTTACTTGTACATTTTCTACAGGACTGTGTATGCAATTGCTCATCAGTTTGTTTCTCTTTTTTCCTTTTTGTTTTGATGTTGTAGTGGGAATGCCAGAAATGTACCTTTGTTAATCTGAAACCAGCCTTGAGATGCGAGATGTGCGACATGCCTCAAGAAGACCTAGTTAGCAAGAATATTAATCTCCTCAATCCCCTGCTGAGCAAAGATGATGAGACTCTTAAAAAGTCTCAAGATTCACTCACAATCTTGGACATAAAAAAACATGGATCTATCAGGAAAGATGGATTAAAACTTCTCCATCACCTCAAAGTAGGTAGACACACCTTGTTTGGTATTAGATTGATTTACCAAAGTGCTACCTTTGCTGGCCTATGGCACAATCGTTCAACCACAACTGCTCTCTGAACTGAACTTCATCTCCTTTCCTTTTCCTCTTGAGTGCTTTCACTGATAACAACTGGACTTATTTTTTGGTTCTTGAACTCATTGCATCTCTCATCCAAAATGATTCTACAGTTAAAAACTGCTGGGGGGCCCAAGTATTTAAGGCCACGAACCAAGCGAAGAAAACTACTAAACAAATAACATTGGTTAGACGGAACAGACGACAAACAAAGGCGTACTAACATAACGAAATTAGGCTTGAACACGGGGCATAGAGTACAACGGAGAATACAACTGTAACGCAACAGGTCTTACCTGTTTTGCAGGGATAGTGGGTGGACACAAACGCTGAGAACGAGATTTATTAGCCGCATATCCAGTCTCAAACAGTCCGAGGTCAGAAAGCCGGGTACATCAGAGATAGACAAACGATTAACATGCACATCAGGTTTAGACATGATAAAGACAGAAAAGTAACAAAAACGGACAAAGGAAATAAACCAACAGTATAACTATGGAAGTTATTCAGTGTCAATATCAAAATGAAAATGTAGTACGCATTTACATGTTCCACTCATACAAGCAACTTTGAGCTCAAAATTCAAATTCAAATGCAATAATTCCATTTACATTTGCAATGTGATAGATGTCTATTCATATTTTATTTACACATACATTTTGATGCTTTATTTGTGCCTTTATTGAAATTAAAATGTATTTCGATTTGAATTATCAAGTTCATGTGATCATGCAAAGGTTGTTTCAAAACTATAATTAAAATGCTATTCGCTTAATATGCTTTGCATTTCATGATAACGTGTTTGAAATTTAATTTTCAACCTCACCACCACGTTAAAACGATGTCAATATTCAAATGTTAATGGAGAAATAGCGCCACCCCTATTTGTAATAACATTTTGAAAATGCAATCGAGCACAATGCATTTTCATTTCCATGGTCTTCCACTATAGTCAAATTATAGATCCCATCAGCCGTCCAATCAGATTCCACAGCCCTCCACTTTATTCAGCCAATCGGGTTCCACAGCTTTCCACCTCCGGCAGCTTTCCACCTCAGGCCACCTTATAACACTCACAGAGGCTATATATAGACACAAGAAAGAAACACCAAATACACAGGACTAGCAAGGCGACTAAACTAGAAACAGGCGACAACGATTACAAGGGGTGTAGTTACAAATTGACAGAAGCGTATAATGGGAACACATGGGAAAACCAAAACATGAGCACACTGAGAAACAAAACAAAGACATTACTGACAGGTGGGAGCGGGGCTTACACGTGACAACAAGAACTTTAACAAACCATGAATAATAACGCGGGTTTAACCACGCGGAGAAAAGAGACAAAAGGACAAAAGCACGAAAAAGAAACAACAGAGAATTATAAACATAGGGGCTAGGAACATGCGAAATATCACACTTGGAAAATAACCAGGACTCAGGAAACGGTATACACAGGGGAATAAAGAAACTCAGTAAGACACAGGTAACGCTGTAACGCTTTGACTTAGCGCCGGTTAAACTACACGAGAAGTGAGATGCAAGCGTAGGAGCGTTTATTATATAACAAACAAAGCAACAGTATAACAGAACTAAACAAGGAAAGGCTAACTAGACATGGCACGGGCTAAACATAAACCAACCAACACGAACACACTAAGACCATGAACATACCATAACTTGAACATCGCAAAGAGACTAACAACCAACAACCAGGGATACAGCACAAAGGGTTTATATGCACAGATGAAACGAGTAACCAACCTAGACACAGGTGATATACATACACACGTGGAATACAAGCACATGGAAAACAAAAGCATAGACATGACTGACAGACAGAAGGGGCTAAACAGGAGACACAAACAAGTATTATTATTATTATTATTATTATTATTATTCATACTTCCCTTTTCTTTTCCCTGAATTCAGCAAGGTGAAAAAAAAGGTTTTGGCCCAGAGGAGGTGTATGCTGCACTGCAGGCGTCTGGGGGCAGTGGAGTCTTTGAATGGATGCACTCTGAACTGCCACACCTTTTGGAAGAGATCTGTGCCTTGGCAGCCTCAGTCCAACTGGACTACAAAACAGAGCATGCTGGGACGCCAGCTGGGTCAGGGGAGCAGCGTAGCACAGAGATTCGGCTGTCAAAAGCAGAGGCCAAACAGGCATGGGTTGCCTCAGAGGGCAATACTCAGAAAGCTGTTGCGCAGCTGCTGAGTGATAGAGCTGCCAAGGTGGGCAACTAATGTTTCACATACTTGTAGCATATATGTTCAGCTTTTATCTCATATCAGGGATAATAACAACTGCTGAATTTATATATATTCAATGAATCTGCAATAACCTCTGTGCTGTGTGTGTGTGTTTGTGTTGTGTATAGCTTCATGCGCTTACGTCAATGGGCTTTGTGGACAGATTGGCATGTGAGGAGGCCTTATTCATCAGTGCGGGGGACTTGGGTGGTGCTCTATCTCATCTACAGTGCCCTCTACTACAGCCTTTACATAAACATATCTGGATAGAAGAGGCAAATATCAACTTTGACATCAATCATGATGACAAACAGGTGTGTGACTGGTGTATAAGCTCATAAGGTAAGCCTACATTAATGCCTCTGGCAGTGTAATTCATTCTTTCTTCACTAACCCATCTCTCTCTCTCCCTTTCCTAGTGGCTATGCTGTAGACTCCTAGGTCTGTATAATTTGCCCAGCTGGGGTCGTTGCCAGCTTGCCCTATCCTTGCTTCAGGAACCCGATGTTGAGTTTTCACTAGAAGATGTGATCCAGGCAGTGAGGGAACACCACGACAAAGACTTCATCAACCGTATTCTCAAAAAGGAGTGCAGAATATGCTTTGGCACTTTCCCCCAGAGAAAGGTGTGTGTTGACATTCCTTAGGATTTTGTTAGAAGACAAATGGAAAATTACACTTCCTACCTTTAACACATTTAATGTTGAATCTAAGGGTTTTTCTTTTATTCATATTTCATTACATGAAGTATTATTGTAACCATTAATTAAATCAATAGCTGTGTCCCTTATAGTACCACATATTAAGGTATTATACTATTATTATTTTTCTCTCTTGTGAAAATATACACAGATGCACTCTTTGACATCATGCCAGTGCTCCATGTGTACTGAGTGCTTTAAGCAGCACTTTACAGTAGTACTGAGAGACAAGCACATCAGAGACATGGTGTGTCCTGCATGTGATGAGCCAGACATCAACCACCCCGATGCCCTTGACACTTATTTCTCTACTTTGGATGTGCAGGTTGGCTACAGTAAAAACTGTACTTTCAATTACCATGGCAGCCTTATCTGTTGGGATTGTTTCTCAGTCATCTTCACTGTGTCACTGTGTCATTATGTGCTTCTATAGTTAAGGCTGCATCTGGAACCTGAAATACACGAGCTGTTTGGTAAAAAGCTGATGGAGCATGCTCTAATGAAGGATCCAAAGTTCCTCTGGTGTTGTCATGTGAGTTACCTTTAACTCCAAGTTTGTAGTATCCAATCAATCCAACCAGTAATCAAAACATATCTTAATGTACTAATAACAGTATCTTATTATTTTCCTCCCTCTACTCTGCAGTGCACTAATGGATTTATCAATGATAAAGACCAGCTCAAAGTCACTTGCCCAAATTGTCAGCAAAGCTTTTGTTCCAAATGCAAAAAGCCTGTGAGTAGAAATACCTGATCTACTTTTAAACATGACCAGTAAGCACATGATTGTAATTTTTTTTTCTGCGTGTCCCTTATCGTCTTTATTCCATGCAAATGATTTTAAATTGTTTTCCTCTTCAGTGGGAAGCGCAACATGAAGGTCTGTCCTGTAATGACTTTCAGGCATGGAAAAGAGAAAATGATCCAGACTACCAAAAACAAGGACTAGCTGGATTTCTGCGTGACAATGGCATAAGTGAGTAAATGGTACTATGAATACCAGTTAGCCACTTTGCTTTCGATATTGATAACAACAGTGTGACGATGAGGCAGGATGCCAAGGCAAGTGAATTAAGGGTGTTTATTAAACACAGCACTTACAATAAAACAGAGTGTTCCATGCACTCTACAAGAGATGGATCAATCACCAACAGACATACAAGACAGGACCTAATATACCTTAACAAGCATGCTAACACACAAGTGCAAAGTATAACTGGTAAACATGGGAGGGGTATGGCATGACACACACACACATACACACACACGCACCAATGAGACAAGGTGCAGCACTGTGACAAACAGAAAGTGAACTAAAGTTAGTTCACTGTGATTTTATACATTGCAATAACATTGGATAATTTCACATACAAAGTTAAAGAAATAGAATGGAATATCAGGTTAATCAGCCAGTGGGCATTAATGGAAGCAGGTTAAATTAAGAAAGAAAACAATTCCATTTATAATAGAATGCAGCAGTTTTGCCCAACACCAAATCTTAATTTTTCATGTCTAAGAAAGTACAAGACACCTTGGAAAGACAAGGAAAACTTCCAGGACAATACAATCAGACATCGTGTTAATAAATATGTAAAGGCCAGGATGCCTGTTTTAGGATGCCACAATTTAGTGGGTAGGCTGAATATTGCTATCAAGGGTCAAGGAGTGATTTGAATGCTTAAGACCTCTGACTGGACTTAATACCAGAACACATGACATGAGCTAACAAAAAGTAACCTAAGGCACCAGAGAATACCGAATGCAGACACAGAAACTAAACAACAAGGGCTACATGCACTAACCAGCAACCAAAAGGAAGAAATACAGGCGTTGTGTTCGACCCAAAACAAGGGGTGGTTGCCGTGGGGGATGTAACACCATGGCTATATTTTATGATTATTAGAATTATTGCTATTATTAGGGAAGTATTTGGCAGACGACCTTATTCTTGGGCCAGGCACTCATAACAGTTCAACCCAAACTGAGCTAGTATAATGCAGCTTATCTGAGCCCATCCCAGCCCATTCCTGCCAACTGTATTTCTTCAGAAGTTATCTGTGAGCACCCATCTACTGACATTTTTCCAGTACAGTTATTTAAAGCTCTTGAAGGTTTGCAGGATTAATTGTCCAAATAACAGATTTCAGCTCTTACTCCTAATTTGCATTTTGATCTGGTATCATTGCTGGCCATTTTTTTCCTTCTCAGTCATATTTGTGACCCTTTGGTGTGTGGGGTTGAAACAATCACTCCAGATGTTTCCAGCACAGCCTGGTACCTTGTATATTGTTTATTTTCCACATATTGAGTCATGTTTTGCAAGGTTTTGTCATTATTTTCCCTGTCAAATCCTTGACTATTCTGGACAAATATATTGATAATATCTCAAACCATAAGGACCTTTTCATGAAAAAAGTATTTCATAAAACAAACATCCTAAGTATTTAATTAGTTCTTGTCACGGGCGAGTAATGAGGAAGGAAGCTGATACAAGTATCCAACACATACACAGCTTTATTCACAATCACGGTTACCTTTGCAAGTAGCACTTAGCAAACAAACACAACACACACTCACAAAGGTGAGCACGGGACAGGACTACCAAACACAGTATATACTAATCACATAACAATGCATGTAACACATTAGACTGACAAGACGGGTGAACACATACACAAACAACCACACCCACACGCAGTACATATATGGACACGGACTACACATTACACATACACACGCCCGAAGGGACAGTTCTTCAGTCAGTTAGTTATTGTGGTAATTGTTTTTATTCAAAATGTCAGTTTTAGCTTGTATCTATATTTGTGTTTTATTTCACCTTTTAATGATAGATCTATATTGAGCAAAGCACTTGTCTTAATTGAAAAAAAGAACCTTTTCAACCTCCTCAACCCTTGTACTTCTCAGATTGTCCAAGCTGTAAGTTTCAGTATGCCCTGGCAAAAGGAGGTTGTATGCACTTCACCTGCAGCCAATGTAGACATGAGTTCTGCTGTGGCTGCAACAACCCTTTCCACAAGGTAGGAATGTGATTGATCAGAAAGAATCCACATGTATGTGTCCATAAATATCCTCCCTTCTTTTTGACATGCTCTTACTAGCTATAAATTACGAGAAGTTTGTTATTGTCTGGTGAAAAAGTGCTTTAAAAAGAACTACTGCAAAACTTTCCAAAAGTACGGTGCCCTCCAAAAATAGGGTAAGCATGTGCAAAACATGCATGTCAAATGCATTTTTATTGCTTAGCCTTTTGAGCTTTCATTCAAAATCTTAACCAAAATGTAAATCTTAAATCTAATTACCATAATTAAATCTAATTACCATAATTTTGGCAACCTCTTCAGTCAATACTTTGTGTAGTTTCACTTTGCAAGGACTACATCTTTTTAATTTTCTCCTATAATTACAGCCTTACTATATTCGCTGACTAATTTCACTGATCGAGTTTCTCAAAAATGAGTGATTTCATGGCATTTATTAAATAACATTTATTAAATATCAGTTAGCTGATTACATAGCTAGGTATGACCATATACTGCCATGCTGACAGTTTACCTTATTGGCTGAGTAGTGAGCACTAAACCTCAGGAGATGATGTTAGGCTTCATTATCTCTCATTGAGATGAAAATACTTTTCAGTGTTTTGACACTTGTTAATAGGCAGTACCTTCATAACGCAAGATGCTGGAACCTCAAACAACTTTCAAAACATAACAGCATTGTTTGTAATTCCAACTTTATTATTTCATGGTCCATGATGAGGGCTCTACCTATAATACTTAATGAGACTGGAGAACATAAGGGATCTGACTCCTCCATACAGAATCTGTCCAGTTGTTTCAAATTTCAAGGTCCACGCTTGTGAAATCTCGTCTTCATAGGTTTCCCCATAGGTTTTCTAGTGGGTTTAGGTCAAGGAACTGGAATTACCAATTTAGGTTTCCTGGGTATGCCTGGGTATGGTTTGATTAAAAATCTCCAGGTAATGGAGTCCATCATATCTTTTTTATCTGTTTTATCACATCTTTATTTATCATATTGCTCAAGTTTACCAGCGGTGCCATTATTTGTGGAGGGCATTGTACATGATTCTCAGGAGTGATTTTTGAGGGGAATTTGAAAATTGTTATCCTGGAAATTGGCCCCACAGACTTAGCCTATTATTTTTAATTTTTCATTGAACCAAATACATTTTTCAAAATAAAATAGTCTAATGAGCAGAATGAAGACCATTTTTCTTAGTGATTCAACTTACTGAAAATGACAGTACTGAAAATGACAGTCACTGGAAAAGTCTTTTTTCAATAGTTGACCTTTCCTTTTCCTTTTAGAAAGGGTGTTTGCATGCTCAGTGTGCAGTGACAGGACTACATGCCCACCATCCTCGTGACTGCCTTTTCTACCTACGAGATTGGGAGCCGGCTAGATTACAGGATTTACTACAGGTACAAAAGTGAGGGCAGATGTTGTGTCAAAGAGCAAATGCTATTTATATCGCTATATATATGCAATCATAAATGTTCTTCTTTGTAGATGGGTGGGGTGAGGTTTAACACAGACGCTGATGAGACAGCAAGGGGTATGGCCTGAACAGATATGACATTCTCTTCTACTGTCTCACCATTTACATTAACTGTCACATTATATGTTTAGTAAGTTTTATAGAAGCATTATACATTTCATTCCAGTCTATGCTTTTTTGTAATTATTTATTAAGGTATTAATAATATGTGTTGGATTCTAGCAAATGGCATACGGAGGACTAGATGGAATTAGAAAGTCTCATGTCTCATAAAACTATTACTATTGTCAGGACATTGATTTATATGCATTGCCAACTTTAATGTATTGTTTAATTCATGTGTTTGTCATCAAGATGAATGTGGAGTGATGGAGCAGAAAGATGGAGCACACCTGCTTGATGCACCATGTGGAATTCAAACCCTGGAAGGCCATGCAGGACTTTGCAAGTGAGTGACCTTATATTCACTCATACTTATATTTATGCATACTTATATTTACTCATATTTATATTTACTCAAACTTCCATTCACCCTTTAGCTGTACAGGATCCAAAGTTAGCCAATTAACTGGATTGCTTTAGACTACTCTGTTTCTAACAGTGTAAAGACACTGCTGTGCTCCTCATATGATAAATGCCATTGTTTTTTTTTACATCTAAACTATCAGGTTATATATGTAATATATGCTAATAAATGTAGTTGCTTTGACAACATGGGCTTGAATACAAGCTAGACTTCTCTAGATGATTTGGTACATAGGTAGCATTTCTGGCTGCCTTACGCTTACGCTTACATCAAATGACAATACGATTATTAAGTAAAGAAAAATCTGGACTACAATACCATGGACTATAATAGGAATTGATGGAATGGATGATTGTATGAACTGAAACAACATAATAAATAAATAAGTATAAACTAAACAACCTGTTACATCAAGAGTGTTATTACATCAGACTGGAACAAAGACTGATAAACTGCATTGACTTATGTTTCAACGATTTAATAAATCCATGAAAGGGTGAATTAAACTCATTCCGTGACAGACTGTCTGAACAGCCTGGTCACTCAAACCCAGAAGTAGGTCCTCTATTAAATGCAATAGCTTTATAAACAAAGGATTGTACTGCTGCAAGACGCTAGGTTATAACAGCAAAGCAACATAAATGTGCTTTGTATTTTGCAGTAAACACTACAGAGAATATCTGGTAAGTCTCATCAATGCCCACTCACTTGACCCTGCTCACATCTTTGATGAGGGTGAATTAAATAGTGCCTGCAAAAGACACCAAGTAAACTGTGACCGAGGGGAAGATGAAAATGATGAGACATATCACGCCAGACTACGGCAGGTGAGTGCATAAACAAATCTACATATTCACATATGTTTTGTTGTTTATATGGCAGCTAATGAGACCCTGTCATTTAAAGGGAATGCTATGGAATGTTATTTTAACTCAGATTTTTTGTAGACAGTGATGTGATTTGTAAAATTTTACAAATGGCTAGCACATATTTAAGTTTATGTTCTGATACTGGTAATAAAGTAATATGAACTAGGGTGCTTCTGATATTGGTCTATTTCCAATGTGATATGTGTAAATATTTCTGAAATTTGTTTTACTTTAATAATCTGTATTTTCATATTGCATTTTTGCAGAAGCTGATGGAGATCCCCCTTGGTGATAAGGTCCCACGAAAGATTTGATATACAGGAGAGTCTTTAGAAGTTGTGACTAGTTATTGAGTTTAAAACTGGACATTATGCATGCATCCACTGATTGGGCTTATGACTTCAAAATGCTTATACTTCAAGACTGCTTTCATTGACCATTTTGATCACCTTTGTAATCACATGTAATCACACTTAAGAAGTCTTGATTTAAAATATTGAGAAAACATACTCTTTTCTCACTAAGAAAAATAAGTTACACATTAAGCCAGAAAAAAATGGAGCAATTTATAGAAATGCAACTAGTTTGTCCTTTTTCTCCACTAGTGGTTTAGTTCATGCATATAATACTAAATTTAATGACTCCCTTCACTTGGTTTCTTCTGAAATTGTGACAGAAACCCCCCAAAACATCAGAATGCCCTAGGGAAGTCATGCGTAAAACAGCTCAAAGCAATTGTCAGACAGCTTGTCAATCAATCAATTAAGTGAAGAGTTTGCTTTTTAATAGCAGCTATTATACTGTACTATGCCTCAGTAAAACATTTTAGATTTGATTTACAAGCAGTAACCCTTCTGTCTATTAGGCGTTACATTTGCATTACTAAGCAAACTGAAAACTAAGCAAAATGAAATTAAACTTGTGAATTAAATGCAGTACTGATTACCTTTTTAAAGCAGCTTTTAAAATACATTTTCAATGATGTTTTACTGCTACTGTGTCTTCTAATGGCTTTCTGAAATTTTAATGGTAGCTATGATTAGAACACCTTTTAAGAATTCAGAGTCTGTCAAAGTTTTGTGTTTTACTAAAATGTTTATTTTATGTTTATTTAAAATGAATTGTCATGCAGTCATTAAAAAGCACAGGAGTCAAGTGATAGTGGGTTTAAGAGTAAAAAATGTTTGGAATGTGCATCCTTAGAATAACAGTTGGTTAGAAACGTACTGGTTAGTTAGATACTTGCTGTGACTTACTGTTAAGGGTAATGGGTCATGTGTCACTATGGTTGTATGGGTCATAACCAACATCGACATACAGGAGAGACATACACTCTAAAAAATGATCCAGAGCGTTAGTAAATAAAACAAACAAACAAAAAAAGAGTCCATTCCATATAAAAAATCTGTTTGTTACATTTACCTGAAATTGTTAGTTCAGCCAAATTTGAAATGAAAATTTTATTTGGATGCAATTTTAAATGTTTTTTAAATGCATAATTTTGCATCAGCGCAACAACGGACAAATTGTGAGTTGGACTAATGAAAATAATTCAGCTGCTGGAAGGATGAAAAGAGCATTTCTGCACTGCTCTCCCCTCCCCCCGCATAGTTAGAAACTTTTGGTGTTAGTATACTTGGTGTTAGTTGATTATCCTGCATGAACTTCACATTTCCTATTTTAATATAATCTAATAATTGCAATTGGATTATTATAGCTCGCTATCAAGTCTGTCATTAAAATAGAAAGCTAGTTAAAAAGGATAGCACTTTAGCGAGCTAGCTAAGCCCTCCTGGAGCTCCAATTTAAACAGGCTTAAAATTCAGTCAGAGTTAATGTGTCTAAGAAAAATAATAGTAATACTAATGATAGTGTTTCTTTTAGGAGATTTGAATGTTTTAGCTCAATCTGCTGAATGAACAACTCTAGCACTTTGCTTCATTGTAGCAATCAGTTGTATATTTGTAAAATTAGCATTTTCATCGGCTGCTTAAAACGATTGGCAAGGCTTTACTTCTTTATACCTTTATTTCCAACTGTACATATTTGTGTTTACACACGTCTCTTTTAGTACTTACGTTTTTGTGCTTCTAGCATTGCAAGAAGCTGTTTTGCCCAATTCGCAATGGTGTACAGGATTATTTTAGCCATGTAAAGGTTGATTGACAGAAGGAAAAAAGCGCCATTTTGTCTTGCGGTTACAAAAAAAGTGTACGATATATGGCATTTTGGCCATTTTTTTGTCATGTTTGCCAAATCACACCAAATAATTACTTAAACATTTCGACATGCATTGGTGCTGTAAAATTTGCAAATTTAAAACCCCAAATAGGACAGAGCTCTTAAAGCATTATAGGCTACGACACTGGCATAGTGGTCAGACCTTGCCCTGTCTTTATTGGGAATGTTATTGCTCATTTAAAACATGGGGCAGCCTTAGAACACATGTGTCAAGAAGCCATTCATTACAATTCAAAGAAAAAGAGGTCTTATCATTTAAATGTCCATGTTGTACTTTAACTACCATTTCCACAGAAAAGGAATACTTCGAGCATATTGGTCACCATTTAAAAAAGCAAGAAACTATCATATGTGTACTTGAAAATTGCCATTTCAGAACGAACAGTTATGGGACATATGTGTCACACAGAAGCCGCAAACACAATCCTCACTCCTTGTGATTTCAAGGGAGACTTTTTACAGAGAAAAATTGTGAATCCTTTAAACACAGGGGACAATGATGATGATGATGATGATAAGGAAGAATATCAGAGTGCAGAGATGGAGAAAGAGGATGAAAATGAAATGAGAGAACTACACAACTTGATTGAAAATAATATAGCCCACAAGCTGCAAAAATTGGAAAGTTTATTTAATGTACCTAGCAGGTGTATTGATGAAGTGGTGGAAGATCTCAATTTCATTTCTCGCTCAGCTTCAGGTCCTGTCATAAGAGAGATCTTACAGTCATGTTTAAACAAGCACAGTTGGCTGGTAGATGGTCGAATCATTTCAGAGATTGTCACACAAATCTGTGAATCCAATCCTATTAGTTTAGCACTGCGGAATGATGGCCCTCTGTCCATTTCCTACAAACGAAGGGTGTATTTTAAAGAACATTTTTCAGTGGTGGAGCCCATTGAATATGTGCTCAGTGACGCGGAGCGGAGAAGCTTCCAATATGTACCAATTCTGAGATCCACATGAGGTTTTAAAAAAGAAAGAGATCCTTGACTTCATCAAAGAAATACAAACCGGCATTGAAACACAGTACAAATCTTTTCATGATGGCACATACTTTAAAGCCAACAAATTATGTGGACATGACCCAGCCATTAGTCTAATTTTGTATGTAGATGATTTTGAAATCTGTAATCCACTTGGAACATCAAGGAAAAAACACAAAATCACTGCTGTATACTGGGTTTTAGCAAATGTGCCACCTTTGCTCCGATCCTCACTCACGTCAATCTATTTATCCATTCTCTGCAAAACAGACGATATAAAACGATTTGGATGTATTGCAGTATTGGAGCCTATACTGAAAGATCTTTTGAGCCTAGAAGAAGAAGGAATTTACATATCTTCTTTATGTAGACAGGTCAAAGGTACTGTGTTTTGTGTCATTGCAGACAACCTTGGGTCTCATTCTATTGGAGGATTCGTTGAAAGTTTCTCCAGTTCACATTGTTGTCGGTTCTGTCTTGGAGAAAAGTCACAGTTCCAAGTAAGTGAAGTTAGAACAGGAGCATTTTTTCCTAGGACAAAAGAAGACCACCGAATTCATGTCCAGACTGTACAAGAGTCGACTGGTCTGTCTAATTGCTTTGGAGTGAAGAGACAGTGTGTAACGCGAGGTTTTGCAGACGGAATGCAGGCGAATCGTCTGACATGTAACGTTTATTGGAATCAAGCTACTATGGTAGCGCACACACACACAAAACATCAAACATAGTCCAAACAAAGACGAGCACGGGACACTGCGTATTCGCACATTAAATAGACAAATTACATGAAACCCAAGTGAAAACGAGACGAGCCCGATGAACACACTCACATCCAACCATCCCCATGGAAATACATATATGGTCAAACACAGACGCAGACAACACAAACACACGCCCAAAGGGAGGGGTCCAGGGCTCTCACCATGACACAGTGTCCACTATCAGTTTAGTCTTGTTTTGGTTAATTGGCCATCCCTGTGTTTGTTTCATAAAGATTTCGTTGAATTAATATTATGTTTCCTGTTTCTTATTAGTAGTTGGTCTTGTCCCTTTTTTGCTTGAACATGCCGCGTAAGAAGCACGCGATCAGAGTACGCTCGATTGCCCTGAGTAATGGAGGAGATCCCGTCCGTCCCTATATTAGTTCTTCTCCGCACGTGTGTCCACCCCCTGGTACCGATACGTTACAGCTACGAACTTGAAAACACCAGAACAGTGAAAGTTAGTGATCCATCGGAGTTGTCCAACATCTTCCCTTTAGCTGCATATATAATCAAAGGGAAACGTTTTGTGACTCTAAAGCGCTTTATTTAATTGCCATAAATGGCTCAGTAGTCCACCTTCACACTCACTTAAATTCAGATTCTTTGGTTGTCTAAAATGAATATTGTTACTCTTTTTTTGTTTTTGTTTTTTGATTGAAACCAGAGCGATCATTTTTATGCACTCTCTTCTTTGGTTATGTCTTTCAGTTTAATGTTGCAATGTCTCAACCTGCTAAACTTCGGATCATGCTTCAAGAACATGACATTCGTAGATTAGAATTACCTTCCGGAATCCCTGATACTGTGGAGGAACTTCATTCTCTTGTGCAACAGACATTTCAGATTGAGGGTAGTTTCATTTTGCATTTTAATGATGCTGATTTTGGAGAATATTTTTCTCCAACTTCAATATGTGATGTCAAGGACAAAGACACACTTAAGATGGTCCATGTTTTTGAATCCCCCATGGTGACCTTGACATTATCTAATCTGGACAGTTCCTGCCCAAGTGGAACAGAAAGTGCCATTTACCCTCAATCTGATAGTTGCTCATCTGCATCCCAAGATACAGTAATTCTCTCATCATATGACACACCACTCTCAACGCTGGCCTGTGGAATTTCCAGTACCTCGCTTTGCCTACAACTCAGAACTTGTGCTTGCTTCAGGTAATGAGGCTTTTGAGAAGGGGGGAGTTTTACTGAGTCCTACCGCAATTCTTCCTGATGTCCTTCAGAAATTAAATGAAACCGTCATACAGTATGTTGCCTATCCTACAAGTGCGGAGTTAAGCCATGTTGCACAATCACTGATGCAAAAACATCCTTGTCTTAGAGAACCAGGTGTGTTTAATGGATGTTATGGATGGCAGCAAAGACTGAAATATAAAATGGCCAATTACAGATGCAAACTTCGAACACTTGGGTGCCCTGAGCTTGAAGTGAACTATCTGAAAAAGAAGCGAGCACATCAGAAGGCAGCTGCAAAACATGTAAAGAAGCCAAGAAAGACAGAGGTGAATTATTTGCCACCTCACCCACAAGGAGAAACAGAAGAAAGTTTAGAGCAACTCAGACTGGACCTCTTGAGTGACATAAAGAAGAGGAATAACTCCATCATCAGTAAGAAAATGGCAAGGACATTTTCCATTCGCAGGCACGAAGTGGTCAAACTATCCCCACCTGTTGATGCTTTCAAAGAACGCTGGCCTGCCCTTTTAATGCAATCCAGGCGAGGGCCTTAATACCTTACTAGTTGTCAACCCTAGCCCTACTAGGGATTTTTGTCTTTTATCTTGAACATGTTGGTGTATGGCACAGTACTCCAGGACAAGGATTGACGACCACAGAAATAGTCAATAGGAATATGTTTGTTTAGTGTTAAATGAAAGCATGTTTTATTGTGTGCCCTACAGATATGTGAAGAGTTCAAGAGAATTACTACAATCAACCTTGAGTCATCTTTCATGGCAAAGCTTGATCAGTACTGCCCAAAACTACTGGAATTGGTGTCATCAAGAGGAGGGGCTACAAAAATGAGTATTCAGCAAATAAAGAACACACTTCTTGAGGTATTTTTTATCATCCTAATCTTAAAATAGAAAATTGGGCTAATGCTTGACTGACTAAACTGACAGTTTTAACTCTTTAATGGCAGCCTTAGTAATGAGTCCAATTAAGATCCTGGGTGTTGTAAACGTCCATTCCTATACTAAGTCTTGTCACCATTTTCCACCATAACCCTGACTGCAATGTTTTATTAATCTTTTTTAATTCATAAATGTTTTTATGTAAAAAACATATTTTTCAGGACCACTCGATTGAAAGATCCAGAGAAGTTGCAATCCCTTGCATGGTGGTTTACCTAGGAGAACAGAAGGAGGATCTCTTCAAGGAATATTTGGTAGGTAAAATTAAATTACTGTCTATTTTATAAAATTATGCTAACTACAGTAATATTGAAACTGATATGTCTGAATTTTTCTAAGGATGCTGAAGCTGCGAGTAGAGATCTTGCTGGGGAGGTAGGGCTGGGCGATATGGCCTAAAAATAATTTCGCAAGATTTTTAGGCTATATCGCGATACACGATATATATCGCGATATTTTGAAATCTCCTCTAAAACACTCCATAAATGATTGATTTATCCCTTTTATGTATACAGTACTCACACCAGTATGATTCTAGTGCCTGCAACAGATGTACGTCTCCATTAAAAATTTCTTTTACATTTTGTATATATGCATTAGCGGTTTCTATTGGAGATATTTTACACTTTGAGGCAAAAAGGGGTATCTATCACTTTTTTTTGTCATATGGGATTGCTTTTTGAAACGAAGCAGCTAGAGTCATTTGCTTCTGGGCTGGTTGCATTTGCGTTTTATTTGGTGAAGGTCGAGATGTGGACATGCGGAGTTTCAGGCATTGTTCGATCTGTAATGGGTGGCTTTTCAAATCTTTTGCGGCATATTTTACAGATAACGGTTGTTTGTTCCTCATCATCTTGGTGAAACCCAAACTAAACAGACAACGGATCCAGTGCTGTTTTTCTTCTGAACCAATTCGTCCGCCTCCATCTTGTTTCTTAGTGCCTAACGTTGCCAACTCGCTTCGTTATTAGTTCTCTCAGTACCTGTGCTATTATTCTTCTGAACCAATTCGTCCGCCTGTGTCTCGTTTCTTAGCGCTTAATGCTAACTCTCTTTGACAATCGCTCTCTCTGTACCTCACTGTGCTCTTTTCCGCCTCCTCTGTACACACACACACGCACACCCCAGCAGCGCGGGTGGGCGGGATCAATGTAGGTGAACTGAGAGGGAGATGAACTAAACACCAAAGCAACTCTCACGCTGGCAGATAGAAGCAAATTTATACTCGATGTTCGCGATATAATAATTTTTTATATCTCAAAGACAACATATATCGATACATCGAGTATATTCGATATATCTCCCACCCCTATGGGGAGGTGATGACGATCTAATCCAGCCAGTGCCTAATCCAATCCAATTGAATCTAATCCAGCCAGTGACACTATTGTGATGGAGGGTACAGAGATCCTGAGGGGACTAGATATACCAAGGGCTTGTGCCTTGTTGATGGGTTTTATATATGCCCTTAATTTTAGCTATCCAAGACAACTGAGGCATACCTTTGAAGTTTTTCAAAAGTTACTCCTCGAACTTGGACTGAAAGCTAGTCCAAAAGTAATGTCTCTTAAACAAAAGCTGCTCTCATAAAATTTGAGAAATATTAAAATGCAGATGTACTGAGAATTGTAAATTGTTAGACAGCATTTAATGATAGCATTTAGATAGCATTTAGCATTTAATTGTTAGATAGCATTTAATTTTAAATAACATTTTGTTAAGTACATTCAAAGTGTGTGTCAACTGTATATTGCAAAGTAAGACTTTAGAGTGACTTATTTTTTGCACGTGGTGTTCATTTAATAGTATTGATTTAGCACTATCAAAATTTAATGTGCAGTGTTTGTTTCTCAAACCAAAAAGTAGGAGTATGTATATTTGTGCAAACATGCTGTATACAAGTTATTTTTGAGAGAGACAAGTTCATAATCATAATCATGTTTGGTTTTGTTCTCGATATCAAAATGTTTGTCTGTTGTACAAAGAGGATTGATTTTTTTTCCAACTTTCTGTATCCAGCATACATTTTCAATGTTTGATTTTGTACTATGTAGATTATTGTGCAACATTTGTTATACAGCACTTTCAAGCCAGAAATAAAAGGTGGCATTTAAAAAAAAAATTGTATTTGCTTTAACAAACCTTGAAAAAAGTTTAGATTAAATTAATTAATTAGGTAGGCTCAAATTAATAATAATAAAAACACTGTTCAATAAAATTGTTGGAGCTTAATTTAGTTGTTTATCAAACTAAACAATGGGATTAATATTAAGTAGATTCAAATTAATCAAGTTTTATAATGTTCAATAAAATTACATTGGCAGAAATTAATTTAGTATTAGGTGGTATTTAATATTAAGTATGTTCGAATTATTTTAGCTTTTTGGTGCTGTAGATTGCCAAATTGGGTCTATGTAAAAAAGTTAATTAGTCCAAAACTGAAAGGCTCATACTCAGCAACATTCTAGTTGGGATTACTTAAAAAGATGCATGCAAATTGTTACATCAATTTTTTTAAGTAGATCCAGAATATTATTATTTAGAGTGTACACCCCAGAACTACCATAGTTTACACATGGTCTAAGAGGCACACATGGTAAACATGCTTGTTACATTGTTATGTATTAATGCACCCTTTTATGAATACAAAGGTTAACTGTGTATTTGGTGTTATACAATGCTGTTGTGCTAGCTAATGTTTTTTAAAGCAATACCAGTACGACTCGTAGCCATCATTCTGTTAGACTAGTGTAACTACAAGCTGTCTGTAGTCATTTAAGGCCCATATACAGCCTACATATTTTAATGTAACATCAACTAAATTTCTGATTTCAGATCAATATTTGATCTGGCTTTTATTTTAATCACAACACTGAGCTTGCACTGGTCAGATTTTTAAATAATCTGTTGCTAAGTGCTATTTCTCATCACACTTCCATTATTGTTCACCTTGGCCTGAATGCAGCCTTCGATACTGTAGATCATGACCTCAACACTGGGTTGGCCTCTCTGCATCAGTATTAAACTGGTTCAGGTCATACCTGTGTGATAGACAATTTTATGCTGATTTGGAAAGTCAAAACATTATGACATTAAATATGGAATTCCAAAAGTATCCATTTTAGGATCCTCGCTGTTCTTTCATCATATCGTGATGCTTTAGTGTTTTCATAGTTGTTGTTGACACACCTTTATATATTAGTATCACTAGCTATTTGTGAGCTAATAAACAAACAGAACATGCATTGAGTATCTGGATGTCATAGGATGTCACTTTTTATAGCTTAGCAAAGATATTAGGAAGTAAACAAAATGTATAGTATGTATTGAACATGTTGACCGCCTTAAGGTTTCAGCATTTAAACCTTTAGTCTTTGAGCCTTTTTAGTTCCAGCCCCCTTTCCCATCAGTTTCAGTCTTCGTCTGTTCTTTGTTGTGTCTGTTTAATAAAATAGCATGCTTAATCCAGAAAAAAATGCATTCTCTGTCTCTTCCTCAATGTTGATAATAGTTAATTTTAAGAGTGGACAGATTTAGTACAGCATTGCAGTTATTCTCTGAAATCACCATGTCTGCTGAGGTAAATTTGATAAGCGAAATTAATTCAAAGCAAGAGCAGACGTATATATTCGAAATGTGATTTACATATGTGTTTTTTTCCGACAACAACCAAACAAACAGTGAATTGCTTGCCACAATTCACTAAGCTCTAAGTCTTTGTTGCCACCTGGTGGTTTGAAAGATTTACAATCGCTTGCAGGCTAAATATGCTGCGTACGGAATAGTCACGTGATTTCTGGGAAAAGGAGCGACTTTCTGTCTGAGACGGTAACAGCTGAAAGGCTCAAAGGCTCAGCAAAATAACCTTTTCATAGTAAAGTGAGAATTATTTTCCACAAAGAAGAAAAATAACAACCGGAGAAGGTAAGCGATTCTTTAATAAATGCTTGTCAGTGACTTTTAACATGCTATAGATTACCTGAAAGTGGTAACCTATACCAATTATAACCTATATAACATATATCTATAGTAGTTAGTTTCTAAATACCATTAAAATAGCATTAAACAGTTCAGAGTGTAGAAGGTTAACGTTATATGTCCCTTATTTTACAATGTTAATGTAGCTAGTCATTTTTATCAATCTTCAATGCATAAAGCAGACATGTATCGGGGACATGGGTAGATAGCTAGATGGTAGATAGCTCATCTTTTAGCGTTTACTGGCTAGCTTTAATGTGTTTTTGAAATATCGGCATTTCACACACAATACAGTTGTGTTGTCGTTAATCGGTATTACGTCACGTCTCTTACCACTTGCTACTTATAGAGGGCGCTTTTTTTTTATAAAAAGCTCAATCACGAGTGCGTGAAAAGACGGAACTGACAGTGGTAAAAATCTGAAATGCCAGATTAAAGAGGTCCAGTTTTCACATTTAGAGGGTTTGTGTGTGTTGTGTAGCACACTTAACCAATCTGTTTACCTGATACGCTTCTCATACAACTCTAGGCCTATAAAGTACTTCCCTGACTTTTTCCAGAGAAAGAGCAGGAAATGTAAGACCAGTCAGGACTTCTAATTTGTAAAGATTTGCATAAAAGGTTAATTTTTTGGAAATTTGAACTTGGTCTTCACTGTTAGCAATAACCTCTGAACCTCTATTTGTCTTTTCAGTTATCAAACATACAGAAGAAACACTTACATAAAACAATATAAAAACCACAATGCAGACAAATTTGCAATGACCCTTGTATAAATTTTTCAATTTTCACATTTATTATACATCACAATTTTTCTAAATAAATCAAAGCAAACTTTGATTTTGTTTAAGCAAACTTTATAGAACATACGAATCCCTTCACAAAACATAACCCACCATATCTGTATTATAGGTCTGCACATGCTGTCAACTGGGCATGATTCTTCACTTGTTTTTTTCAGATGGCATCAGGTAAAATTCGCTCTACGCGCCGACTGCGGGCGTGGTTGGTTGAGCAGGTGAGTATGATTGTGGAGCCATTTATCCATTAATTCTGTGTCCAGTTAGAAGATCATTACAGTTTTTTCTGAACTGCTAAAACACTAACAAAGTTCTCAGTTGCCTGAACTCATATTTAGCTAATTGTTCAGTCTAAACAATTGTCTTAACAGTTTAATTGTCAATACCTTAAACCATTTCACATGGTAAAACACAATATGCAGATCTTACACTTTTCATCAAAACTCTAAACACATTCTCATTCCCAAAACACATTCTGCACTCTAATGCACGTGTCATCCATACTGGTAAACACAAGTGGCACAATTAGCAATGCAAATAAAGCACACATCATTGATTAAATCAAAATTGATTTCACTTCTTTCAAATGATGTGACACAACCATGCCATGGGTTCAGCCTGTGGTTATGTAGGTGTGGAATCATGTCAATGCTGGACACGGCACACGAGAGTACCCCTTTTGCCTCAGGAAGGAAAAATATTGATTTTGATGTCAACAAAGTGCTTTGGTGTGACCCAGCCCAAAGACAAGTAGAAGCACATTGATCACATTTTACTGTAATATTGTATACTGTAGTACAGTGCATTGTAGGCTGTACACTGTACAATACTGTAAACAAATTGTATGGCCCTGAACATTTGTTTACAGTACTAACTGCTCAATAGATTTTGACTGGCTGTAGGTTCATGTCAACAAAGAACGAGCAGTAGTAGAGTTAGGGTTAGAGTAGTAGAGTAGTAGTTTCTGATCAGTTTTATACTATGTTAGAACATGCTTTCATTCATCAAAAGACAATGATGGGGAAAAAAAATACATTTGTTTTGAGATTATGTAAAAAATTGCTTCTCCCTGAAAACTATGTGTGTTAAACAATGTGGTTTCTATTTTTTGGTGTGCTGTTTACATACTGCTTGATTCGTGTTTTCCCTGTTCCAGTCCCGCCTCGTTTGTTAGTCCCGCCCAGTTTGTTCCTCATTCCTTTGTGAATTGTAGTTAGTGTCCCCGTTCGCTCTTAGTTTGCCATGTTCGTATGTGTTCATTGTTCCCTGCTCATTTGACTCCCGTTCTCTCACGCTCCTTGTTTTCACCCGTGTGTTTTTTTCCCTAGTTCATGTTATCCCTAGTTTGTGCCGCGTTATCTGTATTATAGTCTCCAGGTTCTCTGTGTTTTCATTTCGCGTATCTGATTATTCAGAGGTCATTTATGGCTTCACATGTGTAAGCCAATATGTAGAGCTAATTTGTAATGTCTTTTCCAATTATTTACAAATTATTACTAGTATCTTGAATGCTGTATATGAGATTCATTAGCACTAACCAAACAGAAAAATATCTCACAGGCCCTTCCAATATATTTTCCTTATACAGGTTTCTGATACCTTAAGATGCTAGTATACGTAGGTTTAGAATATGAACAAAACTGGCAGAATTACATTTTTTTTCTCACTCTGCTTTGTGTAGGTGAGCAGCAGAAAATATCCTGGACTTGTATGGGACAACCCTGAAAAGACCATGTTTCGTATACCTTGGAAACATGCTGGAAAACAAGACTTCCGCAGTGAGGAAGACGCTGCTGTTTTTAAGGTCTCGGGTTGTTTTCTGTCTCTTTGTGCTGTTTTCCACCTCACACTGGCGACAGCGCCTCTTTCATAGCACTGGATGGAATCGGATGTACTTGCAATACCACCATAAATATATGATCATTCCTAAAAGCACAAAAATATCTAAGAGAAGGCCTAATTCAAACAATTCTAATGAACACATATGGAACATATATGGATTACTGTACTAAACATTTATTATTTTGGTATTTGAACCCTTCACACTAGCAGGCCTGGGCGGAGTATAAGGGGAAGCTCTCAGAAAAGGGGCAGGCTGACCCTGCTTCCTGGAAGACTCGTCTCCGCTGTGCCTTAAATAAAAGTCCGGAGTTCAGTGAAGTCACAGAAAGGTCCCAGCTCGACATCTCGGAACCTTATAAGGTGTATCGTCTTGTGCCACTTGATGAGCAAGGTAAGAGGATACACTGATGGAAACACACACAGTTTGAGGACTATGTGTAGCAGTTTGCAATCACTGTTAGTAACAACACCATGGCCATAAGACCATTTACTAAAGCAACGCATCATTCACTTGGCTAAACAGTCCCTGATCAAAAGGAAATGCCAGTAGATTTTGACATATAATACACATTTAGTTCCTTCATTCTTGCTGATAAAGGAACCAATGTAACAGTTACATTGCATAGTGCCACCAGGACAACACAGACAAGCATTAGTAATATTCTTCATATTTCCAGCATTCCCCCTTTCTGAGGTAAAACTTGTCTGGCAAGGATAACTGAAGGTCTCCTTATCAGCCACAGATATTTCCAAATCTTAGAAATGCTCCTGGAAACAGCTGATAAAGGATAAAAGATACAAGCTTATGAAGCACTAGAGGAGGAGATAAAGGAGAGAAATGTAAGGGTGTAAGAACGTAGGAGTGTAAGAGGTACTTGAGCAGGAACCCACAGCCCTGGCAACTCAACTTCTAGAATTCTTCAGGCTAATCAGCGCTGTGCACGCTTATTAATTACCACTGACCGCATGTCTGCTTGGCTCTGTATTTAAACCCATATGAACAGCAGGCCAACATTACACATTTGTAGTGAGGTGATGGGAATGGTATTCAAGAGAGTAAAAACACAATAGATTAAACAGCCCAAAAGAAAGTAAACATAAAAATACTGAATAGCTCAAATACAACTAAAAGAGAAAAATGAAAACGCTCAAATGAAAGTATAAAGGAAAACACAAATAGAAGGCATCTTTGTGTTCAGGTATTTATTACATCATGCTGCTAAGAAATTACTTAATAGTGGGGTTGCAAAAAAGTGAGAATTGATACATAAATAAAGTGCACCCACTCAATTTTACCTGGCATTACTTTATGGGTCTAAATTACAATAGTTAGCATTAAAACCCCTGGTAAAGTCCATTATGAAAATATTACCTACTCTGCTAAAAGTGAATAAACCTCATTGCTAAGTGTGTTACACTGCTATCTAAACCCCCACAGCTTTTCTTCTTTATCATTGTCACGGTACAGCCCCTGACTCCTCCCTTGGGATTGTCTGGGTGCGCGTTTATGTTCAACTATTAAAAGTACTTGTACATACGTGTGTGTTAGGGATGTGCATAGAGTCTGTTTGCTGGGTCGCCCAATGGAGGATGGGTTCCCTTTTGAGACTCCCAGCTGGCTGGCTGGTCTCCTCTCTGACCGCAGGACTGCCGGTCCTCCTCACAAAAATCAGAGCGCCTTGCCCAAAGCCAGCTCTCCTTTCACAGGGGTCAGAAGGAGGGAGGGGATGTCACCTCTTTCATGTCATGTTTTCCCTTGAGCAGACCAGATTGGTCTGTAACGGTGCGAGGCAGAAGCAGGATGCCAAGGCAAGAGCAGGTTTAACACCCCCATAGTCATGATCTTTTATACTATCTGCTACTTGGTTACATGATAGTTAGTGACAGAATTATGGACGCCCGGTCTCATTCCCTCACTAGGTAGGGTCAATAAGTCAAGGCTCCTCTCCTCCCCCATCATAGAGGAAGTTTCATTACTTAGATACAGATGGAAGCTCAGAACGTCCTTATCTACAGGCAGGCTACATCTAGGAATGCTAGCCTCTAATTACACAAAGAGTGCTCACATACATGGTTCAACACAAGGGTGAGAACATAGGAGATAGGGAGGGAGGGAGGGAGGGAGAGAGGGAGGGAGAAGCATAAATGGTAATCAAAGTGTTATATGTTTACATATTACTTATGTAAATTAATAAAATGATTCATGGAAAACAATAAAGTATGAAATTTTCCATTACAAGACAACATGCAAGATGTGCAAATACACTGAGAATAACAAGACAAGAGTGCAACATATAACGATAACAAGACAAGAGACACAGATAAACATAGAAGAACACATACATGCTAAGAAACATACAAACGTACACACAAACACAAACGAGCCCAATGGAGGACTCAGGGGCACACCGGGACATTAGGGTTATCTTACTATAGAGGTATGTTTACCGTTATTGTTATGGTTAGTGCAAATATACTGTTCTGTTTAAAATACAGAAACAGAAAAGAAAAGAAGAACAAAGCATTGTCCAGGCTGCTGTACGTTTGTAAATGGGAAATAAAAATGAATGATAAAATAGATGTCAAAACTTTTTTTTTTTGCTATTTGTGGAATGATGTTTTAATAATTCTGAAAATATATATCAAATTTGACTGAAATGCCCCACCATAGTATTTAGCTGTTCAGTTTTTATGTGTTTTTAGTTGTGTACCACTGTGCATTTGTTTTCTTTTAGAACCACACTGCTCAATGCACTGACCACCTCACTGACAAGAATGTGTATCTGTACTCAATGTACATGAGCCCCAACTGAGTTGAAGAGCATAATAATCAGTCAGTACAAGAATAAATGTCCTTTAACGACATCTGAAATGGTGCTCTTGCTAGATGCTCTGTGTCAGTTGCAGGGTAGCTGATCAAAAGGTGAGTTTTTTATTTTACAATCAAGTTAGGTTAGGAGACTTTATTGTCATACACATCACATGTGGTACATGAGGTAAAACGAAATTGCATACCCAAGTCCCAGTTACCCCCAGTCTTATTTTAGGAAATCATGAGAGAGATTAAGCCTATACTGGCACTAATGGATTCTCAATTGATGTTCTATTGGTTCCATCTTAGGTTTAAGATGGCTTTGTAAAACACTAAAAAACTAAAACTTTGTGAATGACCTCTATGCTCGAAAGGTACTATCTAAATGGACTTGCATTGCATTGCATAGGATTAGCTGAAGTTAAGAAAGAAGATGGAGACAAAGCAGTGAGAAGAATCAAAAGGAGGAGAAGGAGTGAAGCAGAAGTCAGTGAAGAGAGTCAGCCCAAAATGATCAAAGACAAGGCTGCCTCTATTGAACAAATCACTACGGTAAGCTTTACTGGTGAAAACAACTGCAAAATATATCATGTACCAGTCCTTGATTTTGGAAAGTTGTTATTAGCCAAGCCATTAGGAGAAAGCTCAAAATGTTGTTCTGTTCAAACACAAAGGTTTGTCTGCCAGGCTTGTACTGTAACTGTACAATTGAGAAATGTAGTTACACATTTATTTGCAGTTTCATAATTGATCTGATTGATTTTGTTTGAAATGCAGGAGATTGAAACCAACACAGGAAAGGAAACCACATTTCATAAAATGGAAGCAACAGAGCCAACAGTCATCTTTAAGAGTGACCGCCGTGAGTTGATTATTTACAGTATTGCTATTGATACAACAGTCAAACACCTTAAACAGGTTACATTAATGAAATTTGATCTAAACTGACATAAGCATAACCTGTTTTCATCGATATGTAATTAATTGTGAATGAATAGACCTTAATCAAATTTCTTTCAGTGTTACTGCATATGTAACATAAGTCTTGAAATCTACACTAATATGCATCTTAACTAGTAATAGCTGTTTCCTCAGAAAACACAGGACAACATTTGGAGGTGCAATATCATTAGACCTGTATACTGTGAACATGTATTACAGTGTTTTCTGGTTGAGATCTAAGCAGTGTATCTAACTCATCTAATCTAATGCAGAAAACAAAATATGGGGTTCCAAAGTGGCAAGATAAATTCATCATTTTCAATCTGGTGATTAAGTCATTCCTGAAGATCTGCATTATTATGTACAGACATGTTTTGATACAGGTCCACCCACTTTGGTGGTTGCACAAATCAAGCAGACTACAGAATAAATGACAAACAAGCCATGCTGAGACAACCAATGTAGTGAGGGGGTCTGAATTTGACTCATTTGGCTGACTTTTGCCTTTATTTGTTTCTTTGGTGTGGACAGAAGGTCTTTCTACTTTTAATGAATTTCTGAGAGCCAGCCATGTTGTTTTTGAATCAGATATTAAACTGCAGCCTACTATTTTTATGTATTAGCGTATGATTTTACATGAGATACATACTTATTGCATATTTTGTGCCAAAATGTTTGAAATTATCTATATATGCATCGATTAATCAGCCGGTAACCGGCATCTGCCGGTTTTCTGCATGATAAGCCATAACCGATGATTGACCGGTCAATCTATAACTGAGTCCATGCCAGATTATAAAACACACATTTCAAATCTGAAGTCTGACTATCAATAACAAAGTGGGACAACATCTCAATTTGCGGGATGTGTGAAAAGTATTGAAAATGCGTGACTGTCCTGCACAAAGAGGTTGAAGGTTTCTGAAAATCAAAGATTTGTCCTATGACGTAGCGCACATTTCCATATTGGGTTAAAATAAGATTCTGTCAAAAGAAAATCTGAATACAAATCTTTCTGTATGCTATCCTTTATAATTCTTAGAAGGAACGAAAATCATAATTGGCCAGACATGTTAAGAAAATCGTTATCTGCCAAGAAAAGTGTCATTGGTGCATCTCTAAAATGATCTTATGCTACCTTGTTGATGATTAAGATTTTTCTCTCTAGTGATCAATGAAATTCAGCTGAACGTCTTGATAGAAAATGTCCCTCCATCTGGAGATAGTAAAGGTAATTTGTTAATAACCTTATTATTATTAATCATTATATAAACTGCCTACTTTCTGTTTAGAAAGGATTTAATATAGTCTATTTTATATATTGGAATTGGTCTTTCTTCCTGTTTTTTGCAGCTTCACACTCCTTCGACATCACTGTGTACTATATTGGCCAGGAGGTTCTGAGGCGGGAGGTTATGGGTAGTGATGTTCGGATTGCGCATGTGCCCCCGTCTCCTTCCCCTCCCACACTGAATGGATCCAGCTTTACCCGCATCTCTCTCCCGCCACCTCCCACAGATGTATTCTCTAGTGAGAGCCTGGCCATTATTTCCAAACTGTTGCCTTTTATGGAGAAAGGAGTGGTACTAACCTCCACTGGAGGGGGCATCTATGCCAAACGTTTTTGCCAAGGACGAGTATTCTGGAGGGGGCCACACTGTGGAGCGGGACCACACAAAATGGAGAGAGCCATGGAGCCTACCATGCTCTTCAACAAGGACATTTTTAGCCAAGGTATTTGTTGTGACCTGCTCAAAACATAAACTGCCAAAATGTGCATTAAATTAGATATTTGAATGTTTTCATATGCAGTGCAACTTCTTTAGCTGAATACTTATTTATACTAACTTTTAGCATTTTTGTTTTTGGCTTCAGCCACATGTACATTACATATATTAGGACATTCTCAGACTACAGCTTCTCAAATAAACAAAAAAAAAACAGCATCATTCCTTAGAATAAAATGACTCGGGGTGCGAGGACACAGAGTTTGATCACATTACTCTGATCTTAGCTACATTATGTTGGCTCCCAGCTCCCCATAAACATTTTTTATTGATTATGAAATACTTCTAATGACCTATGAA
Organism: Brachyhypopomus occidentalis; assembly: GCA_020368025.1. NCBI lineage: Eukaryota > Metazoa > Chordata > Actinopteri > Gymnotiformes > Hypopomidae > Brachyhypopomus > Brachyhypopomus occidentalis. The sequence continues at coordinate 5,810,710 of JAGXOD010001383.1, forward strand.
GCACTAAATGGTCTTTCCTTAGATAGATGCAGGCTCTTTCAAATAAGGACATTACCACAGAAGGCAGAACCATTACCTTTCAAGCTCCCACACTGGAATAACTTCCCTGTCAGTGTTCAAGAACCAGGCAGTCTGGGGCTTCATGCACTTTGAGATATATGGTATTTTGGGATGTTTTGAGGCTGTTACTCCGTTTTTATCTCTCATTTGTTGATAGAGAGCGGGGGAGTGCTGCAGGGGTCCAGTAGATGTCATTTAGTCCAGGCAATGATATTCTGATGCACTCAACACATTGGATCAATCTGTGGAGGGCTTTATTATGCTGGGAGCTGCTGTTGTCATTCCAGGCAGTTATGCTCCCAGAAAGAACAGACCAAATTATTGCAGTGTAGGTAAATTTCCTTAGCCATCTGAGCCGATATAGATGCCGTAGTGTCTTCTTAACCAGGGTGGAGGCTTTTTAAAGCAGAGATTAAAGACCTATCTATACATAGCTTGCTGGATCATTTATTTCATTTATTTTGTTTTATTTTATAGTTCAGGATTGTGTAATCATGCAAACTTAATCACTTCAATACAAAGCATTTTGAGATAAAGATTGTCTATCGGGTGATCTTTACTTTCCCTTTAATGTATAATTCAGTGTGTACAGTTTGTCTTTGTATTTTTGAGTATTGTGTTGTGCAGGCCTCATGTTAAAACAAATGTACTATGTTCTACTTATGTAGTGCAACAAATGTAGTTTTAGTATGTCCATTTACAAGTGAATTATAAATACATACTTTTTAACATACATGTTTTATCATTATAATTGTTTTATTTATTTATTTAACTTTTAGAGCTGAAGGAGTTCCACACTGGAGGGGATCCACCTCAAAATGAGATCACGCTCTGTTTTGGGGAGGAACTTTCCGATGGGGATAATCTTATGGACAAACACATCATCATTAAGGTAAAGACACATTAAGCCACAGGACCCTGAGATTTTTCCTTTTTAACTTATTAGGGTATAGATCTAAGAAAAATGCTTTTTTAATTAAAGCTTATAAATATATTAAAAATATATATAAATTACTTGAAAATAACACTGGTGAAAAAATATATCTGGTTTCACATTGTTCTTTGAACCATTTCCAAAACCTCCTAACATTCATTAAAACAGTAATATTAAGAGCATCAGTACAACAATTTAAACAGGATGAGGTGTGCTTTTTTTTTTATTTTATATATCAGTCAGGCACTGTATACTTATGTGTAAGAGTCATCCCAAACTGGATGTCTGGAAGTTAAACCTATCTGGAAGTTAATCCTTGTCTTGTCATGGTATTTAGGCTCCAGGGTTCTATACTGATATTGCTGCATCTTTGTAATTGCTGCCTTTGGATAGAAGTATATGAGCATGGGATCAACTTGAACTGAAGCCAGATAGCAAGACGTATTTCCAAAATTATGACATGGACAAATAGTAGTAGCAGCTTGACAATATTCTTGAGTCACGCATATATATTGCTTAAAATTCTCTGTTTCTTTTCCTTCAGATTTCTCTTCCCTGGGCTAAGAAACTAATAGAGGAGGTCCAGTCCTTCTGTGAATCTCTTGCCATCCTTCAAAACTTGGCTCATCAATCTCCATCAGGAGAGGTTACTTTAAATCTTGTGGAGTTACCCCATCAACCAGTTAAAGCCCTCTAATTTTATTCCTGCATTCTGTCCAACATTTTGTATCTAGAAAACATGAAGACTGAGGATCAAGGATATTACTTAGCAGCCGTTCTGTTTCCTTCAGCTGAATCAAGACATCATTATTACAGATAGTGTAATCGTATAAATATTGTAGAAAGTCTTGTTCTGTAATAATTTACATTTCTGAAAACACTAATAAATAAAACATTTACTGTTCAAGGGATTCAGTTGGTGACTGACCCAATGTATCATTATTTTTCATGCCATAATGGATATGAAGGTGGAGCTAAAAATTTAGGAGGTAGAGGTAAGAATAAACACAAATGAAATAAATTGATTTCGTTTTTAAACATTACAGTCAAATCAAAAGTTGTATAATTTCCTGTTTAAAACCAAGTCAAGTTTTTACCATCCTCAGTTTTAAGGCATCCTCTAATTTTAAATAAAGAGCAACCCCAGATTTGCTTGATTAGGTGTTGACTTAGAAAAGCTAATAAACATATACAGTGTGTTTAAGAAGTAGTTCTCAAATGGGGGTGTTTGCACATTGTAATATTTTTGAAGCTGAGAATTTTATTATTATAATTAGTCAACCAGTGCCAAAAGCTTATTTATGTTTATACAACTGCAGTACAAATTAAATGTCAACAGATTAAATTTTGTTCATTTAGAATTAATATGAATGGTGCAACAAAATTTCCATTATTATTTAGGTGTACTTACATATAAAGGTTGAATTTACTTATAATTCAAAGTTGCAGCTGTGGGTGCTGGCAAACTATAAGTGTATAGATCTGTATGAGTGTATAAACAATATATTTTTTGTTGAGTGGACCTTTTGTCATCTTTAAATTGTCAGAACAACTTAAATAATCCATACAGACATCAACATTGCTAAATTATTCTTGCAGTTTAAGGTTCCACATGAACCTTTATTTGACTCAAGAGTGATGAAAATACCCACAAATGACATGTGCATCACTAAGCATGCCTGCAAAGGACTATGGGAAATGATCAACGACCTTCTTGGCAATTACAAGACACTATACCATTGTTGGATTGACTTCATATTTTCATATATATTCAACCACAATTTGTCTAATCAGATAGGATGGATCTCTTCCCATTTGCAGCAGCAGTATGAATTCCAGGAGGAGTTATACATATAATTTAATTAACTGAAATATAATTAACAGAATGTAAATGTAAAACTTCTATAGGGACCATTAATGTTATCTGAAATAAAAATATTACATGGTATGTTACCATGTACTTTGCAAGCATCCAAAAGTTTTTGGCACTGGATAGGTCGAATTAACTCAGCAATGTTTTCTTCTCTAACATACTGAAGGTCTTCATTGCTTTCCACTCCTTGTTTGAAAATCTTATCAAACAGTTTGACAAGTGTCTTCTCTGCCATATTTGGAATGTCATGCCTGCCTCTTAGTTTCCTTGTTTTCTGTGTAGTCAGTGCTGGTCATTGTTTGCATAACAGCTCTGAGGTTCTTGTATGTAAGTCTGCTTCGTCCTTTGTATCATTTTATTAAATATGAATAACTCACTTGCAGATTTGACCTTTGCCTGTGTATATGACCCTGACTTTGGATTGCCCTTCATAACACCTCGCTCTGTAATGCCCGTGGCATCCGGGAGCGATGACGTAGACGTATGTGCTGAGCAGAGCGAGCAGTAGCCTACAAAATAACTGATATTAATATTTACAGTATTTTGCGATCAACTCATTCTTGTCCAACATTGAAATTCAATGTTAATGGGGTCCATTTTGCCAACGAGCATGTGAACTCTTATACACTCTCTGAAAACAAGATAAATGAAACAAATAAACATATTGCCTATGTTCTGCATAAGGCTTGTTACAGTATTGGAACATGATGACCTTTATTTGCAATCGATTCAGAACATAGCCGTCTCTAGCACCCATAAATGTAACAACTAGAGATGTGACAATAACCAATACTTTGAGTCGATACCAAAATTCTGAAAATGTTACGGTTTTTGTTTCCTGTGGTACTGAAGGTTTCACAGATCTCCCAGACCACACGCGAATAGTGTTGGCAATAGTAGAAGCAATAGGTCCACTGCAACTACTTGGAAAAAAACTGCGAAAAGTTAGTTGGAAATATTCTGTGTTGGTGTGCGACGACCAGGCTAACATAAGGAACACCACAGAGCCATTATGCAAACAGTGTCTGAAAACATTTGTCATTAAAAGGAGGAAACACCACACATTTAGCTTAGCATGTCGAAGACATCCAGAGCTGTATAAAGAGTTCAAAGTGAGTTTTGTTGTAATGTTTGAAACTTGAAATGTTACCGTTATGGTTTTTGAACTGCTACAGCAGCATCTCAGCATGCTCGGCACGCAACGTTCACAAACGGCTAGTTCATAACCAGTGACGTAGTTAAAAGTTCACATTTAACAAGCTAAATAAATGGAGTTTACTCTGCATCCCTTTTCATAATATTAATATGCACACTGTGCGAATCTCTTTGTACATACAATTATGTCTTCATAGAGCCAAAGTATTAGATGCTATATGTAACTAAATTGCACTTTTTCCCTGGAAAAACGCTTTTAAATCAAATCATGCTGACATACATTTATTTAACAGGTTTATTTTTTGTTCTGGAATTGAAATTGGTGTCGAGAATAGTAGAATTATAGTGGCATTGGTACCGACTAAAACATTTCTGGTATCATGACATCCCTAGTGACAATGAATATAGCCAATATACATGAGATGGCACCGTCACGCTATGAAGGCCCCCTGCCGGCCGCCTCTGTCAGCAGCAGCAGCATTTATGTCCTGTCCTGTTTTTGTTGTGTTAGTCCCTCAGGTATGCGTTACCCATTAGGGAGTTTGCCACCTGAGGGTCATTTGTCTGTCTATATATGTCTTGTCTATATACCAGTTGACTGCTGGCTATTGTTTCCCTTTTTGGAGTGTCACAGTTTTTTTTAAGTGCACCTTTTATTTTTTAAAACATCATTATCCCAAGACCGGGGTGATTGCTTCCTTTATTTTTTCGCACTTTCATCGCCTGTCACACATTAATATTTATAAAGAATGTTACGTAATTTTAACGGAGGGTAGACAAGACGCAAATGCGGAAGGCAGGTTTATTAAATAGAAAGTAAACAAACCAAAGACTAGGAAACATAGGAAAACAGACTACACGTAGAACGAACTGAAAGATCCAAAAATGACAGCGAATAAGAAGAATACAACAATGAAAACTGAACGCAAGAAACAAAGACCACCTACGTGCATGAGCTGGACAACCAAGGACGCATAGAGACTTACACATACAATGACCGAACACCGACTAGCGAAACACAAGGAGACTAAATACACTTAACAAACAGGAACTAACTAGACACAGGTGGGAGCGATCAAAACAGGGAGGACAAACAGAAGGGAAACCATGGAAACAGGGCGGGACTAGGGAAAATACACAAGACCGGGATGAAGGATGGAGCTACATGTAACAGAACCCCCCCTCTAAGCGTGCCACTCCGGGCACGCAAAAACCCCAAAGGGAAAAAAAAAAAACTGGGGGAAACAGGACACTAGGACATGGAGGGGACCCAAAGGGCACTAAAAGGGACAATAGACACAGGACAGGACGGAGGGACAGGACTGGGAGAGACGAGGCGCGGGACCTGAGGCACTGCTGAGGGGGAAGGTACAAGGATGGGCGCGGAGACAGGTATGGGTGCGACCCCCCCAGCCGGACATGTGATCCCGGGAGACAGAACATCGCTAGAGTATGGCATGGACGGGACAGGGTCAGACGCAGGAGTGGGGCTAGGGACACGGGGGGACTTGCTAACAGAGGCTAGTAGGGACAAGACTATGGAGACATGTACTGGGACAAAATGGGTGATAACTTGTGGGACAGACATGGGGACAGGGACAGTAATCACACCTCCAGATATGGGCACGGGGACAGGTACGCAAACACGAACTGAGACATGGACGGGGAACGGGACCAACAAATACCCAGGTATGGAGCATGGCACTAATGGCAACCCAGGCACATAAAAGGAACCACCAGTCTTAGGAGTCCACATATGTAGAAGTCCTGGCCCACAGTGGGGCAGAGCAGTCTCCATGGAGGCTGGAACGGCAGGCGATGACCTCTTCCGGGCCGCAGGAACAGGAACAGCAGACGACTACCCCCTCCTGGTCGCGGGAACAGGAACTGCGGGGACAGGGCGGCCCCATCCGGTGACCCGTGGGCAGCGGGGATTGCGGGACAGGGGCAGCTCCTGGAGTCCGGTGAGAAGCTGGCCCCCCTTCCGGGGTCATGGGAACAGGCCGGCGCGCAGAGTGACCCCGTCTGGATTGCGGGAACAGGTGGTGGTGACTCCTGGGCCTCCTGGGCCTCAAGCACTGTAGCTGGCCTCTCCTGGGCCTCCGGTGCGCTCTCAGGCCCCTCCTGGGCCTTCAACACGCTAGCCGGCCTCTCCTGGGCCTTCAACACACTAGCCGGCCTCTCCTGGGCCTCTGGTGTGTTCGCCAGCCTCTCCTGGGCCTCTGGTGTGTTCGCCAGCCTCTCCTGGGCCTCCGGCGCTCGAGCCGGCCTCTCCTGGGCCTCTGGCACTGTAGCTGGCCTCTCCTGGGCCTCCGGTGCGCTCTCAGGCCCCTCCTGGGCCTTCAACACGCTAGCCGGCCTCTCCTGGGCCTTCAACACACTAGCCGGCCTCTCCTGGGCCTCTGGTGTGCTCGCCAGCCTCTCCTGGGCCTCAGGCACTCGAGCCGGCCTCTCCTGGGCCTCTGGCGCAGGCCGCACACAGACTGGTGGGGAAACACCCAGGAGAGGTGCTGCTGACTGGGATACGCTTGGAAGCAGTGCTACAGCAGTAGGTGTAGACAATGCCGTAGCCTTAGAGGCGACGGCCCCCAGGCCCCTTATCCTACCCACACAGCTGATGGGATCAGCCTGTTTGGTTATGCGGGCTCGATACTGGTGTCTATAACCCCCCCCAAAAAATCCTTGGATGTCTCCCTTTCGGAGGTCAGGACTTGAGGCAGAGAGGAGGTACTGAGGGGCTTTGTAGTAGACACTGTGGCTATAGGTGGATCCAATAGTTCGTCAGGTACCAGAGGATTGGAAATAGTCCACTGTGGGCCTTTTCCATACAATTGGACCAAGGCCATCGCGTCAGCAGATATAGTGCTGATTCTGGCTTTGCCAAGGCTGGTAGTGTCCCTTTCATATAGCCAATCCAGGGCGTCGGCTACTTGGTGCGCTGCGGAACGTTTTCGCCGCTTCTCTGCTGCAGTGCGATCGGGTAATTTCAAAAACCTAGCCGCTACATCAATTATTTCTGCCAGATCTCTCCGCTGCGTCTTCTTAGGTTCGGTCATTCTGTTACGTAATTTTAACGGAGGGTAGACAAGACGCAAATGCGGAAGGCAGGTTTATTAAATAGAAAGTAAACAAACCAAAGACTAGGAAACATAGGAAAACAGACTACACGTAGAACGAACTGAAAGATCCAAAAATGACGGCGAATAAGAAGAATACAACAATGAAAACTGAACGCAAGAAACAAAGACCACCTACGTGCATGAGCTGGACAACCAAGGACGATAGAGACTTACACACACAATGACCGAACACCGACTAGTGAAACACAAGGAGACTAAATACACTTACCAAACAGGAACTAACTAGACACAGGTGGGAGCGATCAAAACAGGGAGGACAAACAGAAGGGAAACCATGGAAACAGGGCGGGACTAGGGAAAATACACAAGACCGGGATGAAGGGTGGAGCTACATGTAACAAAGAAAGACAGAACAGTCTGTCTAAATGTCTGCCGTATTTGAGGCTTTAATAAAGTGTAACCTTTCCTATATAATTTATGATCTAAATAAAACTCTTATAATTAATTGAATTGGATTTTAAGTTTAGTTGTATTATACCAATATTATATAGACAAATGTTACAAATACACAAAAGTTAGAAGTTTTAAATGTATTTATTTTTTACATTACATAGCTGTTAAATAGTGTATATGTGCATACCAATTTACATATTTCCATTAGCTGGTGAGGCAAGCTCCATTATCTTGGCATTGAGTTTCTGATTGGTCCAGTCCTTTGTTATATCATCCAAATGGCTGTCAAAATCCACCAGTAGTGTGTGATCCCTTGACTTCAATAACTGATTGGCAATTGAACGAGTTTCTTCCCACTGCCGAAGCATTATTCTATGAGGGAGGTGGTATTTTAAATCACTGTTAAGACTGCATTGTTTTAATTTAATACATTTTAATCCCACTAAATCTTATTTACTCAACACTATAATTTGTAAACATTTAATTGGTGCTTAATGTAGAGACCAACGGAACAGGCAGATGGATTTGCTTACGTATGCTTGTCTTTTAGGGTCCAACGGGACTCTTTATGTTCATATACCACTATTGGAGGAACCCGGTATCCTGAAGACATCTTTCTTCCTTCAATCTTTCATTAAAACACACAAGAATAAAACTCATGTAACCATTTAAAGACTATATAACTGAAATAATTACTCATTAAATCAATAAAAACCTTTAAATCTATAAATATCACTTAAGTGAAAAGCTTATTCACGTTACACTATTAAAAACCCATGTACATTGGATTATTTTTAAATGCAAATATTTAAAGCTAAAATTTAAAAAAGGTTATAATATATTAATTATTAGTATTATTATTGTTCATTATTATACGAATGTAATTTATATTATTAATATAAAATTTAGAATTAATATACTGCAATATTAATTAAAAAAAGAAAAAACAAAGCACAATTATGTGCGCCAATGACCTTCAAGTCATGTCTTAGAATCCTAAATCATTTATATCTGTGCTATGAATAAACCAAAATTTCAACTAGTGTTGCCAACTTTTCTTAAATATTCTAATAGTAAAAATAATTGAATAGCAAAACAATTACCATTAGTAAAACTGCATTACTGTAGTGCTCCACAATCTTCTCTGCCATTTTGAAAGCACCTGGAGTGGGGCTGTTCAGGAGAAACAATGGGAAGAGAGGAAATGTAACTGTTTCATTGAAACTTTACTTTAGTTATTTCAGTCTGGATTTAGACCCCATCACAGCACTGAAACGGCACTGTTTAAAGTAGTTAATGATCTCTTAATATCTTCTGATAAAGGATACATTTGGTTTCTTATACTCTTACACCTTAGTGTTGCTTTTGACACCATTAAGGAAGTACTACTAAACTGGCTATGTCAATATCAAGCCCTACGACTATGCCTCCGGCATGTCACCCTTACTTCCTTGTTAGCATTAATGCATGATGTATACTTAGATATATAGTGTGAGTTTAATCTGAAATCGGGGTGCCAGGCTGGGGCCACTGGCTGAGGGATGAGAATGAATGAGAAAACTCATCATTAAGGGGGTCCTCAACCTGCTCAAACTGCATCCAAACTGCATCTTAATGAAGTACTCTCTGACTGTCAGTGTGTTTTTATGTGACTGAACTATAATTACAAGTAAAAACATCATCACTTTGGCCAGTCACCCGAATGTTAATGTTAATACTTTTGTTCTAAATTAAAATTTGGACTGCCAACAGGTCTTGGATGATCAACTGCATCTGAATCAACTGAAAAATAATGAAATTTAATTTTTCACTTAACTTTCCCTTTATGTAGCACCAAAATTAGGCACAGAAATCTGTGCTGGTAGATATTTGGTGTGGTAGATACCAACTTTATAGGACCTGGTGCCATATTGATTTCTGTACCCAAACCTAGGCTTATCACTGAGGAAGAATGTAATTTATGCCTGCCACTGATCAAGATATAACTAATCTTACTAATAAGTCAATGAAATAATACACCTTAATGTTGTATATACTTCCATTTCCCCTCAGCTATCTAGTAATAAGTAATTTGAATAAATCTAATAGACAAAAATATGTATTTGAATAGTATTGATTTAATATTGAAGTCTAATAAGTGGGCTTTGATACAGGAAACAGGGATGTATGCTTAAAGGATTTTGTGCCGTCATTGTGCCGAATGACGAAGAAAGAATCACCTGCTATTTGATGAACAGGCATTGGCTTGATAGTATCCCACAATCCTCTGCTGTGTTTGTGCACACCATACATCTACCTGCAGAAAGAAAGAAGCATTATGATATGGAAGTTGTCAATTATGAAGTGAAATTTATATATAGTTTGGTACACATTTCAAAGGTGCTTTATTTACTTTTTAAAAAGTTTAAATGAAAGTAAAATGTTCTCAAATTGCTTCCTCGCGTTACACATAGTGTATTCATATGTATAAATTTACCTTTAGAACACCTTAGAACATGTGCACTAAAGATAAGAAGAAAAATAAGATAAGATAAGCCTTTATTAGTCCCACACTGGGGAAATTCAGTGTTATAGCAGAAAGGGACAGTAGTGCATTCAGCGGTAAAGTCTAAGGAGGAGGGGAAGAAAGCAAGGGATAGACACAATGTACAATATATAATTAAAAAGAAATAATGAATAAGAATGATATATATATATATAATTTTAATTCACTTAAAAATATAAGTTTTAATTGAAGTTTCAAGGATCTGTTCTAGATCCTCTGCATTTTTCTTTTGGAAAGAAGGAGGGGTGGTGTTCTCCGAATGAAGAAATTTCACCCATTTACATCCACTTATCCGGGTATGGGTCGCAGGACCAGTAGCCCAAACAAAGAGGCCCAGGTTTCCCTCTCCCCAGCCACCTCTTCCAGCTCTTCTGTGGGGATACCGAGGCGTTCCCAGGACAGGCGAAAGATATAATCTCTCCAGTGTGTCCTTGGTCTTCCCCGGGGTCTCCTCCCAGTTGGACCTGCGGGTACACCTGACCTGGGAGGCGCCCTGGGATAAGTCTATGTTTGAAGATGTCAAGAGATTCCGCAGTCCAAACAGCTAGTTGAAGATCATTCCACCATCTCGAAGCCAGGACAGAGAATAGTCTTGAGGTTTGTCATGGCGTTTCAAATCGAGCCATACTTGTGATTCGGAGTGCTCGTGGTACAGATTGGGTTTTGACCTTGGACATCATGTAGAGATGGGCTAGTCCATTTTTGGCTTTGTAGGCAAGCATCATGGTTCAAAAGAGCGCAGCAGCGGAGCGACGTGTGATCTTGGGGAGACCGAAGACCAGTCGTGCTACAGCATTCTGAATCAGTTGTAGAGTTCTGATGACAACCTCCCTTGAATCTAAACAAAAAAATGGTGCATGTTCATGTATGAGACTTGCATACCTGTGTAAGAGCTAGCTGACTTATCATAGCCAGAGGGAGATGGGAGTGCAGCAGGGGCACACAGTCTGTAACACACACAGCTCCTTCTTCTGGACTTGAGGATAACAGCAGCCCATTCACACTGGAGCGAGGAAACAGGCTTGCGTGCAGGTACATCTTCACATAAGCTAGGCAGGACAGTTCCACCTCACTCATGTCTTATTTAAAGGGGGGGAGAGAAAGTTTTTTTCAGTGATACCCTTTAAAACATGCAGAATAAGCAAGAAAATATCCAAAAGTATATTCCACTTTTCCCATTTTATAGTATAAACAATTCTGTGATATTGAAACTTGTCTTCTGGACTGCAGGATTCAATAATGAATTGCTTTATGGCTTTAATTTAACAAGTAGCCTAGTTGGCCACAATCAGAATAATTCAGATAAAAATGAGTAGTTGGAAAATACTTATTGATAAGAAAACATACCTAATAGGAACTTAACAAAGCAGTATAGAGAGACAGATGTCACCAATATAGTGTACTCCAAGTACACTATATTGCCAAAAGTATTCGCTCACCTTCCTTGACTCACATATGACCTTAAGTAACATCCCATTCCTAATCCATAGGGTTCAATATGACATTGGTCCACCCATTGGAGCTAAAACAGCTTCATATCTTCTGGGAAGGCTGTCCACAAGGATTAGGAGTTAATGGGGATTTTTTACCATTCTTCCAGAAGGGGCCAAACTGTTCCAAACTGTTCCCACAAAGTTGGAATTGTCCAAAATGTCTTGGTATGCTGAAGCATTCAGAGTTCCTTTCACTGGAACTAAGGGACCATGCCCAGCTCCTGAAAAACAACCCCACACCGTAATCCCCCCTCCGCCAAACTTTACACTTGGCACAATGCAGTCAGACAAGTACCGTTCTTTTGGCAACCGCCAAACCCAGACTGATCCATCAGGTTGCCAGATGGAGAAGTGCAATTTGTCACTCCAGGGAATGCGCCTCCACTGCTCTAGAGTCCAGTGGCAGCGTGCTTTACACCACTGCATCCAACGCTTTGCCTTGCATTTGGTGATGTATGGCTTGGATGCAGCTGCTCGCCCATGGAAACCCATTCCATGAATCTCTCTGTGCACTGTATCTGAAGGCCACATGAAGTTTGGATGTCTGTAGTGATTGACTCTGCAGAAAGTTGGCGACCTCTTCACACTATGCGCTTCAGCATCCACTGACCCCGCTCCGTCAGTTTACATGGCCTACCACATTGTGGCTGAGTTGCTGTCATTCCCATTTTCTTATTATACAGCTGACAGTTGACTATGGAATATTTAGGAGAGAAGAAATTTCATGACTGGATTTGTTGCGCAGGTGGCATCCTATCACAGTTCCATGCTGGAATTCACTGAGTTCCTGAGAGCAACGCATTTTTTCACAAATGTTTGTAAAAACAGTCTGCATGCCTAGGTGCTTAATTTTATATGCCTGTGGCCATGGAAGTGATTGGAACACCTAATTCCATTAATTTGGATGGGTGAGTGAATACTTAGGGCAATATATTGCATGTGCACATGCACTACATTTGCTCTCCACTCCACAAATCTCTGAAGCATCAAACATCTACTTAAAGCAAAACTGGAAATTTGCACAAAAACAGCCAAATCAGATTTCTAGGAGTTGCTCCTATCATTGCACCCATCAAGATGGGGTTTCTTAAATAACTTTATTTCAGTTTATTTCGAAACTGCAGTGAAGTACACAAGGTTTCCAGCAAACCAGGATGTTTTGGACTGACAAATAAACATGGTAGAATGAGGTAATCGTTTGAGGAAGAGGATGGTAATTGTTTGAACATTTAGTGAATAATAATTAAATTTGTAATGTGCAAGGAACATTCTTCTTCATTGTGGCAGGATGTCACATATGCCAAAATAACTCGTGCCTTATCAGGGGTGAGTCACTCAGGCATTGGTACCTGGCCTGGTCTATGTTCCTGTCTGGATCCTGGTTCTAGTCCTGCAGTGGCCTAGACTGTAGTGGGGTCAGGATAAAGTTTCATAATAGACAGCAGACATGGATAACCTCTGTATGCAGGAAGGAAATTGGAAGTATTTTATGACAAATGACAAAATGACATATCCTGTGCAACTTTACTGTAGCCTACAATGCAGTAGCAGGTATGTAATAAACCAGACAGTAAAGTTTCTGAACAAACTTGTAGTTGGCTTGACAAAGCCTGTTGTAAGCATGAAAACTATGGCTATGTTAACTGAATAAAGATTACTTCTCACAGCTGAAGAAGTTAGAGAAGGTGTGGATGGATGAGTGCCATCAGTATGAAGTGTAGTTTGGTGACTGGACCTAATAGTTCAATTAGTTCAATCAATTATTAGATCCCAAGGCTTTATTCTTCTGCTTCTTTTGTCCACATTTGTGCGTTTACAGACCGAACCGCTTAATGTACAGACTACTTGACGGCCTTGACGCTGTGACTTGTGCTATGTATTTATTGAGTCAATAGGATTTGTAGTTTTTAATACATTTAAGCTTCAAAACTTTAAAAGCACCATATAATTCAATGGCGGAATGTTCAGAATTTCACATTATAACTGCCAGTTAGTGTGCGTGCTGTCATGACAAATGATCAAAAACCTCCTGGATAATTTCTGTAAAATCCTTAAACCTTAGGCTAAATATCTCACCAGTTCATCAATTAGTTTTAGAGTTATGAGCATTTGTTTGGCCTTAGGCACCAGAAACTGCCCCATTGGCCCCCATGTAAATCTCTCAAAATTGTTGGGTCAAACCCTACACAATTAGACCAAACTCATTGTCAAGTGGTCCTCTCTCTTCAGTTAAGCAATAAGTAAAATATGTCCAGAACTACGACCGTTTGTTCAGAAGGTGCAAATTGGACTATAAAAGGCTTCTCTACTAAGAGAAGCAGTGACAGAGTGACAGTTATTTTGAACGACTCCCTCCAACCAACAACACACATCTCTCATACCCTCTCCTCACAGACAGACACATAGGAGGTAATGTCATACACACAATACACACTGCACACCTTCATACACACAACATATGCAACATATACACCATACACACTACACAACGTCATACACATTTTTCCAACACACTTTCATACACACCACATAGCTACATTCCCACACACCATAACACACTAGACTCTACATATATTGCACTCTAATCCTCTCACAGCCAGCGACTCGGCCCTACACACACCACACACAAACACATACCTAAGGAGGTGTTCTTCACCTTCACACAAATACACACACGCACACAGTCTATGCACACACTGTACACATTTTCATACACACCGCACACACCTTCATACACACCACACACAATACACACCTTCATACTCACTATACACACTACACAATTTCATACAAACCACGCACAATACAGGATACACACCTTCATGCACAACACACACCATATACAACATATACACCATACACACTACACACCTTCATACACACCACATACATTCCCACACACCATAAACAACTTAATACACACTAGACTCTACACACACTACACTCTAATCCTCTCACAACCAGCGGCTCCCCCCCCACACACATCTCTGTCTCTCATGCACACCACACAGACACCCACAGACAGACACATACCTAAGGAAGTGTTGTTTGCCTAAACAAACACACACACACTTTGCATACACTGTACACACTTTTATTCACACTTCACTTCTTTCATGCTATATACACACCTTCATTCACAATCACTCTCTCACACAGCACGCACAAACAGTCACAAACCTACGGTGTTTACTACACAGACACACGAACACAGGCACACACACACAATGCGCACACTATACACACTTCCATACACACTGCACAAACTATCGTACACTCACTCACCTTAATTCACACACAATCACTCTCACAGCACACAGACAGACAGACACATACCTAAGCAGGTGTTCGTCAACTACACAGACACACAATATGCACACACCGTGGATAATCATTCATTTCCTTTCCTTCACTCATTCTTTTTTAGTATCACGAAACAGCATTTCGAAACAGCGTTGTAAAATTAGTTCTATTCATGTTCGTTTACTGCTGATGGACCAGCTTATAGGGTCGTGAGTCTATGCTGGCTATACAGCATATAATAATATTAAAAATATTAACGCCCAGGAAACAGCACAAAATGTGCATTTTTGTTCAGTTTACCTAGTTAGCTAGGTAAACTGAATGGCCTTTCAATATCTCAACACATGAAGAAAAAAGAGAGATATGGATGGTATGGATACGTTGGTGGAGATCTACGTTAGCTAGCATTACGTTCATGGAGATCATAAGAAATACTCAGGGTAGTCTAATCATCACCATTCGTCATTTGATGTAAACACTCTCTGCAATAAATATTATAAGTCACAACATCGATTTAATTAAATGATGCTTTAAGAGTGTTCGACCTGCAGATTCCAATATTAACTATGATATTTGTAATGATAGCTAGTTAGACGGTCAAAAATACGTTACAAAGCAGGCAGCTTACCTGTCTTTGAAGTTTGCACAATAACGTAGATATAAACTGACACAAATAGACGGGAAACATGAACTAAAACAATAACCTCCAATGAAACATGTACAAAATACTTATTTCCAGCGGACTACTTCATTAATAGTAGCTAACAGTCTTCTTCTTGTGTTAGTGGTAGGCTACAATATTGGACATATACTGCCACCTACACAGCAAACATCAGCACAGCGCCGATGTCGAATATTATAAAAATGAACATATAATAACAAAACGTCTTGTACATGCATGTATGTCAAAACATTCCTCTTGTATCGTTAAGGAATGATGATGCATGTGAATGTATACGTATTTATATTATTTATACGCGTGTTGCGCGTTTGATAAATAAAGTGAAAGACGCTCTGGCCTTGACATCCTCACAATCTGTTATCCCTGTTTCTCTGATTTGTAGTTTTTAATAAATTTAAGTAAAAATATTTTAAAGATAGAAATTAATTCCATAGAAATGAATGGCGGAATGTTCAGAATTTCAAATTATAACTGCCAGTTATAGTGTGTGCTGTCATGAACCTCCTGAACTGCTGTAAAATACTTACACTTTCACCTAGAAGCTCCATCAACCTTGAATGGTAGAGAACCTTCTCCTTTCTGAGACAACAAAATATCTCATCATTTTATCCATGAATTTTAGAGTTATGAGCATTTGGCCCTAGGTACTGAACACGGCCCCATTAGCACCCATGTAAATTTCTCAATATCAGAATTGGCTTGAACATTTTTGTGTCAAACCACACACAATTACACCAAAATCATCATCAAGGGATCCTCTCTCTCACCATCTCTTCAGTTAAATGATACGTTAACTTTAGTTACAACAAACGACCGTTTGTTCGGAAGGTGCAAATCAGACTAAAACAAGGCTTCTCCACTAAGAGAAGCAGTGACAGAGTGCCAGTTATTTTGAACGACTCCCCCCCAATCCTCTCACAACCAGCAGCTCCCCCACATACACATACATCTCTGTCTCTGACACACACAGAGAGACACATACCGAAGGAGGTGTTGCTCACCTACACAGACACACAAACAGACACACATTTTGCACACAATGCTCACATCGACGTTCACACACTCATTTACATTTACATTTACGGCATTTAGCAAACGCTCTTATCCAGAGCGACACTCGCTCACCTTCTTTCATGCCATATACACACCTGCATCCACAATCACTCTCACACAACACATACACAGACACATATCGAAGGTTTTTTTCAACTGCACAAACATACACACACTATGCACACAGTATACTCACTGTACACTTTCATACACACTGCACAGACCATCATACACACACTCACGCTCACCTTCATTCACATACAATCACTCTCACATACCACACAGACAGACACATACATAAGGTGTTCTTCAACTTCACAGACACACACTATGCACACACCGTATACACATTGTACACATTTTCATACACACTGCACACACCATTGTACACCCACACACTCACCTTCATTAATGCCATATACACACCATCATTCTCACAATCACTCTCTCTCTCTCTCACACACACACACACACCATACACACTACAGTACATACCTTCATACACATCATCGACACAATACACACTACAAACCTTCATACACACTACACACCTTCATGCACACCAGATACATTCCCACAGACCATTCACAGGTTACACTAATACACACACTACACAAATCGTGGTCCCAGACAGGACATTAACCTTATGCTTCCTCATTCAAGGGTATTAGCCATAACCTTATTCAGAACAGGGCACACCTTTTCAAGCCCTCTCGTATTTCCTTCAGGAAATGCAAATCTAGTTATACATGTTCTACAGTCTATATGTTGACTGAGGTGTAGTGCATGCGTTGTAGTTCTCTGTAGATTCCTTTGCATTGTGGTTGTCACTGATCCTCTCTTCTAGTTCATACATCTGGTCCTAATGCCACGCCACCCTCTGTCTCCTAGTGTTGGTTTGTCTTGAACAATGTTTGCTGCAGTCTAGTCTGTCTTTTGTAAATAAATATTGCTCTTTATTGCACGTGTCCATGCTCACTGACTCTAAACGTCTCAGTATAATCCAAGGGATAAAATAAGTGTGATTTCAATGAGATATCTGGTTGTGAGGTGTATGTGTCTACACATACACATCAAAGTTTCCAGAGAAATGGGACATCTTAGACAGAGGTTCTCCATCAGCTGTGCAAGCGTGGATGCAAGGAAAAGTCATGTATGTGTTTTTTCTGTCTTTCATTTGCTATATGCACATTGTCACAACCGCCTGCCGAGGTCGTAGTAGACTGTGTTGGGAATTATATTTGAATCCTTTTTATTTTGCTAGCATTATATTACATTACTAATCAATTGCATAGTATTAGGCATTAAATTTTACTATTACATTATTAAACAAACATATTCTCAAGAGTGTCTGACAAGCATATTCTACAAAGTGTTTGTGTGTTTGATATCTGTAACCCTTGTGTAATTCCACGGTGGGAAACTGTTTGAGCAGGAAAGCATCTGTGGCCTTGGAAGCTGATAACGGCTGTAGCGGTTAGGAGAAATTATAATGAGCTTAGTTATTGCGAGGTAACGAAATGTGGGAAATGGCGGTAGCCCTTTGTATGGGAGGCCTGGGAAACCGTCCACAAGTTTTCCGTACTTTTGATAAGAACAGGAGTACACTCGGTGCAAGACGAACAGGCAGAAAGCTACAGGAGGTTTCCAGCGAAGGTCAGCAAGGGTGGGGGCTACACTCACTTCTCCTATTTAGTTCAGGCCTTTATTGAATTGTCCCTTAGAGCTACCCACTGAGCAGTGAGAACAGCTTAGGCTTTCCACTCTTATTGTGTGCTCTCCGGAGATCTCTGTATTTTTATATTCATTTGTAATAAATATTTAAAAGACAATTAGACTGGTGACTGTTTTCTTTTTTTGCATCACACGAACGCACTGTGCTGTCTGGGGAAAAAGAGTGAAGCGCAACAACTGACAGCATCCATTTCGGCCTCACCGATGTGTCAGTGTCTGACATTGCAGTCGGGAGGTGAGTTTGGTCTACGAGCACATCCAACATGTCGATTTTGTCCATAGGAGTTTCTGGGCTTCATCCTCAATTATAAATATTAGATTCATAAATGCTAGTCAGTCATTTAAATTTGATCAATACAATATTTATTATTAATGCAATATTGGATTTTGTACCCAGAAACGTCTTAGACAGAGTAATAACAAATATACATGTGTATAGTCTACACCTGTGTATAGTCAGTTCTGAGCTAGTTTGCTATTGAAGCTTTTAGACACATGAAACAGCTGGCAGATATGTATTATAAGGGAACTGAGCGACTGACATTGGCAGATGGCAACATTGGCAGCTTGACAAATTCAGGCAGGGTAATCACTGTGCAGCGGATGAATCTTCCCCATGTGCTTTCACCTCTTCTATAGGCCCCTCAGCTCCTGAGTCTGCATCATCCAACATTTGCTTATAACGGCTTTTGAAAAATCCAGCCTGTTATAGAAAGACACATCAAGTCAAGAAAATGTACTGTAAGACATGCATAGATTTCCATGCATTATTACAGGAATTCAGGAAATTTCAATATAACAAGCTGCAGTGACCTTGTAGAGAGCAGCAGTGATGATAGCCAGAAGCAGCAGCCCTCCTACTGCACCTCCAACAACCTCCTTAAGGACGTCTGTCTCCTCATACACCTCCACCTGGGTAATAATCTACACACACATCCACAAAAGTCTTTGGGGCAAACGTTCCAGAATTTTGTAGAAACAATAATACATTAAATATCATAATATCAAAACCTGATAGTATGCAGGACTAAGAAACTGAGTTTGATATAGGTTAATGCTAGCAGTGATTTCAGACTGACAAGCTGCACATCATATCCAAAGATGTCTTTATCAATGGTGTATTAAGCTGGTGTGT
This sequence comes from Brachyhypopomus occidentalis, assembly GCA_020368025.1. Taxonomy (NCBI): domain Eukaryota; kingdom Metazoa; phylum Chordata; class Actinopteri; order Gymnotiformes; family Hypopomidae; genus Brachyhypopomus; species Brachyhypopomus occidentalis. The sequence goes on from JAGXOD010001383.1 coordinate 5,830,210, forward strand.
TCACCCTGCCCCTTGTAATTGATTTCATGTGTCCCGGGTTTAGTTGCCTTGATTTTCTGTATATTTAAACCCTGTGTTTGGTCTTATGTTTGCTGGTCTTTCTTTTGTATACAGCCAAGGTGTTCATGTTCATGGCAAAGTTTACTCAGTTTGTTCTTTAGCATGTCTGCTAAATCTCTTTTTGTTTTGTTTGTCTGATTTTAATTAAGGATATGACCATGGACCGCCTTAATAACCTTACTCATAGTGGACAATATACTGTGTGTGTATATAAGTGAACCTGAAATGTGTTCCATCATATATGATTATATAAATGTTTGGAAAGGTTACAATTTCCCAATTTCTTAAACTCAGCTGTCTTTTTAACACACTTGCAAAATGCTTGTAGTTAGCACTGCAGGTTGGTATTTCTTGAAGTAATAAATTGCATTTCTTTGCCAATTTGACTGCATCAATCTTTTTAGTCATTTAAATCTAATACAGGTGTGTTAAAGTAGCTCTCATCTATTCACAAAACGGGCACAGAAGTAATGTGAAAGTTACATCAGAGAACATTCATGAAATCTCTGACAGCAATTTGACAATCAGTCTTCATTAGCTCAGCAATATAACACTCACACCTGGATAACAATATCAATTGAATGAATATAAAAAGACTGTTGCACTTGATGTGTCATTAATTGTAGTTTTCTCCTAAATTACATGTAATACTCCTGCAAAAACAGGTGAAGGAAAATTTACCTGACAATTTTAATGTTGCATTTTCTTGGTTTGAAAAATGTACTTGAAAATGCTTGAAATTGTAAATATATTTCGTTTCACAACAAATAGCTAGACTGAATAGTTACCTTGTATTCCATTTACAAATACAAGCAATAAATGTACCACCTCTTGTAATTCCAGCACGAAACACGAGAATGTGAAAATTTTAATATTGTGTGTTTTGAAAATAACTTGCATTTAAGTTAAATATATGCTAGTTTGATTGCTAAGAAAGCTACCAGAGAAAGCTTTTATCTTTTAAGTAGGGTTTTTTCAGTATATATTTGAGTATATCTAGGCACCCATACTGACTATCTAATAATATCTTTGCTTAAAGTTTCTTCCTGATTTTAGCCTAAACTAACTAGCTAGAGATTTTGTTCTGAGTAAAACAATGAAGCACTTTTTGTAAGTCGCTCTGGATAAGGGCGTCTGCTAAATGCCGTAAATGTAAATGTAAAGCAATCAATACAGAAGCTCTAGAGGAAGGCGTAAAATGCCAGAACAGTAGCCTACTGGGCTATACAAAGGCAAAAGGTGTAAAGCCAAGCCAAAGTCTCACTCTTGAACTCTTTGGGGGACAAACAACATCCAGGGATCACCACCACTCGAGAGGAATGCGTAGCACTAGGGTTAGGAGCCACCACAACTGTGTCATTTTTGGAATGTGTGTAACCTCGCACCAGTTGCGATGTGTGAAATATAAACCTATCTTCATATGTTAAACCCCAAATATGTCCCAAAACACTTCAATTTAATAAAACAAATTGTTAGAATTTACATTACCCTGTAAAATTGTACAGGTAAAAGTAAACATATTCAGTACTGTACTAACATATAAAGTATTATGTACATGTATGTCTACTGTCCACTGTAAAACACATTAATTCCAATAATGATTGATGGTAGAAATACAGGTGAATTACTAGGATTAATCTTAGCCTGGCTGTTAGCTTGGTCTGGAGAAGGCTAGTTGCAGAGAATAAATCACCATAGTAACTTGACCGGGGAGGATTTAATCTGCTTTCATGCAACCAACAACAACAAATCCTCGCTTTATCCCTTATCTTGCTTTTGTGCAATACCCCTCTGGACTGCATAATTATGTTTCCTTTTGATAACAAATTTAAGCTGACAAGATTAACATTATCAAAAACAAATTGTTTTTACATAACAGAAAATGAAATATTAAGTCACTGTATGCAAGACAAGAATATATATGACTGCTGACCATAGCTATGAAGGCAACATTACAGAGGGCACATTAAAATGACAAAATGAAAATCAAACTTTTCCAAATGTACCAAATGTTTGGTAATTTACAGTCATGTGTACGTGCATATGCAGCACCTAAAAGGGTGTTCTAAAACATTTTAAAAAAACAGTTACGTTACCTTGCCAATGGGTGCAGAATCGGAAGAAAAGAAGATGTATTTACTTTTGTCATATTCCAGAGTTGCTGTACTAATTAGCTCAAAAATGACTGACAGGAGTTTAGTCTGAAAAAGAGATGGGATACATTAAACTAAATACACAGAAAACTAAATAATACAAGCCTCTTTTTTACTGTAGACCCAAACAGTCATTATAGCTATGTCTGGCTATGTCTATGCCATTCTGGATGCCATTTTGCCATTTTCAGACTGGTTACAGTTCATTTTCTACAACTTTGTGCCAGAAATCAGATATTTGTGGCAGTGATGGTTTCTCATAGCCACAATTGGTGTTCAAGTGGAAATGTGATCAGAACTATCCATACTCAGAACTGTTTGGCCTAACAGTGGAAAATGGCCAGTATCAATTACAGTATAAATTATATAGAATTATATATTTTCATAGAAATGTACCTGTTTGATCCACCCTGAGCTCACATTACCAGAGATAGTGTAGAATTGTGATGCTCTTCTCATGAGATTTGCGTTACAACTAAACAGTCTGCACTTGGCCACAGAACAATTCTAAAACAGAGTTATTAGTGATCAGAAGAGCCTTAACAAAGACCATAGAGGAATAGTTTTTAGAATTTGTTGTCAGCATTACTGACAAATTGTGAGTGATGAAACAAAATCCTAGCAATTCCTCACCAGTTTGTGCTGCTCCTGTAGTTCTGTCAGAAAATCCAAGCTTGTGGGTTGCTCATCTCTGTTAAAACTGCAACCTTCAATCTAAGAAAAACAAATAAATAATCTGTAATGGTTCCCCTCCCTTCCTACTGTGAGATAATCAAACAATAATATCTTCTGAAGGCTATTATAGTCACAAAATTAATTTTGAATGCTTTATATTGTATATACAGTAATTCTCATTATCAGAAAGTATATGACCTTGGAACACTGAGAGGCAAATGAGAGCAATTAAGAAAATCCATAGCTGACAATACATCCTATATTCTTGTCACAGTTTTGCCCTCCCTGGCATCATGGTTTTCCCAGTGATACAATTTCCATGTGCTGCCATGTTTTGGTCTCATTCTGCTCTGTCCCCTAATTTTACCTCCTACCTAGTGGATTCACCAGTTCCCAGTTTTTTCCTTGTTAGTTAGTATATTTAAATCAAATCAATAAATCAATATGTCGCGGTACAGAAGCGTCAGGACATACAAAGAGTCTATGTCGACAGCTCAATAGATACTAGTCATAACATTTGTTATATTTATGTTTACCTTTACTGCAGTGTGTTTTTAAATACATATACTGTACCTGCAAGTTCTTATTGGTCCATATGTCTTCATCACCGAGTTTTATGGGGACTCTGATAAAAAAGGTGAGGTTCAGGTCCCTTAGGTCATTCTCCATCTGTCACAAATGTGGTGGGTGGGGGGGGGTTATTTTAAACCATTCTCTACTGAATGAAAACTTAACTGTTGTTCAAATTATGCCAAAAGCATTTTTTTCATCTTACCTTGAATATTTGTTTGACTGTTTTTTGAAGATTGCTCTTGCCTGTAGTGAAGTTAATATGTATGCTGGAATTCTCATGCCTTGACATAAAATCAGTAGTATATTGTTACTAAAAGTTGAACAGATGCCTAAATATTGTACTTGTTAGTGTGTACAGGATCACAAAATGTTTTCTCAGTATGCTGAGTATACTGAGATGTGTGACAATAAGGGTTCTTTTTTACCCTTCATCAGAAATGGCATGGCAATTTTGGGAACTGGAAATGGCTACATTGATAGAAAAATTTACTAACACATAAAGAAGAAAAAAGAACATACCTTATCATTGCTACATAGATGGCATATTTGACATTAATGGTTCTGGTTTTGGAGAGTTCGCTGTATTCGGAGTGCTTGTCATTGCCACTGTAAGGTTTGGTATATTTTGGTAAAGTGCTTATTTTAGATATCACTCTTTTTACAATAGATGCAGAAACAGTTGATTGTGGTGAGTTCCATTCATGTTCTAAATGCAAACATTCTGAATGTGACTGGCCAATGTTGTGGAACAGTTATACTCAAAATAAATCATTTTAAATCTTCCAAAATGTTGTCTGTATTGTCTTTTGAAACTAAAGAGCAAGAGAAAAACTCTCAAACATGCCATACATTATATTCTGCTACATGAGTCGTCCATGTACAATTTGAGGTATGACTTTTCATTCCAACAAGGAATTAATTATGGCAAAGGAAAGACAAAGCACTAGAGTGATGACCAAAAAGTACAGTATGTTGTGATTGTTTATTTATTTAACAAAAAAAAAAGTTCAACTTAAACACAACTCATTATGTGAAATGCATCATTCAGTATAATATTAGAACATACCTGACAGCTGTTGCAGTAAATGTCACCATCTGGTCAAAATCATAGTCTTTGTTTATGCTATATGTAATGTCAAATATGGCCTGGAAAAAGAATATGGATATCAGGAGATTGATGCCACATTGCTACTGTGAAGCAGGCAACCCATTTGATCAGAAATAGAATGCAAACATTTCTGTTAATTTTGCTATATTTTGTCAGCTTCATGACTGTACCATCATAATTATTGTATCACAGTTTTGAAGTGGGTTCTATTCCTCGCATTTGGTGCATAAGCCGCCAATATTTTAGAGCACAGCACTCAGTGGATCGTTCACTACTGTTGAATGTCTCTTGGATTCCTGGTTTACCATGCATGTCAACCCCAAATTTGCTCCGCACAACGTGCACTCACTCAACAATAAAGCAACTCTCTTAGCCAACAAAGACACTGACTTTGCTCTGTTGTCTGAAACTTGGCAGTAACCAAGTGAATAGCTGGCACTAAATGAAGTCATGCATCCTGGGTATCAATATATTGATAAACCACACACTGCTGGTCTAGCTGTTATCTATCATTCTATTCATAAGGTCCATAAGGTGACTGGGATGCCACATCTTCCTTTGAATGCGTTGCTTTGAAAATAACTTGTATTACTGGTATACTGTCCACCTAAATCTAATTCTGTGTGTGTTTGTGTGAGCTGTGCTTCGCTCTGTCCTCTATTTCCCTCAATGATTTTACTAGGTGATTTTAATATTCATGTCCACTCAAGCAAATTTGTTTATTCTTTTCTTAACTTACTACATTGTTTTGATCTTACTCATTTGGGCTTCTCTCCAGACTGACTGAGGTAAGTAGAAAAATGTTTCATACAGTGTTTGAATGTTGAAGACAAAGTACGAGTAAAATACCGCTGTTTTGTTCAATTACCTAACTGCAGCGGTTACATTGAGCCAGGTTAATCGTTGTGGTATGGCTTGACCTTAGTTAGGTAGCTACGAAGTTTAGATAATGTTACTGTTTTGTCTACTACAAAGTCGGAATCCACCATAAATCCACAATATTTCGTTTCACAACAAATATCTAACTGACTGAATAGTTATCTTATATTACGTTACAAATACGAGCCAGAAACGAACCGCCTCTTGTAATTCCAGCTGGAAACTTAAGAGCACATAAATACGTTAGCATTTTGAAAATAAACTGTATGCTAGCTTGGTAGATACGCTAGCTACCGGAGCAAATCCTAACCAAACTAGTATATATTAAGCATATATTAAGATAGCTAGCGTATTAGCTAGCATATATTAATATAGCTATTAAGATAGCTAGCTAGCTTAATACGCCAACAAACCAAGCTAGCTAGCTTAACACGTGAACAAACTTCTGTAAGAACTTATTCTTCTATTACCAAACACGATCCCTTTCATTTTGAAGAGTTCATAAACCAACACTTCATTTTCTCTTGCGCACATCTGAATCTGAGTCTTACAATGTTTCACAAACATTGGCCAGTTTAAAAATTAAAATTACATAAACACAAGTTACAATTTATCCTAGAACATAGCTAACTGCTGCGGTAAGCATGACTACATAGCATAGCTAGGTATATTGCTATAGGGAGACAAGCCAACATATTTGTATGTAGAAAATACTCTATTGGGAACGACATTTCGACGGCAATTTGTGTAGACAGACACGCCAAGCCATATTTAGTACTCATTCTGCATTTAGGCAATATTTTTCCTCATCTAAATGTGAAGAGTTCATTGGAAGGTAAATCAACACAGCCTCTTATCTCACGCGCATTTTAATAAGCGAGGAGAAAGCTAGTCTTGAGTAAGTGGCTCACTGGTCTTCCCCCCACAGCCCCAAACTACCCCTGCGGTCCCAGGCACCATCACCTCATGTACATTATCTTATAAGGACACATTTTGGGCCCCTAACATTACTAGTTTTTTTTAGTTTTTATTTATTTATTTTCCTTTTATTGTTTGCTATTATTGTGCAGTGTCCTTTGATGTTTTGAAAGGTGCTTATTAAATAAAATATTATTATTATTATTATTATTATTATTATTATTATTATTATTATTAAGGTTAGCAACATCTACTCAAAATTTGAGCATGCTATCTGTCCCTTGGATCTCACAGAGGTCTCTCCTCCAGTAAACAATTACATTTCCACTTTTCACTCCTCTGACGATAGCTTAGTACCAAGCTTATTAAGGGCTCCTAGACCCCTTACCTACCCCCTTTGTTAAAGCTTTTTCAGTTTTCACTCTGCCCAGTCATCATTAAGATTGGCTGTCATTACCACTGTCCTCAAGAAACCAAAGCTTGCTCCTGATGACTTGAACAGTTCCCATCCCATATCCAATCTCCCTTTATTTAGAAAAAAACATGCAGTCTCTGTCCAATTAAAAGAACACATGACCACCAACAACCTCTTTGAGCAATTTCTGTATTGTTTTTAGAGCAGAACATAGCACTGAAATGGCCCTGGTGAGGTTTATGAATGACTTACTGCTGACAGCTGATTCAGGTCTAGTATACATTTTGGTTACTCTTGATTTTACTGCAGCATTCAACACAGTCTGCCATGACACAGTTACACAGGTTGAATACCTGGATTGGAATCACTAACATTGCAATTGCCTGGTTCCAATCATATCCCACTGGGCAACTACAGATCTGATATCTTGACTTTGTTTCATGGTGCTCCCCAGGGTTGAGTTATTGCTCCCTTCTTTTTATTACTTATATGCTACCACTTGGCGATGTTATCCAACAACACAGACTTTCACTGCTACATGGATCATACTCAAATGTACATCTTCACCAGCCCCTCTGATACATTGCCTCTAGATTCATTATTTAGCATTAAATTAAAAACTGGATGACCAAGAATTTTCTTAAATTAAATAGTAAATGTGAAGCCATTCGTATTGCATCTCCTGCCAGCTTTAAGCAAATTGCTGAACCTACACTGTCTATCCCAAGGTTCATTACATCCTCTGTGGCGCAGGCTGGTATCTGGGTGTTATTTTGGGTTCTACATTTTCTCTGGAAGCCCACATCATCATATGTTTTATTTGGTAAAAGGTTAATTAGCATTTCCTGGTTTAGTCAGTGTGGGTTTATTTTGTTGTTCGTTTTTGTTTTCAGTGAGGGTCACCCTGAAGTTCACCTGGTGTTATCATTCCTGTCATTTACATACTCTACAATACATCTTTATTTTACTATTCATTTTGGGCTGTCTGTGTGTTTTTGGGCATTTGGCTGTCACAGTTCATCATTTACCGGTCCATCACTTTCACTGTAGCTGTTACTAGTCCCCACCTAGACCGGGTACGTAACAGTATCATGGTATTGTGTTGTTGTCACGGTGACGCTCCCGGACCCCTCCGTTTGGGTGTGTGTTTACGTCATCTATGTCCATATGTGTAGTTCCTTGGGTGTGTCGGTATGGATGTGTTCAGCAGTCTCACCTGTGGCTTGTCTCGTCATCACAGGGGATAGTGTCGTTCGTCTATTTAATGTGCGTTTACGCAGTGTCTTGTGCACGTCTTTGTTTGAGATTGTTTAGGAATTGTTGATTGTCAAATTCGTGTTTCCTACACGCTACCAAAGTAGCAATTGTTTCAAATAAATGTTAATAAATAAATGTTTGGTTATCTCTGTGCCGTCCTGCTTCAAATCATCACACGTTACAGTCATGCTCTGGTACTTTAATCATGTACTCTGTTCTTATTGCATTGTAAAGTGTCCTTTGGTATCCTGAAATGCACTTTAAATTTAATTTTATTATTATTAAAACAAACAATTGTGGCTAAATTTGTAGGTTCTATGCAGACCTCAAATGGATGTTTCTTCATGTGACCCACATAGATCCTTGAAAAACATTAATGAAGTATTGAATTGATGAAGAATTAACTTCTGATCCTTGTTACCATCCTTGTTATCATAGACCAAGTTTCCTCAGCGAGCTTACAAAGGTAGTGTAACGGTGGGCTCCGCCCCCCGCCCCTGTTTTGGTTTTGTCGTTTTGTGTTCACGCCCTGTCTTCTGTTACTATGGTTTCCTTCTGTGTTTTCGTGTCGTAAAGATTGTCGCATGTTGTCGCACGTCACGTTGTTCCATGTCCCGGTGTCTATATATGGTTGTGAAGGTAAATGCTCTGGTTGTGAAATGTTGAAATAGTTAATGTCTAGCTCCGTTGTCGCGTTCGAGTGTTTTCGTGGTTGTGTCTATACGTAGTAGTTTCATGTTAAGTTGCTCGTTTATGGTTCACCCGTCTGTTCAGTGTATGTCGTTATTGTTCTGTCGTCTTTGGTTTTCTTTGTAGTTATGCACTGTCTGTTATGGTTACGTTCTTGTGTTATTAAATATATTCTTATGTTCTCCTTACGTTCGTTTGAGTCTCCGGTTTAGTGTATATGTTAAATACGTCGAGCTCCTGCGCCTGCGTCATACCTCCTTAGAGGGAAAACGTGACAGAATAACCCACCTTTAAAAATGACGCAGCAGGAGAGGGCTCTGCAGGACCTGGCTGACCTCTTCTCGCCCTTTTTTGAAAGGGACGAGAGAGGGAACCCCAGGGGCTTACCATCCCTCACTCGGTGCCCTGATAGTTATGAGGGAGTGGGTAGAAGTGCAGATGGTTTCGCTCTACAGTGCAGGGCCTACTTTAGGTTCCTGACCGGCCCTACACCCCCGGAAGCAGCCCTAGTATTGTTTATGCGGTCCCTGCTCGCTGGAAAAGCGTTGGAGTGGGCCGATATAATTTTGAAATACAGAGCTGAGGAGGCCTGGACCGTGGCCGGTTTTTTGGAGCTGTTCACGTCCAGGTTTTCTGGACTACAGCCGGACGCTCCAAAGAATTTTTTTGGGGGGGGGGGGTAGTACGGTAGAGGCTGCAGGGCAGCCTGCGGCTGAGGAGCCTGCAGACCAGCGGCTTGCACGAGTGCCTGAGGTCCAGGAGCGGCCTGCACGAGTGCCTGAGGTCCAGGAGCGGCCTGCACGAGTGCCTGAGGTCCAGGAGCGGCCTGCACGAGTGCATGAGGTCCAGAAGAGGCCTGTGAGCGCAACGATGGCCCAGGAGAGGCCTGTGAGCGCAACGAAGGCCCAGGAGAGGCCTGTGAGCTCACCGGAGGCCCAGGAGAGGCTTGTGAGCTCACCGGAGACCCAGAGGGGGTCTTCCACATCTCCCGTGACCCTGAGGGGGTCACCTACAGTTCCTGTCCCCACGACCCAGAAGGGGTCATCTCATGAACTTCCTGTTCCCGAGACCCAGAGGGGGTCTTCTACGTGTCCCACGACCCGGAAGGGGTCGCCTACGCTTCCTGGCCCCACGACCTGGAGGGGGTCGTCACCTACAGTTTCTGTCCCTGAAAAGACTGCACTACCCCACTGTGGGCCAGGACTTGGACAGTCATGTGACCCGATGATTGACTTTTCATGTGTGATTCCCAGGCTGCCTTTTGTCCCCTGTTCTGTCCCTGGTTTTGTATTGGTCCCAGTTCCGGTTGTTATATCTGTACGCGTTTGCATACCTGTCCGTGTGTCTGTGTCCTGTGGCGTGTTTTCAGTCCCAGTCCCTGTGTCCGTTCCTCAAGTAATTACCCATTTTGTCCCTGTACATGTTTCCACAGTCCTGTCCCTTCTAGCCTCTGTATCCAAGCCCTCCAATGTTTCTGTCCCTAACTATGCCCCTGGGAATTCTGCAGTGTTTTAGTTTCTGGTTTTTTCTATGGTTGGTGTTCCTCATGTTTGTGTGTTTTTTGGTTTTCGTGCGTGCCCCGGTGAGGCACGCTTTGGGGGGGGAATACTGTAACGGTGGGCTCCGCCCCCCGCCCCTGTTTTGGTTTTGTCGTTTTGTGTTCACGCCCTGTCTTCTGTTACTATGGTTTCCTTCTGTGTTTTCGTGTCTTAAAGATTGTCGCATGTTGTCGCACGTCACGTTGTTCCATGTCCCGGTGTCTATATATGGTTGTGAAATGTTGAAATAGTTAATGTCTAGCTCCGTTGTCGCGTTCGAGTGTTTTCGTGGTTGTGTCTATACGTAGTAGTTTCATGTTAAGTTGCTCGTTTATGGTTCACCCGTCTGTTCAGTGTATGTCGTTATTGTTCTGTCGTCTTTGGTTTTCTTTGTAGTTGTGCACTGTCTGTTATGGTTACGTTCTTGTGTTATTAAATATATTCTTATGTTCTCCTTACGTTCGTTTGAGTCTCCGGTTTAGTGTATATGTTAAATACGTCGAGCTCCTGCGCCTGCGTCATACCTCCTTAGAGGGAAAACGTGACAGGTAGTCATCATGCGGCCTGAAACAATGGCGATCAACACCTTATTGTGAAACTGCAGACAAAACCTATATTCCTGAATTAGCACCAGAGTGGCAAGTCACAGAAAATCTGGATGATAATGATTCATTAGATGAGGAAAAAACTTTCTTTCAAACTTTTCTTTGTTCTGTCCATAGGAAAGCCATAGGAAACCACTTCTTACACTACTCACAAATGTTTACATGAGCACACATCAGTGCACAGGCACTCACTCTTCCTCCCTTTCCCCAACAACAAATGCACACATGCACACCCATGCTAAACAGCCATTTAGCCTGCCTACATAAAAAATAGGAGTGATGTAGCTCAGAATAGATGACAAAGAAGTTTATTTATATAATCCATATTTTGTGTCTTTGTCTGAGCACTATTAACATAGTATCATAAGTGGTCTTGTGGTCTTTAGTGCCTCTATTTTTACCAGATGTCTGAGAGATAAACTTGCATGTGAATTCCTGACTGCAATCAGAAAATGTCCACTAACTCAACTAACATTCAATGGCCCATGCCCATGAAACTCATAGAGTACATTAGCACATATTGAGAGATCTTAACACTAAAGTTAAATTATGCTTTAGCTACGGAACTATCACAAATGAGAGCTTTGCCGCATGTTTGTGAGAAAAGGCCACTTCATGTGAACCTGGCAAACTCAAAGATGATTTGTATTTTGGATGACAACACAAATGCATATGCTAAAAGAGGACTAACTTGTAGTGTCTGGGACTTACGTAGTACTTTATTTAACAACCAAGACGGTGTCGTCACAGCATTGCTACAGAATACACCGCAAACTGATGCTGAATAGTGCTAATGTCTATATTGTTTACTAAAGGAAGAAGCACAAATGATGACTTTAGTAGCAATATCCAGTACAAAGACAGTACAAATGTACAGTACATTTCTACTCTACTATTATATTGGTCACTTGGATGCCATCTTCATGGACGTCAGTATATACAATGAAATATAAAAATTATTATTCTTTGCTAATGTAATGAATATTTTTCCAATGACCCTGTCTCCACCTAATCATAACAGTCACTAATATAGTAATCATGAGTTAATATTTAATTTAGCCCTATTCTAACCACAACTCTCTCAATCCTGACCCTATGCTAACCCTATACTAATCCTATACTAATCTAACATATCTGATCAGGATTTGTTCGTTTCCCCTTTTATTCTTCTAACTATATAACCATGGAGAATGTTAAATAGATGATGCAGATCAAGGTTTTTTTAACTCACCAAGTCATTCTCCCTGAAGATAGGTTTACTGATGTCACAGGTAGTGGTTCCCAGAGAAACTTTTTGATCACTGTCCAAAGATGTGCATTCAACTCTGCCCTGCTTGGGCAGAAAGTGAAACAAGTATTATTGTTATCATTATTTATGATATATACATATTTAAAGCAATGCAAAGCACACTACAATAACTACAATCACAAATAAGTCAAACACGAAAACATGTGGGTACCAGATTACATATTACACATTTGTAAAAACGTTTGCAGAAACACCGTTACCAATTCAAATGCCTAAAGCACAAAAGATGATTTAATAGAAAACTCTCAGTTAGACGATAATAATATGTCTTTGGTTGACATTATCAAAAGGCAAAATGAAATTACAGGACTGCTGGTCAAGCAACAGGTTTTGTCTCATCTTCCACAAAGAGAACTTCCTGGTGACCCTCTTCAGTTCAGATCCTTCAGTAAAGCATTTGAATAAACCATCGAAAATAAAACTGACAACATGCAACAATGACTCTATTATTTAGACCTGTACACTTCTGGAGAATCAAGGGATCTTGTACATTGTTGTTTTCATTTAACACCTGAAATTGGATATAAAGAAGCTAAAGAACAATTGGAGTGGTAATATGGAAATAAAGTAAAAATTACTTCTGCATTTATGAATGAAGCATTGAGATGGCCAAATATCAAGGCCGTAGATGCAGCTGGTTTAAGATCTTATGGAATGTTCTTGTAGAGCAGCTGTAACACTGCAGGAGTTGGACAATGTAACGGATCCTAAGCACCCTCCACTTTAAAAAGCATTGTCAAAGTTACCATATAAGCTGTGAGAAAAATGGAGAGCAGTTGCCAGCAACATCTATCATAAATACAAAGAGCCACAGCAACATTTATCATAAATAGAAACAAAGTGCCACAGCAACATCTATCATAAATACAAACAAAGAGCCACAGCAACATCTATCATAAATACAAACAAAGAGCCACAGTGTCATGTGTAGCTCCAACCCCCTCCTGTCAGTCATGCCTTCATTTTGTTTTTCCATGTGCTAATGTTTGGTTTTCCCATGTGTTCTCCTGCCACGCCCCTGTCATTAGTTACTCCTCTGCCTTTGTCATTGTAATCACCTGTTTCTAGTTTGTTTGGTCATTTGGTAGTAGTATATATTCATCTTGTTTTCTGTGTAGGGTGTGGGTCAAACTTTAATGCTATTCTGGTTTGCGTTTGTGCTTTCTGGTTGTCTTTCTCACATTCGCTCAAGTTCATGGTAATGGCTTCAGTTTGCTTTCCTTTGTTTTTCTCCTTTGGTCCCCTGTACTATGTTCATATGTCGTGTCTCAGTTTGTGATTATCAGCTAGTTCTTCCCTTTTGTAGGTATATGTTTATGTAGGTTGTTGTTAGTAGCCTTGATTTATATTGTCAAGCTTTTAGTATCTAGGATAGTTCTGTGTAAACTGTACTCTGCTGGTGTTCTATGTTTCCTGTAAATATATCTGTTAAGATTTATTAGTACCTTCCTTTGTGTTTGTGTCTTGTCTGATTCTCCTGATCTCCCTCTAGTGATCGGTGATCAATGCTTTACTGTTAGTTAAGATGCCGCGTTGGTCACGTGTGCCGTCTGTCTCCTAGCACTAGCACATTACACACAGCAACATCTATGATAAACACAATGAGCCTCCGCAACATCCATGATAAATACAAAGAACCATATTTACTTACTTGCATTTATTGACTATCTCAAATAATGTTTGATTATAAAATAATTAATACTACTTTTTGAGTATGTAGTATAGCTAAAAATGTCAGTTGAGTATACTCAAATGTTTGAATATGGTTTGGATGGACACTATTGCCCCATAATGCAATGTAAAATAGAAAGGGAGAAGCTACTCGCATCTGGAAATAAAAAAGAAGGTAAACAAGGTAGAATATCAAGCATAGCTATTTTAGGTTTAATATTATGTTGAAAGTAACCACAGAAACATTTGCCAATCAATGCTTCAACACTTCCTGTTAGTGTGAAATGGAGCAGTGTGACAAGGATTAGAGCTTTTAAGTTTTGATGTACATGTTAACAGAGAAGTATGCAAATCAGCTCACCAAAGAACAGAAGAGAAGAGAAACCATACTGACTCGCCGTGCAAAAGACAACACATTCAGGTTGTGGATTACACTGTCTCTCTCCCGACAGGCTCAAGAATACACAGCACTGAATGGCGGGCCCTTTAGGTGTTTATTGGGTGAGATAAATGAAAAACAGGTGCACGAGTAATAGGAAGCTGTGTCAGGTGGATGACTGTGAGCGGTGGAGTGTCATGGAGCTGTGTCTGGCACTGGGTGTCTCCCCTGAGCCCTGGGACTATCATGACAATCAGTATGTTAAGATAAAATAACTGCTAAATGCCCTAAATGATGTGTATATATTATATCAGTATATTATATACCTTATTGTTAGTAGTGCTTATCAGTGTGTAGTACACAATTGGGATGCGCCCAGCGTTGTGACCAAGATGGAGGAAGAGCTTGTCATTGCTGTATGTGATTTGAGCATATTAAACTGGAGCATAGTTGCCTGAAATTACATTCCTACTGGGTTTTAATATTTGCTTTATATTTTTAGAATCTAGGCTAGCTATGTTCTCTGCATCTATAAACTTAACATGTTGGCTGAACATAAGAATTGTATGGGAAGTCAGTTTTTCACTGAGACAGAGGTTTTGCCTACAGATATACACAATCTTGCTGTGGACAGATAAACTTGCTTGCATTTGTAGTGATTCCCCCAAAGCAGCCAGCAAGAGGCAATTCATGGGGACTGCATCACTGCAGGGTAAATATAGCTTAAGCTCATCTAAATCTGAGTAGAGCAATAAACTTGCAAGAAATGTGTGTCGATACTGGTCTTGCCTGTTTACTGGTGAATTTCCTGAATGACAGTCCAAAGGGGTAGGTAAGAGTTATGAGACTGTTGTATGAGTTTTCCCCTCTGTTCTGCACAAACACTGTGACATTCAAATCTTGCATGATTCCAACTTTTATATCTGATGATCTGGAAAAAACATATGAAGTCAATATGCTCAAGATAATAAAGCAACCATATAAAGACAAATAAAGAAATGGATGAAATTTTCTTCAGTCAGTAAATGAACATATTGATACCTCTGACTATATTGTTAGGATTGTGTTTTACAAATAATTACATGTTTGTTTGTGTTTTACAAATAATGTCCATACCCAGAGAAGTTGAAATCCAGTTTGAGATTGTCAATACAGATGTTATCATTTCCACAGTTTATTTCAAAATCCAGCTGTGAAATTAGTTTACACCGTCAATGACATTGCTACTAAGTTTAGTTCTCATTATTATTCTATACAGATGGCAGCTTCTGTAGATAAATGCAACTGAGGTGGATCTTGTTAACTTAAACAGGCTTCCTTATATTTTGTATTTTGTTGCTGTATTTCTGTGGCTATTGTGGGCTCACTCTCGGTCTTTCCTTACATTATGATCTGAAGTGTTCTTTATGCTTGGATGTAGGACGGGCCTTAGGTTTTCCATTGTGTCAGTAGGGAGGCCCTCAAATGTAAACGTTAACTCATTGGACAGTGGGTTTAGAGCATCCTCAGGGCAGGCCTGTGAACAGGAAACAATATAAATTGCAGGCTTTAGTAGCAACAAATTGTAGCTTTATTGATCCTTACTGATTTATACCGACTTACAAGATTTCTACTGAACATTGATATTTTGACTTTAGTTTCAGATTATGTTGATGTATAGAAGATGTGAAATATGAAAGTGGATTTGGGATTTTGAAATGCAGTTTTCTTCCCCAAGTTCCAGGACATTTTAAAGTCAAAATTGTCTAGAAGGACAAAACTGGATATAACTTTTCCATAAGGACAACAATGCAAAACATTTGACCCAATCCATGCAAAACTGAGTCATTGAATGAAGCTTTTGCCAGTCCTATGATGTAAAGACCTGAAGCGGAAAGTCCATATGAGGATCAATGTCACTGAGGGACTAAAATAAATCCCAACTTGCTATCTTTTTTCATGGTCCTGATCATAAAATATAAGTTACTAATAATAGAATGGATTTTATGATCTTATCTGACAATAGAAAATTCTATGAATGCCAATACATACACATGGTATATAATGCCATGTATTGATAATTAGTATCGAGCCAGCTGTTGTGCTCTCATTACAAACTGAACAATGATGGGGTAGATTATATCTGATGAATTGTTTTTTTTTTTTTACAACAGATGGGCTGTAATCTTACTGTACACCTGTAAAAAGTATCTGTAAGATAGGTGTGCCCAAAATGGTCGCCAGTGAGTATACATGCAAAGTGTTTCTAAAAGTGGGTGTTGAAATTAAATTGCTTTTCTCAGTTATTAACTATATAACTGAATTTCCATAAACCCCAGTTTTAAGAGCTCTGTCAGAATAAAGCCAGCATGGCACTTACCTCTATCCAGAATTGATGGTCTTTACATACCTCATCCAAGGTAACAGTCATATTTCCAGACAGAGAGCGATCTGTTTTTTTTCCTAAAACGAATGCCCGATAGCTCTGTCGTTTTGCATCAAGCTTTACGGTATATTGAATGTTTGCAGACAAATCTAAAATAAGGAACAAAAGTCATTTGCAAAATTTTCAATATCTCAAAAATGTAAAACGTTATTCAATGCTCAACCTGTTCAGTGTGTTCAATGTGTTCAATGTCCTGTCCCTGGTGCTGAACACAGAGCACCATGTTCAACACCATGGATAGCACATTGAACACATCAAACTTTCCCAGTTGTAACTTTCTGAATAACCTGATGACTTTGAACCACAAGAGATATTGAGACCTGACAGTGGAAACAGTGGAAATTATTCAGCAGTTTGAAAACCAAAAACAGAAAATAGATCCTTCTTTCTCATCAGAGAGAAGGATACACATGTATCTGTAGTCGCTACAAGACCAAATTGAATGTCTTGTAAACAAGCACATATTCAAAACCAACCAAAGGCTACACTTAAGAGTATAGCTTCAGTAAATCAGCTGAAGCACTGCCAAAGCTGGGGTAAAACACCCACAACATAAGTGGAACATAAATGTTCAGTAAATACTCATCAGTGTAGAAACAGTGCAGTGTCCTCCAATGGATGATATTTTGTACATAAGTGTGATGCAAGAGGCAGCAGCCCTTACAGATAAATGGGCAGTTAATGTCAATTTTCTCTCAAGATCTAAAATCTTGAGTAGTCGCGAACTAGCAGCACAAATTTTGGAAATTCGAAATTGGAAGTACTGTAAAGGTGTCTGCCTTAACTGCACAATGCCTAAGGCATTACACCTACTATTCCAATAGAAAATTTAAATCTATTCAGGATTCCTATTTAATCTAAATTAACTATCGAATCCCTAATCCCACAGGAATGCAGCAGGAGAAGTCTTTGAATGATAATATTATGGTAAAAAATTAATCATGCTACCTCAGGCCCCGTCAGTGTGCAAATGCCTTATTTTCCTTATTTCCTTGTTAAATTCTTCCATCCTCCACATAGAAAAGTGTTTTTTCTATGATTTTCCCAATAAACAAATTTGAAATAAGTCTATCACTACTTAATACAGTAGTTTTTCTTTTTTAATACAGGCTTCACCACTGCAATTTTTAGTGTGTTTGGAACTCAACATGAACTCAATGCTATCCCAGCTCGTCTACTCAAAGAACTAATGCCTATTAGTATAGAACCTTTGTGTCATTGTAAGGAGGCCCCCTGCTGGCTGCATCCATCAGCAGCGGCAGTGTTCTATGTCTGTCCTGTCGTTGTTGCGTTGTGTTTGTCCCTCAGGTGGGCGTGCCCCATTAGGTATTGAGGGTTGTTTATCTGTTTATTTGTGTCTCGTCTTTGTACCAGTTGACTGCTGGCTACTGTATTCTTCATTTGGACTCATGGGCTTTAAGTTTGTACACCATTTTGCTTACTTCTGATAGTAAAACATCAGATAGTAAAACACCTTTTCCAAACACACAAATTGCAGTGGTGAAGCCTGTATTAATAAAAGAAAAAATTGGAAGCAACTGTATTAAGTAGTGACAGACCTATTTTAAGTCTGCTTATTGGTGAAAATTATAGAGAAAATTGTCTTCAAGCAACTTACTGATTTTCTATCTACAAATGGCTGTCAACAAATTTGTCAGCATTTTGGCCTACTCTACTGAGACTGCTCTAATCAAGATATTAATAACATTCATTCAAATACGAAATTCTGAGAAGCTGTCAGTTCTACTACTGCTCGATCTAAGTGCAGACATTGCTACTGTAGAACTGTAGACCATAACATTCTTATTGGAATAACTGAGAAGAGGGTTGGATGCTTAGGAACAGTCCTAAAATGTCTCAGTTCATTTTGTTGAAATAGAAAATTAGGTTTCTGAAAGAGTGCCAGTGACTGGCCTCCAAGGTTTGATTTTTGTGCTATTTAACATGAGAGACAAGATGATGCTTCTGCTTGGCCATATCATGCAAGATTCTTGGCTATTGTACTACAGCTAAACTGACAACACAGATTTACTTAGCCCTTTCCTCATGACAACTATAGTAACTCTCCCCAAGTGCCTTGATCATATCACTAGCTGAATAGCAATGAAAGGCAGAGACCAGCTGCTTACTTGGACTCAAGAACTTAGTAGACACAAAACCAGTAACTAAGTCAATGTATATTCTTAAGAACATCAAAAGATCAGAGATTTCTTGACTATACCAGATCTTGAGAAACACCTCCAAACTTTTATCTCTAGCAGGGTTGATTACTCTAATGGGACTCCCCCGAAAGCTCATAGAGCTTCAGTTGATTCAACATGTAGCTGCTAGAGTTCTCACTAGAGTTATGACCATAACTCTTGGGTCATTAGGAACTAATAATTTAGTCCTGCATAAAGAAAAATATGGATATGGAACAACGGATTACAAAACTGGTTTAGGGGAGAGAACAATCCAAAAACCAAACCAGAATACAGTGGGGGGGAATAAATTCAGGTAGGCAGGAGTCTAGTGTAACTGTAGAGCAGAGGAAAAGCTACTGGAGTACAACCATCAATGACCATGAGGACAGGGTGAAATGAGGGGTTTAAATGCACGGTACAGTGAAGACAGAAACAAGACACAGGTGAAACTCATGACTAGAATGAGGGGCTGAACTGAGGTGGGGAAAAGGTAAACACAGAGAATGTAAAAACAAGGCAGAAGGGGAAACCATGGATGTGATAGACAGCGGGGATGGGGCGATCTCTTACAGTTTCTTGTTTAGTTTCTAGTTAGTATACGTATTTAATCCCTGTGTGTTTGGTCACTAGTGCCTGGTCTTTGTTTCATGTTCAGCCATTTCAAATCAATGTGGTATGGTTTGTGGTTCTATGGTTATTGTGTTTATTGCAAGGAAATGTCTAACCCTGTGATTCGTGTAAATCATGTATTTCTCTCCCGTCTACCTGGCTTTGTAATGAGAATTCTGACCCCAGATTTGCCCTTAATAAATCTCACTCTACTCTGATTGTATCCACCCTCTTCTCGCCCTGCCGTACAATAGTCACAAGAGAAATGTTATTCCTTACAAAAATAAGCTAGTTGTATTTAGTTAGCAATTGGGAGATGTATTTTAGGGTGAAAATATTCATGGTCAAAATACTGTAATGAAAAATTAGATAAATCTTTACATGCATACTTGACGAGAGACAAATACTAAGTTGCTCTTGCATTTGCAATAAGAGCAGGTCTGAAGCCGCAGAAGCACTAGCATTGTTTTAAGACAAAATGGGTACAGCGCCTGAGCAAATTTTAAATCCCCTATTGCACAATTATGCCCACCTTGTTGGAATAAATGGACATACATCATACAAAATTAGGAACGTTAGAGCCTGCAGAGTTCAAAAGTAAATATAATGTATAATTTGGATATATTTATCTAATCACATTTACAACCTTGCACCTCATGTCTTTACAGGCAGATTTACATGTTTTTAAGTTGCCAATTGTGATTTACACACCAGTCAGAATTAACCCATCTGTGCAGTGAGAACACACACACTAGTGACCACTAGGGGGCTGTGTATGTACACATGCCCAGAGCAGTGAGCAGCTCTATCCTCAGCACCCAGGGAGCAGTTGTGGTTATGTGCCTTGCTCAAGAGCACTTCAGTCATGTCCTAGCTGCTACTTGGAACCTACAACCCTCAAATCACAAGATCAGCTCCCCTACTACTATACCATAAACGTTTTCTTTTCAGATTAACAGTTTAGAAACTCCTGGTGTGTATAAGACTTTTGCACATATGTACATACCTTTTTTGTGACTGTAAGGATCACTTAACAAGCTCATAGTGAAACACAAATGCAAGTTGATTTTTAAAGGCTTTTCACAATTGGTGATTTTGGTCGGGATTTTGGATGGATTATAGGTCACTTTGGTCACCAAAGTCACAATTGGTCTGGACCTAAACTTCCCACACACAACATAAACATGCATATGAATATACACTTTGAAACAGGGTTTGTTTATACGGTGGCAAAAGCTTAGTTGTATGTTGCTGACTACATTTGTTCAAACCTGAACAAAATGACTGCTCCTTTTGTTCCAACAGCAATATCTAATAGACCATCTCCACTGTGGTCCAGAGCAAACTCACTCAAAGACAAGCCAAAGAACCTTTGATCTCCAAGTATAGATGAACCACTGATTCTCTGTCATCACAAAATGGGGAATAAGGAAGAATTTAGGCAGAGTCAATGATTGTAAAATGCATCATTCATAATCTTTCTTACTCTCCCTTACCTGTGAGTAGGCGGGGTTGATGTCTCCTGCTCTTCCATTAAAGATGTAGATGCTTCCCTGTCCATCATCCTCCAGAGGAGCTCCTACCACTACATCTGTGAAACTATCTCCATTTAGATCTCCTGGGCTGGCCACAGAAGATCCAAACCTACCTTTTTGTCCTGCCATTCCCTCCAGTGTCTGTGCAATTATCACCTGTGATTGTGACTGATGGAAATTATACAAAAGAAGTTAAAATAAAACAAAAGAATGTACCAATAAATAAGCAATTAGCCACTGTATGTCTGCAATGGCAAGAAGTAAAGTGTTTTTGTATATAACCTTAAGTAAAAGTTTAGGCTTTTGCTTTATGAGAAATATGACAACTGAGCACTGCTCTGCTTTCTCTTTACCAAGTGTGAAAAGGAGTAGACAAAGATTTTTCCTTCTTGATCATCATCTATATACAGTGGAGCAGAAACTAGTAGTAGATCTGCATAGGAGTCAGCATTCAGGTCTACAACACACACTCCATCTCCATAGTAGGCACCTATTTGAAGCTAAGAGAAGGGGAAGATTTTCAAGTTCTCAAATGGGACTGTGAAAGTTACACTGTTGAAGTATCAGGGTCTTAGATCATGTCATTATTGCTTTAAAAGCCTTATTTAATACATTGGTATTTAAGTAATTTTTGTCAACTATTGTAATGTTCTGAAAACTTTTTAGTTTTTAGTATACTTTTAGTATACATTTTAGTATAGTATTTTGGTTTTAAAGGAACTGTCACATGTGCAACCTGTGGAGGATTCAAATGCAGCTGCTTTGTTGTGGTCAGTGATGACATGGTCACTCTTCCCTTGTGTCCATGTCTTGGAGCTCCCAGAATAACGTATGTATCAATCCGTGTTCTTCCTACTGTCATAGAGTAACCTGGTAATGGGAACACATACGTTCTTGGTCATTTGTTGTCCCCCTGAATTATATATACACTATATTGCCAAAAGTATTCGCTCACCCATCCAAATTGTCAGAATCAGGTGTTCCAATCACTTCCATGGCCACAGGTGTATAAAATTAAGCAAATTATGTGAGTCAAGGAAGGTGAGCAAATACTTTTGACAATATAGTTTATCTAAGGGATACACTGAATATTCTGCAACCGAAATGATTGGACGTGATGTCATGGACGTGAAGCAGAGTGGATGTTTTACTCTTTATTTTTGGGGCTAAATCAAATTGCTCTAGTGAGCACACATATGGTAGTCATGGTCTGGTCGTTATGGAACCGGTCTTGTGACCGGAGGGTCGTGTGTTCGGTTCCCCCAGTCTGAGGCCATGACTGAGGTGCCAAAGTTTCTCAGATATTATTCAGTTTTAAACATTCGAGCCAAACTTAAGTAAAGAAAACAGAAAAGTGTCTCTCAGCGTCTTGCTCTCTCACATTGAGTGCTTTATCTCTCTCACTCTTTTTCCCACTGCATGGAAGTGAAATCACTTTTGATCTCTTTCTTAGAGAATCATGGGAACCAGTACCTCAAACTCCCATGTTTGGAGAAAAAATTATGATGACCTGTCATAGTATGTAAATATGTCACACACAAACACTAGTGATTACTAGGGGACTGTGGTGCACATGTTCCCAGAGCAGTGGGCAGCCCTAGCCCAGCAAGCAGTTGGGGTTAGATGCCTTGCTCAAGGGCACCCGAGTCATGGCCTCAGGCCTGGGAATCAAACTGACAACCCTCTGGTCACAAGACCTGTTTCTTATCTACCAGACCATGACTGCCCCTATGGAAGTGGCCAGCAGTATTTATGTCTGTTCAGCCCTTGTCGCCTTGTGTTCTTCCCACAGATGTTGCCACCTAGGGAGTTTGCCACCTGAGGGTTGTTTGTCTGTCTGTGTATGCCTTACTATGTACAAGTTGACTAATGGTTATTGTTTCCTTAATTCAGAGTAGTCACGGGTTTTGAGTTGGTGCACTTTTTATTCATTAAATCTCCATTATTCTTGAGACTGGCATGATCGCTTCCTTATTTTGGCACTTCCCTTGTGCGTCACACCACCTACTGGAATTGACTAAGGAATCACTTTTATCTGAGATTTAGATACAGATTCTAGAGATCCCCACATGTTCCTAAGTCAGCTATATGACCGCGTCTCTACTCAAAGCAAGTGTTTTCTTTTAAAAAGTAATTGAAGGATTTTTTATATATACTTTGGCTGCTTTTTGTTTCTGTTCCCAATAGTTATTTTGTAAGATTACTGTTCCTCTTGTAATCTTATAATAGCTTTTTGGAAAATGTATAAGTGATGGAAATATATACAGTATACACCAAACAATGTAGGACACCTTAAATTTTTTCTCTTCTAATTATTGTTAAGGCGGCATGGTGGTGTGGTGGTTAGCACTGTCGCCTCACAGCAAGGCGGCCTGGGTTCGAGTCTCGGTCTGGGCTGCTCTGTGTGGAGTTTGCATGTTCTCCCTGTGTCTGTGTGGGTTTTCTCCGGGTACTCCGGTTTCCTCCCACAGTCCAAAGACATGCATCCTAGGTTGATTGGTCACTCTAGATTGCCCGTGAGTGTGAGTGTGAGTGTGTGTGTGTGTGTGTGCGTGTTGGCCATGTGGTGGACTGGCAAACTGCCCATGGTGTACCCTGCCTTCGCCCGGAGATGCTGGGATTGGCTCCAGCCCCCCCGTGACCCCGACTAGTGGGAATAAGCGGTACGGATAATGAATGAATGAATTATTGTTAAAATAGCTGACAGCTTTTGATTGAGAGAATTCTCACCTAAGTAACTGTCATGCTCACTGCCGTTCTGAAAGGAGGAGGAGGCTTGTCCAAGTGAATTATACTCCTGATATCCCCCTTTCCATTGGAAAGCTCCAACTGCACTCAGTATTATATTTCCCTAAAGACATAAAGATCACCATCATCAAAGACTCTTAATATATAGCTGCATGAACATATACTTGTAATGTAATGCTAGAATCAACTTCTCTTATGCCAGCACAGAATTGATTCACAAACCTTCTTCATATAAATCCATGTGCTAGCTGAGAAGTTGATTCTAACATTACATGACCTACATTACCTAGAGAGAGAGAGAAAGAGAAAGAGTTTTTTGCCAAACGTATTCACTCACCCATCTTCCAAATTATTGGAATCAGGTGTTCCAATCACTTCCATCGCGACAGGTGAATAAAATTAAGCACCTAGGCATGCAGACTGTTTTTACAAACATTTGTGAAAGAATGGGTCGCTCTAAGGAGCTCAGTGAATTCCAGTATGGAACTGTGATAGGATGCCACCTGTGCATGAAATTTCCTCGCTCCTAAATATTCCACTGTCAACTGTCAGCTCTATTATAAGAAAATGGAAGTGTTTGGGAACGACAGCAACTCAGCCATGAAGTGGTAGGCCACGTAAGGTGACAGAGCTGGGTCAGTGGATGCTGAAGCGCATAGTGTGAAGAGGTCGGCAACTTTCTGCAGAGTCAATCACTACAGACATCCAAACTTCATGTGGCCTTCAGATTAGCTCAAGAACAGTGTGCAGAGAGCTTCATGGATTGGGTTTCCATGGTCGAGCAGCTGCATCCAAGCCATACATCACCAAATGCAATGCAAAGCGTCGGATGCAGTGGTGTAAATCACTCCGCCACTGGACTCTAGAGCAGTGGAGGCATGTTCTCTGGAGTGAGGAATCACACTTCTCCATCTGGCAATCTGATGGATGAGTCTGGTTTTGGCGGTTGCCAAGATAACGGTACTTGTCTGACTGCATTGTGCCAAATATAAAGTTTAGTGCAGGGGGGATTAAGGTATAGGGTTGTTTTTCATGAGCTGGGCTTGGCCCCTTAGTTCCAGTGAAAGGAACTCTGAATGCTTCAGCATAACATTTTGGACAATTCCATGCTCCCAACTTTATGAAAACAATTTGGAGCTGGCTCCTTCCTCTTCCAAAATGCCTGTGCACCATTGCACAAAGCAGAGCGGAGACTGAGAGCCAGGCTTTCTCGTCCAACATCATTATGTGACCTCACAAATGCACTTCTGGAAGAATGGTCAAAAATCCCCGTAACCACACTCCTAAACCCTGTTGCCAGCTGTTTGAAACTGTTCTAGCTGCAAAGGGTGGACCAACGTCATATTGAACCCTATGGATTAGGCATGGGATGTCACTTAATATCATATGTGAGTCAAGGAAGGTGAGCGAATACTTTTGGCAATATATTATACACTACACACAGGTCCACACACATTCTCAATAAAGAAATACGTAACTAATGCAAAACAGTAACTTTACATTTGGAGTAAATGCTGCGTTAAACCCTTCCTGTGCGAATTCCATTTTATTGGAATCTCCTGAAGTCTGGGTTCCTTAAACAAAACAAGACAAAACAAAACTCTATTTGTAATATTTGGAGGAATAATCTGACTAGGACATCAAAAGAGCTATTAACATACCCTCAATCGCAATGATATTGCCCTCTAGGATTTCACGGATTTTGTCCAGCAAGTCAAAGTTATCCACCTTGAACATATGCTCAGCATCAGGTTCAGATGCAATAGTTTTCAACTCTTTCCGTGCAGATTCTTTTTCAAAAGCATCACCAATCTTGCAAAGAAATAAAAGAAAAGGCTGATTTGTCAACAAGGGTATTATGTGCATTTTTCTTAAACTTGTGTATCATCTCAGGCTTCAGATGCAATAGAATTAGCTACAAGGCATGCCTGACAGAATTGAAGACCTAGGTTATGAGACTCCTGACAGATTGTGAAAGTTGGTGGACAGAAGCACAGCACAGCACAGCATCTGTCATACATTTATATTACTGAATGCCCCTAAAATCTCAAACAGAAAGAAGATGACTGAATCTCAGAACACTAAAGGAAATATGTTAAATCATTTTTAAGCATTTAAGCAGTGCTTTTTGTTCTAGAATATCTTTTGTATTATTAACATGTATGCAAGTAGAATTTTCTTACCCCTATAGCATATCTAATGATATTGCTCTGTTTTGCATTTGCAATTGCTTGTTCCAGATTGTCATCACCACGACTTGATTCACCATCAGTAATAACAATCAAAACTCTGTTAGCGTTTGCCCTGGACCCTGCATGGCTGGTAAATAGTTCTCTCCTGTGAAAAAACAGTTGGATGTGAAATTGAGGATCATTTTGAGATTGGCCCAGTTAAAAGATACTTTGGATTATAAAATAATAGCGCATTAAATATACTGGCTATGAGATAAAGCGTATGAGTAAGGAAATGAGTAAATTTCCTTATAATTAATGATTTACAAATATAATGCACATAAAGGACTGAATATATTCATACATAATAATACTTACACAAGTTTATTGATGGCCTGTGCAGTGTATGTTCCTCCTTGCTGTTGTTGAATCTTCATTACTTGATTGAAGTCTCTAAAGGTTTTGAATGATATGTGTATGGTACAAGCTCTTGAGAACTGTGCAACAGCAAACTGTGAAAATAAATGAATAAATTAATGTATAGCTAATATAAAAGCTTAGCAGTAATCCTTGTGCTGATTGTCACGGTGCACTGGGCACCTAGCCAGAGCACACCTACTAATTCTCTCTCTCTCTCTCTCCCTCTCTCACACACACACATGCCACCTCATTCACAGTCTCTGGTGTGGCCACCTTCACCCGTATCATTTGTGTCTCTACCTAATAAGCCCAAAGTTATCCCAGCAGTGCTGCCACTGCACTGCCTATCTTGTGCCTGTTCCTTTGCACACTTGTCACTGTGCTGCTTTTGTTAAGTTATATGATGGAGAAAGAAGAAACTCCTTTGTAACTCTGTAAGAATTATACATGACAGAGCCAAAACACATCCATGTCACGGGAGGCCGGATCCAACACACAGGGGAGCTGCCGCACATCCACAACCACATCCTCACACCACAGCACTCCCTTGCCATTTATTAGTCACTCCCGCTCATCATCACCTGCACCTGTCCCCTGTTTATTTCCAGTCACCTCCTCCTCTATTTAAGCCCACGGGTCCCTGCTTCCAGTGCTGTACAATATCCTTGGCTAGCCTGCTCAATGCGTCTAAGAACCTTCCTGCACAATCAATGATCACTTTCACTTTAAAGACTTGAATATCACTATTCCCACTACTTTCTGTGCTGAGCCTGTCAGACTCTACTCCTCGCTTGTTCTTGTTTCTTTGATATTGAACTATGGACATTAAAGACATTCCTCTGCCACCCTCACCTTTGTCTCCCTTTCTCCTCTCGTGACAATCTAATTCGTCATCCACATACCCTTCTAATAAGGCATGTGTATGTTCAGTGTTATACAGTATATTTCACTTTTTATAGAGAATTATCTTTGTGCAACAGCACAGCATACTCTTCAGTGCCCTTCAGTTACTGCTCCACCCAGAGAAATGCAAGTATAGCTATGTAAGTATAGCTATATAAGTATAGCTATATAAGTATAGCTATATAAGTATAGCGGTGTCAATATAGCTATGGAAGTACAGCTATTTAAGTCTCCTTGCCCATGTTGTCTTTAATGCTTCATGTTACAGCTAATCGATATTATGGGAGTCTTGTTGGTGTTGGGTTGGGTTATTGTGGTGTGAATGCAGATTCCTTTTTGTTGATGTGGAATTGTACTGTGTTAAATGTTTTGATTGGCTAAACCAGTTCCGCCATAGGTTTTTATTGTTATTCTCTGCTCATACTTCAGCTCATGCTATGAGTTCTGGCAGGTTTTTTTTTTACTTAATGCATAGGAAGGCTGTGCTCTTTAATCGTTCCTGCTACTTTCAACTTATTTAGAAAAGACATTGCAAACAGATGTTCACTGGCCCGGGAGAGGGGTGCGGAGGGCCCACACTGGGAGGCCCTTGAGCTGATGGGGCCCCCAGGAGCTGATTGTTAAAGAAGGAGAAAAATTAAAACACACAGCTTCCATCCTACTTCTTGCAATGGGGAGCCAGAACTTTGGACCATGCCACTGCATATGCTGCCA
Source organism: Brachyhypopomus occidentalis (assembly GCA_020368025.1). NCBI lineage: Eukaryota > Metazoa > Chordata > Actinopteri > Gymnotiformes > Hypopomidae > Brachyhypopomus > Brachyhypopomus occidentalis. The sequence continues at coordinate 5,858,148 of JAGXOD010001383.1, forward strand.
TGATGTTACTTTCCCTGCACAAGGCAGTGCTCCAGTGATTGCACACAGTATGTTTTTCACCTTATGCAAAGTTTTTTGAAAAGTCAAATCGCAATACTATACAATATTACAGACTTTACTGTACCTGAATATCTCGGTTGATTAACCCTTGGATAAGTTTTTTAACAAAAGTCTGCATTTTAAAGAAATCGTCACTATTAACACTTCCAGAGCCATCCAATAAAAAAGCAATGTCTGTTTGTGCAGGAGGTGGGCAGTCTGAGGATGAAGAACAAAAGAAGACTTTCAGAAATAGAGCAGATTCAATAAAAGAAAGATTGGTGATTGGTGCTGTTTGGGGGTGGGGTGTGTTTGAATGACCTCTTAAAGCTCTTGGGATAGGGCTTTCTGGAACATTGCTTTCATGAATAAAACACATGCCGTTGAAGGTAGTAGTTACTTTACACGCCTTGGGAATGGTGGGGCCACACACCTAACAGAGAGAGACAGAGTTTGCTTTTACCTAAATAACTGCAACACAGGCCTTGCTTACATAAATTCCACCCTTAACCAAGCAATGGAGAAATTATCCTAAATTTTCAACTTTAGACAGATGTGCACTGATCCATCCTTATAATGAGGAACCAAATGCAGAATGAATCTGAATCTTACCAATAACTTTGAAGGCTGCAGACCTCTAGTCATTGAAAGTCCAAGTGACATATTAACAGCCTCAGGAGGTACTAGTTTAAAACATGAATATGGACAAATCAGTATTTTTAACCCAAAAACACCTCTAACGAAATGTCATGTCATAATTAGCATGTCACTCATCAATATTTTACATTATTGCAAAAATGTAGTTTTCTAATTATGAATGCTGAATGTGAATCAATACCATTTATTTGTAATGGTGAACAGTTTCCTGTTTTTACTGCACAGCTGTAAACTTGTCCTCTTTTATTTTCACTTTGTTGAAATAAAGGATCACTCACAATCACACTGAGGAGAAGCAGAAATATGTTAGATTTTTGTATTTGTCCATTTAAAGTTGTTTATTTTTTATTACAGTTGTATGTTTTATTACAGAATGATGGTTTACGTGCTCCTTCACAACTTTGTAGCTTGGTACTAATCAGGGAGTTGTGTCCTGAACAGCCGATAAGATCGGAGCAGTAGCCTAAAGCTTGAGCAGATTTTCAACCATTAGGCACCATTAGCATTCTCTTCTATGCCAGCATACAGAGATAAACAATACAGTCCTTCTTTTCATGTGTAGCACTGGATCATCCCAGGGGACTTTGCTATCTCCTTCCTTCTAATTCCTTCCTTTTAATTCTCAGTTGACTGTGATACAGGCTGCATCGGTTAAGGAAAGGAGAAGTACAGGAGTCTGAAGGGTTGTGTAAGTAGAATCATTTCCATCTCCAACACAATCTGGTGATTACTTTCAAAAGGAGTTAGCACCTGAACCTGAACTACATCTACCAGTCCATGAGTGTGAGCTTTTTGATCTTTGGAGCTGTATGCTGGAGTGGAAGCATGAAAAGGAAAGACCTGAACAACCTGAAGAAACTGGTCAATAAAGACCTTTGTGGGGTCAAGAATGGACAGTCCAGAGACTAAGGAGGATGAGAGGGAAACTGGACTCACTTCTTAACACCTTCACTCATCCACTGCATAAAACACTGGCAGAATACAGGAGTATCGTCAAGCTTTGCTTCATCAGCACAAAGTGCAATACTGAACGTTTCAATGAGCACTCCCTGTTCATTACTCACCTTAATGGATCTTTCTGCACCACTTTATATCCAAAAATGATGTCTTGGTTTTGGGTAAATTCCTTCCAAGCATTTGGCTCAATGTTGAAAGCTTCCACTGACTGAAATGCTATTGATCAAAAGCCAAATTATTATTCAGACATCTCTAGCTACTCTTTTTAGGGTACCCCCCCCCCCCAACAGACCTACTGGTCCCAGTCTGGCCCTGCAGTTCAGATGGCCTAGAACCTCCACTGTTTTATTAGTCTATATGTCATCTACATTGCTTAAAGTAACCACAAGTTATTTTCAGGACTTGGTAAGCAAGCCGCAACATGTACATTTCAACTTCCTTGAGATCAGAACAATGAAACAACTGTCAGTTGAATACTCATGGCCATCCATTAATTATTCAGTCTCCCTAAAATGTCACATCTTGTCTCATGTATGATGTTTTGCTTGACTCTGTATCTGCTTAACATATCAATTTCTTATTGAACATCTCCATCTCTCCATTATAAATAAGTCTTTGTTACAGCAACTAATTTATTTGATTAAAGCTAACATTGATGCCTTTAAGCCACCATAGACTACAAAAAAAAAAATACAGAATTTATTTTTGTTATAGATCAGAGATACTTGGATTTTAAGGACTGAATGATTAATTAATAAGGAGAAAGCCATTCACATATACAATAAATGTGCTAAGTTTGTTCTTACCAAAAAATATGAAAAAGTAGAAATGAAAATTCCAGTCCATTTTTCATGTGATGATCAGAACAGATACAAAGAGACTGTGGAGGCAGAAAAATTTAAAAGTGTGTCTCTGGACAGTTTGTCATCTATAACCAACTGACACAAAGAAGTAGGAAGTGGCAAAGCTGCATATCCGCAAGAGTAAAGTTGTTCAAGAAGAAAAAAAAAGAAGAAGCACACTTATGAATCCTTTTAGGGAAATTCCACTCTGCATTTATCCCAGTCGGTGATCATACCCAGAGCAGTGGACAACCACTGGCTGCAGCAGCCAGGAGCAGCTGGGGATTCCTTGCTCAAGGACACTTCAGCCATGGCTACTGCTGCTCATGGGGCTTGAACGTCCAGCCTTACAAGCTTAAACCCATGTATCTAACATAAGAGCGCATGTTGCTTTGCACATTGCTGGCCCTTTGCAGAGCCAGGCCTGACCTATCTGGAGCCCTACGCAAAATTCATCAAGATTCATTCTATGCATATGAAAACGTTAAAGCATGAAGCGGTTATCTTTTCCAAGGTCCAGTTATTAAACACTGTTGGCAAACAGCGTTTATAGTTTATATGGTGTTTATGCAGACATATCATAAATATTCCTTATTATTCCTTCTACTTCTTACAACATCTGCTACCAACCATTGTCTATGCTAATATATCAGTACATTTTTCCTTAGCTGGGCCAGAGCCAGTATTGTTGGTTGCACCACTATTTGAGGCTTCTGGTACTTCCAATAAAATGCAGTATTTACATTGTCAAGAGAGGATGGGGTCATAGAGAATTTATTTTCATTTACTGACTTTATTTTAGGAAGGATATTCATTGTAATTGTTGATATTCAGCCAGAGATAATGGCAGTTCACGCCATTTAAATTAAATTATCTGATATTTCTTGCATTAAAGGAAGGTAATTACCAAGCTAATTAACAGATTGTATGACATGTTTAGATGAATGGGTGACGTGCTGTGCATCATTAATTTCAAGTTTGTGTGTCAAACAGGTTTGCCCTACTCAGCTATGGCCCCATTCAAATTCAGCATGGTGCAGAAACGTACAGTAGGTTATGGGCACTTAACGGCTAGATGTCTAAATGGTGCTCAGAAAATAATGTGGGTGTTATAGAAAACTGGACCCGTTTTGAAGGCAGGCCTGACCTTTTGAAGCGGGATGGCATTCACCCATCTTGGGAGGGCTCTGCTCTCATTTCATGAAGTATATCCGCTATGCTTAATAGTGATAGTGTAGAAGTAATTAACGGGACTGATAAACCAGAGCCGAGGCCAGGCAGACAAACTGAGCTGGAGACACTCCTTTTGATGATGCTCCAGAGGTTCTCAATGGGATTGAGGTCAAGGGAGCATGGGGGCCACACCATAAGTTTGTCCCCTTTTAAGCCCATAGCAGCCAGAGATGCAGATGTGTTCTTTGCAGCATGAGACGATCATCAAAAGGAGTGTCTATGATGGCGGGAGGCAGTTCACATCTAAGCAACAGCTCTGTGAGTGTATTCTGTCCTCATGCAAAACAATTGAAGCAGATACCAGTGAGTGTGCCCGTCTGATATTGGAATCCTACTGGACTCCTGTTGGTGCCCTTCATACTTATCTCTATCTATGTGCTATTCAAGTATGGGCAAACCAACCAGACATTATTGGGTTGATGGGTGGATAGATGGATGGATACATTTGTAAAGCTGCTTTGTGACAACATATGTTGTGAAAACCACTATATAAATAAATTAGACTTTGACAGAATTAAGTCAGTGTATATGACAGGATTTTTTTAGTGATCCAGTAGATTATGTAAGGGATGTGATGTGTTGTCCATTATTCTGATCAGTTTGTGCAACACCCTTTTGTCCACAACCCTCGCTAGGGTCTCCAGAGTAGTTCTGATACCAGTTCCCCAACAGATGGCTGCAAAGAAGATTGGACTTTCCACAACAGACTCATAGAGGATATGCATTCTCTTGCCAGAAGAAGTAGAGCATGCTCTGTCCCTTCCTGTAGACAGCCTCTGTGTTACATCTCCAGATCATGTCTGATGTCAAGGTGAACACCCAAGTATATATAGCTCTCCACCACCTACACTTCCTCTCCCAGGATGGAAATAATATTTGACGCATAACTGGATGTCCTAAAATCCACAAACTTCTTTGGTCTTGGTCACATTTAAAAGGAGTTGGTTGATTCCACACCCGGCCACAAAGTAGTCAGCCAGTTCTCTGTATTCTGTACCACTGACACACCCCATGATTGCAGAGTCATCCTAAAAACTGTGTAGATGACAGAACTCAGAGTTGTACTGGAAATCTGTGGTATGCAAGTTGATGAAAGGAAAACTTGAGGAGAGTCTCAACAATTCTGTATTACTGCAGGCGTCTTGCATTTCTTGGTTACAAATTGACAAGAGCACATGGGAAAACTAAACACAAGCACATGGAACAAGGAAACCAGGAAACAAGGGAGATGATAGACAGGTGGGCACGGGGCTAGATGTGATAGGTACACCTTCAGACCTTATTTTTTTATCAAACAAGGCATTTTAATACACTGATAACATATCTATTTGCAGTTGTTACTATGATGTTTGGAAGCTCAAAAAAAAGAGCTTATCTACACTGTAGAACCCCATGGGTCATACCAATCTACTTCCAAATTCCATATCCCTGCAGCACTTACTCTGAGTTTCTATCAGTACAGAGGCCAAACAATGAGTTTCTATTGGAGCTGCTAAAGTGGACAGCACTACTAATACTCAAATATTTGGACACATCATATGTCTAAACCTTTGCCACCCTATTCCCCTGACCTCCTCCGGTGAAGCAAAAGCCATCCAATAGTTGAGAAAAGGTCAAAGATCATCCTCTGGCAGGCATTGGGTTACTAATAGAAATTTAGCCATACATGTTGCAGTAGGATCACACATGGACAAAATAATGCTAGTGAGATAATATCTTATCTTTTTGCTCTTTAATTGCAATTTTATAGCATCAAGCATGGAATTGTCATTTATTTCCAAACAGGGCATTCCCTAGAAGCTAAGTTTATGTTTCCTACATTTCTTATAGTTCTTGTTCATTGAAGAATTTATCCCCACTCAATAAACATAGTGGATACATTGAGAAGTAACACATATGCACATCAACTATTTCCTTTTCACCCTCATTTCTTATTCCCCAGGAGTCATACACAGAATGGTGTGAAGGCCTTTGAATGTGCAGTGTACTGTACTCCATGGTCGTGTGGCTCTGTTCTGGTCTTTCCATTTTTTGCATCTTTTTTTTTCTTAATTTATTTATATCTATTATGCTTCACCCCCAACATTATCTGTTGCTTATTCTATTTCTATGCATGTCTGTATGTTCTACACATTCTGCTCTTGTTCTCTCTGTCTCTGTGTTTGAGTGTGTGTGTGCGTGTGTGTGTGTGTGTGTTTTATGTGGGGGAATGTTGGCACCCTTCTCCAGTGTCATGCTGGGTCTAATTTTAGCTAGCCTGCTGAAATGTGAGGGGTCATAATGCTGGATAAATACAGCAGCAAGTCAGACAAGGGGGGTGTCACAGGCTGCAGCCAGATCCCCTACTCTTCCCCTCTCTCATCCCTCGCTCTTATTCTCAAAGAGGCCCTCCATTCTCTCAACTGTCCTCTGAGCCATAAAGGTAAGATATACACATTCACACATTTTTGAGATGGCAGTGTTTTATTTTAAGCTACCAATGTGTCTTAAAACATTAAAATCATTCTAAGTGATTTCTAAAATGGATTTAAAAAGTTTTTTCTAACACTGGTATATGGTCACAAAAGTAACATCACATGCCACTGTACATAATAATTGAGTAATTGTCAACAAATAATAATAAACTTGACCTGCTAACGGACACAGACATTAGTAGTATGGTCTGTAAAAGCATGCTCTATCTGTGGTCTGTAAAAGCAAGCTCTATCTATCTTTGTAAGCAGGTCTTGACTAAGCACTTTACAGTATATCAGTTGCTGCAATGCCTAATGAGCCAATATCTGCTATGCTAAATGTACATAAAAATGTTCTCTAATGCTTCACATCGCACTGTAAGTATTGACTTCCTTTGCTATTGACACCCATGCCACAACACTCTAGAAATGGAAAATAGTTAGTATGCAACACCAAACTAAAGGTTTCCCCCTGAAGATGATGGAAATGTGGTTGGCCAGTTCATCCAGTTAAATTCTGTCTACTATGGCATGTGGGCATCACTGGCGGAGTTAGAGATATCCCATTCACTACCAGCTATCTTACCTTGAATGTTATCTTGAGCATTCTTGAGGATTTTAGGCAGTGTAAAATGAGTAACTTTATGCTGACATTACCTGACATAATCTATTTGTTTTTGTCTTGCCACATGTTTGCTGTATTAATGTATTCTAATGTAATGTGCCTGAGCCCTTATGACATTATGAGCAATGTCATTACAGCAGTAGCAGCTGACTGCAGTGTTTATATATAGCCTGACCTATCGGATGAGTAAGAGGGAAGTAGAGGGGGGGAAAAGAAAGCAGGGGTTGGGAAGAGGGGTCAAATGTGGCTGAGGCAAAGGTCAAGGATAAAAAGTGGTTTATGGACATGCCTGTAAAAACCCTCCCAAGAGATATGTCAATGGAGCTCCACTGTGTACAAGTGGTCACACACTTTATTCTCAATCAGATTTAACATTTTTTATCGTGTGGTTTCACAGTTGTCACGAGTGACATGAGTGACACGAGCCACACGAGTGACATAACCTAAAAAAATTAATATGTAATTCTCAAATAAATACCATCTCTTAAACTTAATTTAACTTTATAATTAAGCAAATAATGGAATCAGATGCCACAGAGAGTGTTGCTTCAGTAGTCCAATAAGAATCAGTATGTCGTGTCACCAAAAGGCCGTGACTGTGCATAACCGAACACACAGAAGGGAAGCAAATGTTGAGGGCTGTTCCTTTTTCTGTTGCTTTGACATTGGATTGCACATCTGGTACAATCTTACCTTTTTTTCAGTCTTTCTCCTATTTTTCTCTCCCTCTCTACATGCTCATCACTTACTCAATCTCAAGTGAATTTCATGTTTGTATGTTACTACATTTTGAGAATTAATCATGTGGCTTCGAAGTCTGTTAGTGCTTTTTGTTTCCATGCCTTTGCTATTTCTGAGGTCTCTTCTCATTTCCCTCACACTCTTTCACTCAGTGTCACGATGCCTCATGCGTATCCATTCCTGTCTCCTGAGCAGAAGAAAGAGCTCAGTGACATTGCTCAGAGGATCGTTGCCCCTGGGAAGGGGATCCTTGCTGCCGATGAATCCACAGGTACAGGTGTACACAATGATTGGTAATATTTAAACTGTCATCCATGGAAATCTTGCCAATGGGATTCATGGGATCCATATTTTTGAAAAATATATATACTGTATATATATATATATATATATATATATATATATATATATATATATATATATATATATATATTGGGCCAGATTCATGAAACAGAGTAATATTATTATTTCCACTTAAAACAGGAAGTGTAGCCAAGCGCTTCCAGAGCATTAATGCTGAGAACACTGAAGAGAACCGGAGGTTTTACCGTCAGCTGCTCTTCACCGCTGATGACCGCATCAAGCCATGCATCGGTGGAGTCATCTTCTTCCATGAGACCCTCTACCAGAAGACTGATGAAGGGAAACTCTTTCCCCAACTCATTAAGGAGAGAGGCATTGTAGTGGGCATCAAAGTGGACAAGGGTGTGGTCCCTCTGGCTGGAACTAATGGAGAGACCACCACCCAAGGTACATTTCATAAGCAATTATAGTTTAATGGGTCTTTGTCCTCAGTCTTTGGATTGGGTTGTAATTATTTTTGAGCATTTCATCTGTTTACAGCTTCTTTTTAAAATGTATGCTCATCAGGTCTGGATGGCTTGTATGAGCGCTGTGCTCAGTATAAGAAGGATGGGGCCGACTTTGCTAAATGGCGCTGTGTGCTGAAGATCACGCCCACCACTCCCTCCAGCCTGGCTATCAAAGAGAATGCTAATGTGCTAGCTCGCTACGCTAGCATTTGCCAAATGGTGAGATGCTATGCAAGCCACATATGACATGCTAAAATACTCTGTAGTCTGTACTTTCATTACATTATTGCTCACTGATAATTGTCCCATCTAACCTGTCAGCACGGCATTGTCCCAATTGTGGAGCCTGAGATCCTTCCTGATGGCGATCATGACCTAAAGAGGTGCCAGTATGTGACAGAGAAGGTTCTGGCAGCCGTCTATAAGGCCTTGTCAGAGCACCATGTTTACCTTGAGGGCACTCTGCTCAAGCCCAACATGGTAACTGCCGGGCACTCCTGTTCCCACAAGTACACACCCCAAGAGATCGCCATGGCGACCGTCACGGCCCTGCGCCGCACCGTGCCCCCCGCCGTCCCTGGTCAGACGCGCGCAACATAACAGCTTAACAAATGGCTGAATGCTCCATGTGATCCTTTCACCAATCTGCTGATATGTGACCTTCTCTACCCAGGCATCACTTTCCTGTCTGGAGGCCAGAGTGAGGAGGAGGCCACAGTCAACCTGAATGCTATGAACATGTGCCCACTGCACAGGCCCTGGGCCCTCACTTTCTCCTTTGGCCGTGCCCTCCAGGCCTCTGCCCTCAAGACCTGGGGAGGCAAGAAGGAAAATAGCAAAGCCTGCCAGGAGGAGTTTGTGAAGAGAGCTGTGGTACGCACACACGCCTACACGCTTCCGTTTCTGAAAATCAGTGCTGACGTTATTTGGCATTGGAATACACACTGCGAGACCTGATCTAACATATCAAGCTTACGTAACACATCAGTAACTATGTTTATTTTTTAAAAACTCAAGTTTATGATAGATAGACTGATGTCTCTTGGTACTGGGTCTTTCTAACAGGCTAACAGTGCAGCATGCATCGGTAAATACGCTTCTACTGGAGATGCAGGAACAGCAGCAGGAGAGTCCTTGTTCGTGGCAAATCATGCATATTAAACCATGCATCCACACACCAGCAGTCCCGGCGCTGTCTTCCTCCCAGAAATGACTGAGCACCCACTGGTTCCACCTGCTCTTGCCATGGTTGTCCATCACTCCTGCAACTGTAGTGACACGGGATGTAACATGGGATTCATGGTGTCTATGACGAGAGAGAGAAACAGAAACTGAAACCCTTTGTAGTTAAAGAAAACACTGAATGTTTCCTTCATGTCCTTTTTGTTATCTCATAAATGAAATGGGATTGAAATTAAATTTAAGATTTCTTTTTTCATATATGTTCACAAATTCCACGTCTGCAAGAAGCAAGGAAATAAAGAACTAGTTCACCAACATGTAGCTTGTGTCTTATTCCATTTTGATACTGTTGTCATGTGGGCTGTTAGATCATGCAATAATATATATATATATATATATATATATATATATATATATATATATATATATATATATATATATTATCCCAGCAATTAATAAATGAGCACTTTAACTAAAAAGGATCAGTGAATGTGCCCTTCATTTGTGACATTCACATGTTCTCAAATGTTGAGAAGAGGAAGGTGTGAGTACATTTCTGATAAAGAAAAAGTGCAAAAATAGAAAAGAGACAAGAAGGAAGAGAACTCTGGAAGAGCTCAGTGTGGCAACAGAGCAGTGTGGCAACAGAGCAGTGTGGCAACAGAACAGTGTGGCAACAGAACAGTGTGGCTACAGAACAGTGTGACAGGTTTACCAGGTCAGTTTTACAAGTGATGTTACTGTCAGCATCAATCAAAGTCAAAGTGGACCTCCAGAATCACTCTGTAGAGGGAGAGAAGCAAAGGCTGTGAGTCAGCACAGATGTAAAACATTATGGTAACAGGTTGTAATGTCTGTAAAAGACATTAAGCCAAATGTCTAGCAAGCCAAATGATCTGGCAAGATTTTCTGACATTTCCATGTGCTATTGCCTGATAGCCACTTAACTGACAAACTCCTTTTTCTTCTCTCCCTGCACAAACCATCTGAGCAGTTACAACTGTGCCATCTGGTGGCTACTACTGGCATGTACACCACCTGCTAACCAAAACAGAGATCTTACGGAAGAGTCTGTAAGTCAGGTAATTTCACTGCTACAACAATTGTGGTGAGTGGGACAGTGAGAAAGTGGATATGTAAATAAGTGAGTGAGTGGAAAATTTAAACCATCAACACCTGATAATGACAGTGTTCAGTCCAAGGTCAAAGCCCACACCAAACACCCACATGAACTAATCATTAGTCAGAAAATAGGAATGTTTTTTTGTAGAATGTTTGTCCTCTTCTTTTTACTTCACAGTTTTATTATTGACCTCTACAGTGTCTGTTTTGTTCCATCAATGTCCAGCAAAAGATGCTGATTCTAACTGGGTAAACTCTGCCACTTAAACATTGTAGATGAAGACCCACAGTGGACATAGATACAAAGCCTGTGCTATAGCCTTTTAGCATTTACATACCCAACAGAAGCTAGAGCAGAGTTCATGCTTGCAGACTCCTGTTTAGTCAGTTGTAACAAGAGAAGATAGGAATTAATGGGATTGTTTTCAGTCAGTTGTAAAATGCTTCTGTCTGCATTAAATTCTTTGAACACTTGTGGGATCCTGAAGAGGATACATTTCAGATAACTACCCCAGCTAACTAACTCAGATAACTACCTCAGCTAACTAACTCAGATAACTACCTCAGCACAACCACCATAATAGAGTATGTACTAAGACTATATACAATATATAATATACTAAGACCTTAAAGCCACTTAAAAATAAATAATTTAGGGATATAAAGGATACAATGGGATTTAATGTTTTTTTTTTTTGCATTAAATCTACCTGATTTGAATGCTTATTTATATCTGTAGTATTATTCTCTTAGGCCTTGTTGTAGAGTGGTGTTGTCATTAGGATGGGCAGTAATGGGCCAAACACCTCAACTCAGCTTATGAGAGTCAGAAGGATCTGTTTCCCAGGTGTATCTACTTGTGTCTGTACTAATGTGAAGGAAGAGTCAGATGTTTACACAGTAATTATAAGACCTCCTATGTTAAATTAACTCATTCATTCATTTAATTCACTTCCACATAGTAATCTTAATTACTGAGTAATCTTAATGTCAATTTTAATTCATTTTAAGAACTTTATTTCATGATGACTTCTTTATTTCGTCTAAAAGCCCAGAGCCCCTAAACTAAACACAATACATTTTGGGAAACAGGGAACACAAACTATTACAACAGAACCCAGGTGTACTGCAAAGGAATGCAAACAGGGGAAAGTATGCTCCATTCTGATTTTAGGAAGTCCATCTAAATGCAACTTAAAATGTCTTTAGAAGGTACAAAGTTGAGAGTACTTCTGAAAGCTCTTTAGTATAGAGGTAAAGGGTTTAAACATGCACTTTGGTCAGGGGTTGGAGTTGCATAATCCTCAATAAAATGCAGTGACAAATCAAAAAACATATTCTTTGAAATTGACAATTAGGTCATCAGTGGCGGCTGGTACTAAAAGTTTTGAGGGGGGCGCAAATTGAACAAACTGAAAAATCTAAACACATAAAGGTACACAAAAATGGAACCACACATATCAGCCATATATTTCAGTGAGACTGTACCATGTTTGGTAAAAGCAGAAGAATAAGTGTTGACGTATTAACATATACTTAAAATATATGCTAGTTTGGTTGGGATTTGCTCCGGCAGCTAGATTAGCTACCAAGATAGTTTTTTTTTTTTTTTAATGGTAGTTTATTTTCAAAACGCCCAATTTTAACGCCTTTAGGTTCTCTCAAGTTTCCCGCTGGAATTACAAGAGGTGGTGCATTTCTTATGTATTTGTAATTTATATTATATGGTATACATGTAATGTCACAGCAATTCAGTAAATATAATTCTTGTCAAAAATTTTTAATATCTGGAGTAATCTGGGTTCGATTATCAGTCTGGGCTGCTCTGTGTGGAGTTTGCATGTTCTCCCTGTGCCTGCGTGGGTTTTCTCCGGGTACTCCGGTTTCCTCCCACTGTCCAAAGACATGCGTGTTAGGTTGATTTGTCACTCTAGATTGCCCATAGGTGTGTGTGTGTGTGTTGGCCATGTGGTGGACTGGTGACCTGCCCATGGTGTACCCTGCCTTTGCCTGGAGATGCTGGGATTGGCTCCAGCCCCCCGTGACCCCGACTAGCGGGTTTAAGCGGTACAGATAATGGATGGATGGAAGTAGCATTTGTTCTCTGGGTAGTTTGATGGGGGCGGCACCCCAGCGCCCTCCCCTGATCCTCATAGTGATGGAGAATGAGTATGTTGTGCTTTGTTGAGGAAGGTGATGATGTGGGGACCAAGAGTGACTGTATGATATAGGCTTATATAAATATTGTATTTCATCCTCTTCTCCTGCCATCTTACAGGGTCCTATTTCAAAGAACAAGTGTTGTTTCACATCACCTGAGATGTTCCACGTCACCAGAGACCTGTCTTTCTTGTTCTATCATTGTACGACTGTGAGAAAAAAAACATGTAGTATCATGCAGTCTGTACTGTACACAGTTCCTTTGATGCCCCCTTAGGCATGCCTCTTATGCGTTAATATTATGAATTACAACATTTATGTGTTTTTACTATGAGTAGTGTGACCTGTCTATAACTTCTTTCAATGTTATAAATGTTTTGTGTGTGGGACGTTTAAATGTTAAAAAACAAAAATCATAAATAAATGAAATTCTATGAATAAAACCATTTGTTACGGGCTACCGGCAGTGGGGGTTTGGGGTGGGGGGTGCTGTGGGGAGAAGAAATGGCTCCAGGCTGTTCTGGCGATCACACAGTCACACCATTCATACAAGACTTTCCAAACACAACCTTTTATTATTCATTTTTCTGTTGATAATGAAGCTAATTTGAGCCAGTGCATATTTTTATTCAGTTCATTAAGTTTGTTAAGTGTGATCAGTGGATCTCTTTGCTCCCTCTGTGTGAGGGGACTGTGTTTCTCTCAGCTCTGCAAATCCTCAGCTCATTCTCTCTTTTACTGTCAAGTCCTCTTCTTCTTCCTCTTCCTCTTTTCCTCTTTCTGTTCCTGTTCTTTTGCACCCTTTCCTTTTCATCATATTTAAATATATATATATATATATATATAAACAAAAACAAAACATTGCTATGTTAATGTTTCACCACTGTAGTACAGTGTACCACTGTAGGGGAAAAAACAGAAAAAGAGATATTACTAGTCAGGAGTAAAACAATAAAAGGAGTGAACACTCCTTCACACACACAGTCACACAGCCTTGGGAATGGAAATACAGTGACTGTCCTACTGTCAGGGCTGTACATGTGGTCTGTCTGCACAGAGTTTACAAGTGAAAGCCAATTTTAGCTGGGTCACTATACAGCATGCATATAAAGCAGCCTTACACCCTGAAGGAGTGCCACGTTGAATTTTAATTGAGCACTGTCTTAATTGTGCCAAAACAGACACCTCCTTCTCCCTCCTTCAATCCCTAATTTCCTTTCATTCTACCTTTTTCAATCTCTCTGCCTCTCTGTTTGTGTCTCCAGGGAAGTGGATCAGTAGATATACAGTATGTTCGCCCCTATTTTAGGTTCTTGACTCTTTGCTTATTTGAACCCGCCCAGTCGCGTATGAATATAAGAGTCTGTGCCACTATCTGAGAGAGAGAGAAAACATAAGTGCTGATAAGGCATGTGTACTCAGATCTGTTAAAGACCATGAAGTTTAAAGTCCTGTTCTTTTTGTGTCTCCTGGGCCCAATAAAACTAGGTGAGTATTGTATTGCAATGACCTTCTTTCTAAAAAAAAGTATAAAAAAATAAGTGGGAAACAGTAAGGCAACATTAGGCTCACTGGCTTTGTCTATTTGTGAGATTGTTAGTTTCCTCGAAGTCAAGACTTTACCTTCATCTCAGTGTCAGATGCAACAGGGCATCTGTTCAACACTAACTGATCTGTCAATAAAGTCTATCTGTCTACCTATCGAGTTTTATTTTTGAATGTATGAGATTGTAAACTATTGTGATTCTCCCTGAGCTGTGCTTTATTTATGATCTAACACAAAGTGATGAGAACATCGCTTGCTTTAGAGAAGTGGTGCTGGAGAAGTGAATGTTCAAATGACTGTGAGTTGACAGGGGTCTTAAAACTATTTTAGGAGCATTTTCTGTTACTGTGATGTCACTAACAAAGATGAAATAATGTTACTAATACAGGTTATGTTTTGATCATTTTTTTCTAGAAATTTTGACCTATGTTACTAGTCTACTAAATATTGCCTTCTAAGTTAATATGTCTGCAAATGATCCGTTACTGTTTGCTGTTTAGATGATGTATTGATTTAATCAGCAGTTTATTATAATTTAAAAAGTGTTGCTGAACTTATTTGATGTCAAAGATCCAGAACAAGTCAAAAACAACCATAAAAGTTTGTTCTCTAAAGGTTTAATCAAAAGGGAAAATAAATCTCATTTCACCTGAGTTTTTTTGAGTTTTCATTCACTAAAACATGCATCAAAATAAATGCAAAGCGAACAGCTACACATCTACGCTGGGTGCACCTCTCTGACCTCTCTGATTAGCTTAATAAATAACTAGGATAATAAATATGTTGTAGCCTCTGATGGTTGGATTATGACTTATGTTTATAATACCAACTGATCATGAGAGATATACAAATATATATTTCCAGAGCTGATGTGTACAGTAATTAAAATAAAATGAACGAATAATAGCAATAACAATACAATAAGAGTACTGAATAATACAATGTGTACCTTCAAAAAATTATCTTATCAGTGTCTTATAAAACAGCTCTTTCATCATAAATGTACTCTGATCAGGGGATTAGCATGTATTAAGCTCTACCAATTTGCCTTCATGTTTCCTACACCTCTGGATATGGATCCAATATGTAAAGACTTGAACTCACTAGTATGTCTTTGGAGAAAATCTTAAATTAATCCAATTTCCAGTTTTCAAACGTTTTGAACCACTGCACTCCCCCACAGAAAATTCAACTAAGTCAATTGAATCTGTACATTTTATACATACTGTATGTCTGAAAATACTTCAGTATTCATTTTATATAATCTCTTTTCAGTAATGAAGGCTCTAATTAACTAGTTAAATTGGATAAGTATGAATTGTGTTTATGGAAACGTTGCCAGAGCGTTGGATGAAAAGTTCACTTCTGTATATCCTTTAATGTCATAAATCAGGTTGCTCTGATTGGACCATATGCCTGCATTTTGGGAGCATTGTAACTGGACAATACAACAACTAATGTAGTACTTATATTCCTGTTACAACACAGTAGTCCATGCTGTAACAGATCATTCATGCATCAGAGAGGCCAGTAACAAATTTTATCAACAAGGGAGAGCCTTTTATCCTCAGTTCCTACTTCTAACCTTCAGCAAAAACTCCATTATGAGGCCTGACAAAGTTAATGGCTGCCCATTATGTGATCACAATGCTCCCAGCATGCAGACCAAGTATAAAAAACACCTCAAGATAAAGAAAATGTAATTCAATTGCATACTAAAGCATGAAATCCTTTGATAAATCTTTAAATGTATCCTTCAGTAAAGTGTATATTTTTCCATTAAATCCATAAATCCATCCATGTACGCGCCAACAAATCCATCAGTATATCTATAGTACTGAGGAATATTCAGTAAGTACGTACATGGCAGTCATACAGAATTGCTGTGATATTTCCTACATGACCACATATACATACCAATAATTGCAATAGAACATATGAAATGACAAGAGAGTTTATTGATGTTTGAGGTCCTTCTCTAGCCTTGATAACCTCTACCCTCACAATACTTTTACAAGCTTTTGAAATAAGGAGGAACTCCCATGCAGTGATGCTCTCTCTCCTGTTCACTTCTCTGACTGCAACCAACATTGCCAGCAAGTTCTCTTTGAAAACATTCTTTCGTTGCCAACACAATGTTTGTTCTGATTGTGAAGGCCTTTTAATACTTGAAACCATTTTGTCTCTTGTTTTTCTGCAATATCATAAATCATTTTTCACATACAATCACACACATTCAGAAACATCTAATTATTGCATGTTACTGCCTCATGTTTGCCCTTATGTTGGGTATATGCATGCTCCCTGAGAATGCTACATATCAGTTTATGTCGACAGAGTTGTCAAGGGATGTCCAGTTAAATGTGTTGGAAGGTTTTCACTGTAGCCAAGCATGAGTAGTTCCAGATCACATCCCCAACAACTTCCCCAACAACCTCACCAAATAGTGGGAGTTGATAGATACATCAAAATACTTAAGTCGACAATAACATTATACCAGTCATTACACATGTTTAGTTTTCTTTAGTTTCCATTTCTTTAACTTTAACTGATTTTTTATGTTCAGGGTTCCAGTGTACATACAGCACACGTCTAATCATCTGTTAATGTTCCTTCTCGATGCTCCTGTTGTCCTCCCAGGCTGTCACGCTGCCGTCTCCGTGCCGCTCGGACGCTCCGCTGTCCTGCCCTGTTCCTGCCGTCTTCCCGCTCCGCTGACCGACGATCACCTTAATATCACCTGGACCTTTGAAGGGTTGGTGGTTGCATCAAAAAAGCATGTAGAACGAGGATTTTACATGAACCCCTTGGATATTGTGGATGGGTCTTTTGACCTGACAGTAATCAATGCCACTGCACACCAGCAGGGGGTGTATGAGTGCAATGTCAACAGCAACGGGACTGAATATTCCACCAATATCTCACTGGCTGTCATGGGTGAGTTACATCTGTGCTATGTGAGAGATTACAATCATAGAAACAATAAGATGCTCATGAAGGAAGCATAACAGAAGCATAATACAAATGCATTAACTATTCTCTTCAGCTTTTATTCTGTTATAATTTTACATAAATTTCACTGTTTTTAGAATGTTTGTATCATGTATGGTTTTTAAGTGTGTAAAACATATGTACATTATCATAAACCAGTCCATTATTACATTTACAATGTGTACAAAATTACTTCAACACTTTCCATATTGTATATGACCAGTGATGTCAGTAACGCGTTACTTAGTAAATAGCTATCTGACTGAATAGTTAGCTTGTATTACGTTTACAAATACATTTATAAATAATACCGTGCAGCGACACAAACGTAATGTCAGGAGATACATTGTTACTCTTTAAAACGCTCTTCCAATAAAGTGAGCATTGGAAAAAATTATTGTCATTTTGTCGTTGTCGGCAGCTGCTGAATGTAACTATTAAAGTAATCAAGTAATCAGTAAAGTAACTAAGTTACTTTTTAAAGGAGTAATCAGTATTCAGAAATCAGATGACTTTTTCAAGGTAACTAAGCCATCACTGTACATGACATATGTACATCCAGTATACTGGAACAAAAAAATATGAGTGACAGAGAAATTCTGAAAATGTATTTGGATTTAGCATGCAAAATTTCATAATAAACAGGTATTACTGTAGGAAGCAACCGTTGTTTCCAAATACATTTAGATTAATTCAATCCAAATTCCTCTAAATATCTCTCTTCTTCTCTCTCAGCTCCTCCCACTATGTACATACCTTCTCAAGCAGTGGTGCTTGGTCGAGAGAGTGTAGTTGAGTGTTGGGCAAAGGCCTTTAGCCCTCCTTGGATCATATTTTCATGGACACGGGCAGGCAAGAACTTCAAAGCCCCTCAGGTGTCCCAAGGAAATCGGACAAAAGATGGCCTGTATGAAGCAGTCAGCAGGGTGACGCTGGTCCCTGAACTTGCTGATCAGAACAACAGCTTTAACTGCATGGTGCAACATGAAGCCTTGGAGGAACCGCTCAGACAAGAGTTCCAGATGACGGTCATCAGTGAGCATTTAGCATTATTGCTGAGTCTGCTTTCCCACTCAAGACTACATTGTCATTACATTTATAATCTGTTCTGGTAATGCATCAATGGAAGCTAAAAATCAACTGAAGTTTGTTCAGTTGAAGCTTGTTCAGAAGTATGCTTCAGTCATATTCTGTGAGATATAAAAAGCAGAAATTTTGACGCTAATCCCTCCCTCTCTTACAGTCCTCCCCAAGGTCACCCTGTCTGTTGTGCCATCTGTCTCTCACTCCTCTCCCCTCACTCTCGCCTGTGATGTCAATGGCTTCTACCCCTCCAACGTGTCTGTGGTGTGGATGCAGCAAGGCACCGCCATGGCCAAAGCTCCCCAGGCCCGACTGAACAGCGATGGGACGTACACAACCCGGCACTTCCATACTCTCAGCCTGGAGGAGAAGGAGCGTGCTGGATGGGTGCACTGCATTGCGCAGCAACCCCATGTTTCTCAGCCGGCTTCTGGTTCCATCGACCTCTTGGCTGCTGGCTCATTTGGTAAAGTCCTAAAACAACACCACTTCCTGCCCTCTGTGACCTAAAACAATACCACTTCCTGCCATGTTGAAATGGTGCAGTTCATGTTGACTGCTCGCTTTATAACCTCTCCACTGACCTTGTGGAAATGATTTAAACACTTTTTAATCTATTTCTCTCTTTCTGGATGCCTAACAAAGAGCAGTACAAGCACAAAGAGTTTGTCAAATACTGATCATTCTTCATCTTTCTTAGTACGGGACATTGTTCTAACGAAGTCAGCAAAAGCCTCCGTGGCCATGATGATCATCTCACTCATCCTTGTCTTCCTTCTCTGCTTCGGCTTCTCTTGGAAGAGGAGGGATGGTGAGAGACAGCATAAAACACACAAACACACATAAAAGACAAATACTGCTTTCTTAAGGGATTTTGACCTGCTGACATGTCTCTCAGCTTGAGATTTGTTGGCCTAGGCTACAGTAAAGCTGCTGTCTGATGATGTGGAACTGTGCAAAGCTAAATTCATTTGATACTTTTTTTTTAGAAAAAAAGATACCAAACACTACCATATTTTTATAAAATATGTCTTATTTCTTTCTTTCAATGCTTGTAGAGAAGCAGAAAAGCCTGAACGTATCAGCGATCATCTTGCCCCCACGGGTGGTTGTGGGGCAGAAAGGCAGAGTCACCATTAGCATAGAAGGCAGAAGAGCAGACAGGGTACAAGCCACCTGGTTCCTCAATGACATTCCCATTGTAGACACCTCCTATACAGGTAACCCCTGCAACCCCAGCCTGTGTATACCACCACACAACACCATCTTTTTGGCGTCCTTAGGGACTATCCCACAAAGCTTTACAACTGGGGTATAACTGAACTTTAGCTCTACTGACAGCTATTTTGGAAGCTACATAGACATTGAGGTCACACCTACTGTGCAAGCAGCTAAAGTAAATGTTGATGTACACAAATCTTGGCACAAATGATCAATAAAACCACCACAATTGAAATAGCAGATCACTAATACAGCCATAACATTGGAACAGTAGCCTAGTGCTGCAAACTTTACAGCAGTTTATAAATGTAACTATTTCAGTGTTTCAATGGATGGATGGATGGATGGATGGTAAAAATTGTTACTTAAAAAAATAATTACTATAATTACTAAAGTAGAAGTAAAAGTAATTTAAATTATTCCTCAAGTAAGAAAGTATGTTTTAAAAAATGCTTTTTAATGGATCTCACTTAATTACACTAGGCAACAATCTTTTTTTGTCCACAACTTTAAATACGTGGATTTCATAGTTCTTTTGATGCTTAATTCAAGTCTGAATTTTACAGTAAGTATATACTACTTATTCACAAATAAGACATTTTAGTTAAAATATGGACGGTCTGCTACAGGCGTATGATTTTCACCAAAGGTTGGAGGGGTTCCAGTTTCCTTGGTACAAGTTTTCCACAGGTCTGATATACATATCAGTATACAAGTATAATCAGTGTAACATTTTGTGCTAGCACAAAACAAGTAAACAGCTCAAAGTACTTTTTAAAGACATACAGCGTCCTCCATAATTATTGGCACCCCTGGTTAAGAAATGTGCTTTGGCTTCTAATAATTTTTTTAAATATAATTAAAATCAATTATTGGCACCCTGGTGTTAGTACTTTGTACAACCTCTTTTTACCAACAAGACAGCACTTAATCTTCTCCTATAACTCCTGACAAGATGGGAGAATACAGAAAGAGGGATCTTCCACCATTCCTCTTTGCACAACCTCTAACCTCTAAATCCTGAGTCCTGGGTCTTCTCCTATGCACTCTCCTCATAGGAGATCTCCTCACAGCTCACCTCACAGGTTTTCTATTGGGTTGAGGTCTGGGGACTGAGATGGCCATGAGACGAGCTTGATTTTGTGCCTTGTGAACCATTTTTGAGACCAAGTGACGACCCATCTTCAGCTTTCAGGCAGAGGCCACCAGATTCTGAATCAAAATGTCCTGCTATTTCAAAGAGTTCATGATCCATTGTATCCCTACAAGGTTCCCAGGTCCTTTAGAGGAGAAACAGGCCCACAGCATCACCAATCCTCCCCCATACTTAACAGTGTTACACCAGACCCATTTAGAGTGTTTGTTGCCAAAAAGCTCTATCTTGGTCTCATCTGACCAAAGCTCACGGTCCCAGTTAAAATCCCTGTACCACTTGGCAAACTCCACCCGTTTACGCTTATGAGTATAACTCAGAAAAGGCTTCTCCATGCATGCCTCCCAATGCTTGTTGGCATATATATAGCACCTGATGGTTGTTTGGGAGACCTCGTAACCCCAAAATGCTACCATCAATTCTCTTACAGTGAGCTTTGGAGAAGTTTTTACTTCTCTTCTCACTGTGCATGGTGGGAAGATACAGGACTTTTGGGTCCAGGAAACTCCACAGATCTCAATGTATTTTAAATTAAATGTAAAAAAATGTATGGAATGATTATAACTTCATTATACCATATAAACATCTGGCAAAAGGTTCTAAAAAAACTGAGGCAGCAAACTTTGTGAAAACCAAAATTTGTGCCATTCTCAAAACATTTGGCTACGACTGTATTCACCACGTCTGTCGTCTCGCTGCTACCAGTCTCGCTGGTTGGTTATGAAGGCATGGAGGTGATAACCTGTAGCACTGCTTCTCCTGCAGAAGATGATCATAAGTTATGGCGAGGTGAACGTGGTCCCCTCCTGCTTGAAGGCGAGTTCCACCTGCAGCTCTCCCCACAGTCCTCCAACAAAGGCATCCAACAAGGCAGAATCATTCAAGCGGGACCTAGATAACAATGTCCCAAACTCCACTGCTGATTTTGCTCCCTGGTGCTGGCATAGAGTCCACCTACCCTACCCGGGCGGGGATGGCAGACCACCGACTTTAGTTCTTTGATGATCTCTGGGTTGTCTGTGTGCAGCAGAGAGGAGCTGGACACCAGCACAGCCCCCCAGATGCATAACCCACCTTCCCTGTGGCTCGGGAGATAACGAATGCTTCCTTGGCTCAGTCAGGACAATCCGCAGCACTGGAGGCTTAAATAGGCCTGTAAACTCAGAGAGAACAGCTGAACAAAATAAATGAATAAACAGGTGATGAGGTGAGAAGGGTTGGTCAGGAGGTAAGTGTGGGAGTTGGCTTTTCCCTGGAGCTGAGTGTCAAAACTGTGGCATGTTTAGGGATTTCACTAACACCTCCTGACAGACAAGATTTATAGTGAAATGTAAAACATTTAAAAAATGAATATACCAGAATAAAAGTACACGTAAACTGGCCTAACAAATGTACTAACTACAAGAAGAAAATGACTAAAAGTACAATTTTTCAAAAAGTTAAATGTAACATAGAAACTGTAATGTGTTACTATCCACCTCTAGAATATGTAAATTGTAGTAGAAATACTTTCATGAAATATGTGTATATAAATATATCTGTAGAGTGCTCCTATTGTGTACAGTCCCTGCAGTACAGTAATGTGACACTCACTAAAAGTGCAATGTTTACTTGTTTGATGGACAACAGATTGCACTATTATACAGGGCATATCCATAGGCCCCAGTGCTTTAGGAGTGCCTGTTGCTTCATGAATGTACAGTATACTGCAAATAAATTACTGTATGTTAACAGCCCATGAGGCAAGACATTCAGATATCCCCCCTTCTTTTTCAGATGAAAAAAGCTATGGCCCTATTTACTCAAAAGGCCATGGCCACACTCACAGGATTTCTCGTGCATCTGTGGCATCGGAGAAAGGCCCCCTGCTGCTGGCCACAGCTCCGGGGTATTACAAGCTGTGCACACAGCAACCCTTCTACTCCTCTGGACCCACCAAGCAGCTTCTATCCTCTGTCACGTTTGCACCAAACTTGTCTGTCCACAAGGGGGCAGTTTTCAAATGCCAGATCTCCTACAAAGGCAAAGACAATATTGTGATGGAGAAGGTGTCTGATAAGTTTACCATACTGGGTAAGGCAACAAAATTTTTGGCCTATGTTTTTTGGTAAGGCGGGGCAAACATGGCTTGCTGATTCACATGCTCTAGCACACATGCTAAACCTGGTTATTACAGAGGAGGTTAATTCGTAATATACTACAAAGGAATCTTTTGTTAACTTAGTTTCATAAACTTGTCTGGTTTCACTTAACCAAACCTTAACCAAATTTAGGTTTAATGAATAACACAGGAGAGGCTGGGATTAGTCAGGTTAAGCATTATTTTTGCTTGTTAATGTTTCAGTAGCAAATAGAAGAGGTCACATCCACAGTATTACTGTTTACTGTTTATTGATAGGATGTCAACATCATGCTTCAGTTATTATTCCATACATTTTGTTTGACTTTTGACAAACTTGCATTTAATTAAAAATACATTTAAATAAAAGCATTATATATAAACTGCACCAGACTGGGGGGGAAAGTATTAATAAAGGCTACATGTGGTTGATGTACAGTATACTGTATTTATATAGTGTAACTATAAACATGATTTTTTAGAATACTTCCAATATAAAATTCAGGTGTAATAATTTAGTAATAAAAAGGTGTAAAAAAAACAGCACATGCCATATTGAAAATCAATAGTCAATGTTAATTTAAACTAAATCACCTGATATGATTTCTTAGTTTTGGCCTTTTTGGTTGGTTAACAGATTTTATTGTGCTGTTGTGGTTGATGAGATATTGAGCCACTTTGATGATACATTTAGCCTGAGTTACTGTAAATGTTTGCTCACTAACCCAGGAATTCTACTTTGTTTACAAGAACCCTCAGGTTTGTTTTAATCACCATACTGCTGGATTTTGGGCTAGGGTTTAAAACTGCCCCTGATACATCCCCCAGTTGCTATATTTACATCTTATAAAATTATTGGGACCATTCTGCTAATTCCTCTTTTCATTCTTTTGACATTACATTTTTCAAATTTAAATTTTTTTACGTTGTATGAGTAATTTTTGCTTTATTTTGTTTTTTTTTAGCTCCACCTGAAGTCTCTGAAATCCAGCTTTCAGAACCAAATGAGGAAACAGGTATAAGACCCACCAGCACACCCACTGAATCAACATGTGGTTGTATTACACACGCAGACACATACACACTAAGTGTCAGGTCAGTAATAGAAATTCCGTCCCCCAGGGATCGTCACACTCACTGTATCGGCATCACACTTCCACCCAGACGTCATCACATTCCGCTGGTTCTGTGAGGGGGGTGAGCTGAGCCCCCTGGCCGCCCCCCTAGCCCTGTCTGCCCCACGGCCCGATGCCCAGGGCTTCTTCTCAGCTATGAGCCAGTGCAGGCTGCCCATGCTTGAGTTGGAGAGGGGGAAGACCACTGTGTGGGTCACTGTCCATCACATGTCGCTCAAACAGCCTGTGACACGAAAGACCATAGGTGAGAAGACAAGACAGTGTTGTAGGCTGCAAGGCAGGAAGTAAAAAGATTAACTGGAAGATAAGTGCTATATTGCATGTAAACAGGCACAGAGAAGTACTGACTGACATTTAATACTAAAAAAATGTGAATGAAAGATTTTCCATCTTCCTAGGATTCATAAAGAAACCCATCGTATCTGAAATCATGGGCACCGTTTCCCCTTCAGACACCCTACAGCAGCCATTGACCTTAGTCTGTGAGATCACAGGATTTTATCCTCCAGACATCACAGTCAAGTGGCTGAAAGGAGGCAAAAACGACAGCCAGGGGGAGGATGTGGTCATAGGGGGGGGAGAGGTGTGGGGGCCACTTCAGACCTCCCCGAGGGTGTTCAAGGCTACAGCTGTGGTAAAAGATGTGGAGAAAGCGGAGGAGGTTGTGTGTAAGGTGGAGCACTGCTCCTTCCTGGAGCCCCTGGAGAGAGTGTGGAGGAACACACACTTTGGTACTACAGTCTTTACATTTCATTGTGTCATATAGTTGCAAGAAATAGAAGTAGAAAAAGTAGTTGAAATTTATGGAACTATTGCATATGATACAAAGATACATATATACTTCACTGCATGGCATGTATGTATTATGTTTGGAAAAGAAA